>CM076584.1:1243993983-1244036483 GCA_034641835.2 Pinus albicaulis
ACTTAAGGACGTGGACGCCCTTTTCTCGAGAGAGGGGGTGCAAATATCCATAATGAATAAGCATGCGAATTTCCCGCACAACTTCTAAGGATACGCTGGTGGGACTGAGATATCATGGCATTTATGATTTGAGGTTGAATTTTTTTCTTGCATGTAGTGTTTGTTTTAATCAACAAGGCCAAAAGAATCATAGAAGAAAAACTGTTTCAGAGAACACATTAGCCATGGGATGAAAGTCTCTCCGCAACGAACCCACAACCTTCCAAGTATCAGAATCAGCTCGCACCATTCTCCAGCAAGTTGGATGGATTCCATATCCTCACAGACTTCAGGGGTTTAACACAAAAATAACAGTTGAGTTCCTGCAAAACCTGCAGGAAGGGCACAGTACAGTCAGAGGACGAAACATAACGGTCATCAACAAAACCATTGCTAAGGTCTCCGAACTATCAACAGAGGGAGAAAAATGGACCGAAAAACACATTCTTCTACGAGAAGCAATCTCAGCATACCAGGACCCAGGATAACCATTGGAACAGAAAGGGAAGGGGATTAACCCTATGTCCTGATAGTAGCCTTGGCAAGAATTAGAAGCATTCATTCAAATATACATCACATGCGACAAATGCCAGGACATGGTAAAACCCCACCAACTTAAACTATTAGTTGTTCTCAAATGAAAAATTTCAGTTAATCTACCTTCTTTCTTGAATTTTTTATTGCACGATACTGTTGTTCGAATTAGAAAAGCCAAAAACCCCCAAGTAGTCATCAGCTACCATGGCTTGATCAAATTAATCATCATTCATGAGCTAGAAAAACATCAGACATCTTGGGACAACTTTGTTAATCTTGCTCTGCATTTCCCTAAGGAAAACCTTGTTAGAATAGAAATTGAACTTCCCAGAATAAACATACTTAGGAAAGCAAGAGGGAAAAGGGCCCATGTTTCGACCTTAGAACCAAGGAAATGAAGATGGTTTGAAAGGCTGTAATTATGGCAAGATACCTATAAATTACCAGATAAGGTGGGAACATCCCATACACCACCTTCAAGCCCTCAAAATATGCCCTTACACGACTATGAAGAAGAAATGGCTCGATTTCTGGAGAAAATGAGGGAATATCGTGAAATTAGAAGCCCATATGAACAAGATGAGGAGCAAGGGGGCCTGTTGAATCAATATGCCACCGCCAGAAGCTCTGGCCACACTAAAATATTACCCCACCATGATGAATTATAGGCTTTAAGGGTTTTATCTCCCCACGATAGTGAATGGGTGAATAGGGAAGGCCAGACAGAACGAATATCCGAATTTGGAAATCAGTTGGGAGACATTGTCCCATTAGAACAAAACGCAAGCATGGAGACAGTCCCGCTAACACCTAAAGGGAACATTATCTCACCCGGTCGGGACATTAATATAGAAATAAACTTTGGAGCATAGGAAGGAAATATCATCATTGATAACCTCCGAATTGGCACCACCATTCCTGAAACTGAAGCCATTACTCCTCCTTCCCCTGCCAAAACCTTGCTAGAAGAGAAATCACCTGAAAAGAAGTTAAGGAAAATGAGCAGGACTTGCAAGAGGTTGAGAAAGATGATAAAAAGTCTGAAGAAATAGTTGAAGGAAGCGAGCAAGGCTCAGAAACCTAAGAAGGAATTGGCTACCATGGAAACCCAAACAGATTTTGTTACCCAATTGGTAGAAACTACTGATATTTCTGTACAGACTGACCTAGTGGACACTGCTAAAGCTTATGTGCAGACTAGTCTAGAACTTATAGAAGAGAAGGAAACTTAATCGGAGGAGACACCTGCCTACACTCCTCTAGTAGAAAAGGTTGCCAATTAGAAATTGCATAATGAATTATTTCAAGCCTAGCATGAATTGGCCCAGTGCAGAAAAGAAATAGTACCCTTACGGGAACATCAGTCACTACTGAAGATGTTTAAATAACTTTCTGCAACTGAGGATGAAACATTTTCCCAACTCAAGGAAGAAAGGACAAAAGTAAAGAAAGCACAGGATCAAGTGGAACAAGCTAGGAAGAAAACTAGTATGGTTTTCTCCGTTTACTCTGATGTATTGACTTGCAGGGCACCTGCCACCAAATATTCTCTATTCTTAGTAGAGTGGTATTTAATGTTGAAAATCAAGGCTTTCAGGGTAGGGAAGCCCATGAATTTTAAAATCGTTGAGGAATTTGTCCAGTGTTGCAATAAGTAGGATGAGTAGGTCCAACATCTTCAGTGCAAATTATATTTACACAATTTCTTTCTAGAGGAAGATAGGGACAATAACCCCAACCCCTTCATTGGGGAATTTCAGTTCCAGGATTTCCTATATTTTTCCAAGAACCAGAATCAGTGGGCTAAGGCCTACAACACCTTTTAGAAAAGAGAGCATGGCCTAGACCTATGGGTTAGGGGGGAACCTACTAAACCCCTGTACCTGTTCACCCAACATAAGAAATTCATGCAGAGGAAAGGAGTGATACCCAAACTGGGACCTATCCACAACGATATAGTGCAACATGGGTGGGTTTACTTCCAGGACATTCAGGAAGAAGCATTTGAAGTAGCCAAACAAAGATGGCTAGCCTCTACAAACAATGTGAAGAATAGAAATCCATTTGGTTACATGAACTTAAAAGTTGTTGCTTCCAATTTCCTTCTATACAACAACCTAATATTGAACATGGGCCCTACCTGGATAGGGTGCAGATAAAGGTGCCCCCTCATTTGGTACCCCCCTGAGAACTATCATTATGAGTTGACAGAGGGTCACATGAAATCAGCCTTTGTAAAGATCAGATAGAAACATGGCTTCAGACTCTATGAAGAGGAGGTATACCCTGCATATTCTCTAACCCAGCTACACCTCAACCATTTGTTTGCACGAGGACCTACAAAAATGTAAGCAGGGGAGTATGTTGGGCTGAGAAGAAGGTACGTTTCACCTCATCTTTACCACGATTTGTTATGTACATTTATGAAATTTCCCCCCATATTAGCAATAAAGTAAATGGAAATAACATAAAGCAAAGGCAAAGTTAACTAATGATAAAAGGAGTGTTTAATAATGTAAGAATTGACTTGTCATATCTTTATTAATAGGGAAGCAAAGTAGCTGAACTATTGATGACCAAAAGATAGGTAACAAGGGAAGCAAACGGGATCATAATGGCTCCTATGGATTGGCAAGAGATGGAGAGGCAAATCCGTGCTTGGAGTACTCAAATGATAGCCACGAAGCAATAGGGTCCCGTATGGAAAGGATCCGTTACTACTTTTGAATTCGAATTTAAAAGGCTGAAGATGAAAAGGATAGATATAGATTTTTCTCTGTAATAGACGTATCGGGACAGAATCATCCAATTGTATTATTGTATTACTCTGCAGCTTAATAAAGAATCTGGCGTTTTTGGAATAGACAATCTTTGATTATTCCTTACCAATAAAATTCTGGTGGCTTTGGGCCAGCTTTGGGACTTTCTCTGCTACTTCTGTGCTATACGTTTATTTACAAATTTGTGTTTACAATTATCTAGTGCATTTCATAAGATATCGTTTAATTGGTTAATTGTGAACATAAGATGCTACAACTTCCTCTTTCATTAGACTAGTCACCATTCATGCCTTCTTGCTTAAAATCAATGCTTTCATAATCAATTAAATGCTTTCGTCATTATTCAATGCTTTTATAATTGTTTGATTAGTTTTAACATGACTGTTGTTCAATTCTGCATGAAGCTAATGTTAGATTTTTTCATTATCATTGTGAGTGTTTGGTTGCTATTTAATTCAGACGATTGTCATTAGTTGATTTAAAAGAGAATTCCATTGCAAAATTTAGAATTATCAATTGTTGTTCAATTTATTAGAGTTTTTGTTCAATTCATCAAAGCACGTTGTTCAATTGTAGTTTATTCTTTTTAGTATAGAGTAGTTATTTCTGCATAGGATTAGAATAGAGTTAGCTCCCTTGAATAGTCAAAAGCATTCTATAATTCACTTCCAAATTGATTTGATTGAACTTCGAGAATTAGACAGTCTTGCTTATGATAATTTAGAGTATTTGTCCTCGATTTCACTTTCATATAATGTGCTTTCACTCTTGAAATAACAATACTTTCCCTGGGTTGATAATTAAATGAGAAGCATTGAGGTTACCTGTAACAGTCACCTTTATGACTCAACATAAGTCATTAACCTAGTGCATATGGTAAACAATGTAACGGTCCAAACTATGTTATAAAGTTTCAGACCTATGTAAATACCATATTAATAAACTATTTATTAAAAACAGTCACAGCTAATCACACAGGGAACTTGACCACAACAAAGTCTGATCGTGGACATGTGAGTAGTCAGGAACATAACACACTGTAGTTAGCCTAAATGGAGCAGATACTGTTGGGAAAAAATGCAGTTGCAATCACATGTGAACTATTGAGCAGATAAAGAGTTAAGTTAAATGCACAATTTAGTTGACTGTCGGAGCTAACCGCAATCATCGGGTGTGTTGTCACATGCATAGTCAACCATCACAGCCTCCACTGTTTAGCCAAACTGTCAGCAGATATGTTTATCCTAATGTTTATTTATGGGTTTTGAATTTATCAGTGCTATGTTTATTTTTAACACCATGTAACCTTATCCCTAAGGTTTTTCATTCTTATTGTACCGAGAGTTTCAATCCACCTAATCTCATTTAATTTTAAAAACCACTTACCATTTCTGTTTTAGGAAGTTCGAATATTAAACCTGCATAATATTATAAAACCACCTTTGCATATGATGAATGGGGGATGAGAGTGATTTCAAAGACTTGTATTCATATTCTAAGTGAGAGAGGCGGTTTCTGTTTTTAGTGTTTCTTGGTCGTCCGAAGGTAGAATTGAGCACGGAGACAAGCGTTGGAAATCTAGGAGAGAGAGATTTCTATTGACAGTGACCATATGTGCCTGCGACCATCTTCAATCTAGTTTTTTTCTTGAAAATACTTCCTTGGATCAATCCTTAATAAAACGGGCGCCCATCTTGAAAGTGGATCCAGAGATGTAGTCCACCAAGGACGAGCTCCTTAATCAATGTTTGTTGTCTCTTATCTCTATTATTTGCTGCATTTCCATGTTTAATATGCTTCTTAAGTTTTGATTTAAATCGTTAAATAATTTTCTTTCCTTCATTATTCCACAGTAAGTGATCGAGTTAATAATCAATTCACTGTTGGAAAATAATCAGTTCTACTTCAGTATTAGATCATATCTATTTTAGATCATATATTTTGGTATCAAAGTAGGTTTTGTTGTAGGATTTTTACCAATGAATGTTAACCAGGTGCAGATTGCGACGTGGAGAAGAAACACTTGAGGAGATAGACTCAGAAGTTCGAAAGCGAAAAGTCACTCATCAATCGACAATGGGAGGAACTGATGTAGGTGAAACTCTTGAAGTGAAGGTCATGGGAAAATAGTCGATTCAAAAAATGTTTTTGAACATGCATCAGATGTTGATATAAATATATGAAGATAAGAAGGTGAGAGATGTAGCTTCTTCTTCAAATGCATCGAATAAGTATAGGGAAAATGAAAAGCTGATAAATCTCCTTCTCCTCCATCATCTTCATCATCATATTCTTCTTCTTCTTCTTCTTCTTCTTCTTCTAGTTCAAATTCTAAAACATAAAAGAAACCTCAGAAATCTCCTTTGAAACTTGATGTAAAATTTGAACTACCTATTTATGATGGAGAAATGAATCCTGAGAAACTAGATAACTAGATTAAGTAGTTAGAAGTGTATTGTAGAATTCAGAACATTTCTGAAGAAAGAATAAAAATTCAATTAGATACACTTAGAATGGGGGGAATAGCTTTAATCTAGTGGGAAATTAAAACTCAAGTATATTTAAAGCGAAAAGTAAAGTCATATCTTCATGGTCTAAGTTTTTAAAATCTCTTAGAAAATAATTCTATCCCTTGGGATACATGCAGCAAGCTATTATTGATTAGCAGCATTTGAGGCAAGGTAAAGGGAATTATGTTCAGGAGTTTACTCAGCAGTTTAAAAAGAAATATTTGGCACTTGGTATTCCATTGGATACATGTGAAAAATTATTAAAGTACATTGGCAGTTTACACTCATATTTATAGCATACGTTATTAATGTTTAATCCTGATGAATTTGGTGAAGTGTGTGTTCAAGCCATAAATATTGAACCAAGTGGTAGACCGTTCAAGTTTTCACATAATGCATACAAATAGTTGGAAATCGAGGATTCCAAAGACAACAAGAGGAGGAGAATTTCTAAGGGAAAGAAAACAACAAAAACTAAAAAGGAAAGTGAAAGACCTAATTGTACTCACTGCTAGAGGATCAGACATGATGAAGCCAAATGTTGGAAACTTCACCCAGAACTCAAACCAAAGAAGCTGCATAAAGTTGAAAAGAAGTCTAACAAAACAATCCAACAATATTTGGGCTCTGATTCAGGTTATGAAGGGAAAATCGCTGCAATGATTTCGACAGGTAAAAGTTCTGACACTAGTTCCAGTTCTAGTACTTCTGCATATTCTTCAAACATAAATCATCTGGATGAAGATTAAAGAGTTGAATTATTTCACATAAGGGTAACTTCTGAAGAATTTAATATCTGAAGAATTAGTTAATAAATTGGGTATGGAGACATAGAATCATCCAAAACCATACCCATTAGGTTGGATACAAGAAAAGACTCAGATTAATGTCACAGATCAGTGTCGTTTAAAATTTTCCATCACAGCTAATTACATTGATGAAGTGCATTTAGATGTGATACCATTATAAATATGTGGAATAGTGCTAGGAAGTCCTTATCTATATGATCATGATGTAGTGTTTCATAGGAAAGAGCATAAATATCACCTTAAGAAAGATGGAATTGAATACATTGTCCGGGCACATAAAATAAAAACACACTTGGATTTAGTTACTGCTCATCAGATGAAGAGACTAATAAGTTCAAGTAAGAGATATGTACTCATGTTTGTAAAAGAAAAACATAAGGATCAAGATGATGATTTTTCAAGTTGTGAATCTCAGTTTAAACATAGTTTGGTTAAAGTGGTAGATTCTTTTCAAAGCCTATTTAAAGAACCAAAAAAATTTCCTCCTAAATGGGAAATACAACATGAGATAAAATTGATGTATGATGCCCATCTTCCTAATGTTAGAATGTTTTGCATTCCATTTATAGAGAACGAAGAAATAAAGAAACAAATCCATCATCTAGTTGAAAAATGTTTCATTTGGCCTAGTTCATCTCCATGTGGTTCACCCATAATTTTAGTTCCTAAGAAAGACGAGACATGGAGAATGTGTGTTGACTTTAGGGCCTTAAATAAAACCACAATCAAGAACAGGTATCCTCTTCCTAGGATAGATGATTTACTTGATCAGTTGAAAAATGTTGTCTATTTCAATAATTTAGATTTTCAAACTTGGTATCATCAAATTCGGATTGCAGAAAATGACATCAGGAAAACTGCACTTAAAACTAGGCAAGGACTATTTGAATGGTTAGTGATGCCTTTTGGTTTGTGTAATGCTCCAAAAAATTTCATGCAGGTTATGAATAATGTATTCCGTCCATACATTGATAACTTTTTCATAATCTACTTAGAATATATCTTGATTTTCAGTTCCATTATGGAAGAGAAATTTAGGCATGTTAAACAGGTATTCGAAGTGTTGCACAAGGAAAAATTGTGCCTTAAACTGTCCAAATGTGAGTTTGGGAAAAATTCATTGATTTATCTTGGTTACATAGTTGGAGGTGGTCATTTCAAGATATATCCAGCTAAAACAGATGTGATTGTTAAGTGGCCAAGACCACAGAATGTGACTGAAGTTAGGAGTTTTCTAGGTGCAGTTCAATATTGGAGAAAATTCATTTCTCATTTTTCTTTGATTTCATCACCGTTACATGCTTGAATAGGTTCTAAAGTTTCCTTTCAATGGGGAGGGAAACGAAAAAAAGATTTTGATTCACTTAAGTAGAAAATTGTCATAGCCCCAATATTATCTTTACTAGATCTTCAACAGCCATTTGAAATTGAAACAAATTCTAGTGATTATGCAATGGGTGCAGTTTTACTTCAAAACAGGAAACCAATTTGTTTTCATTCTGAAACTTTTTCTAAGGCAATTATAAATTATCCGACGTATGATAAAGAACTGTTTTTTTTGGTTGAAAGTGTAAATAAATGGAAACAATACTTAATGGTTAAGGAAATGGTGATTCACACAGATCAACAGTCACTTCAGTACCTTCAGTGTCAAAATAAGTTGCAACAATCTCGTCATTACAGATGGATGGGATTTCTTCAGCAATTTCACTTAGTAATTAAGTACAGGAAAGGTGTAACAAACAAAGTAGCTGATATGTTGTCTAGATCATATTTGAATGCTTTAGTAGTCTTGCAGAATAGTTCTTTAAAAAATGAAATTTATTTAGAACAATATAGTACAGATGTTGATTTCAAAGATATTTATGAATCACTAACTCAGGGTACTCAGGTGGAATAAGTCAATTTTCATGTTCATAACAAGTTGTTATATCATCTGGGTAAGTTGTGCATACCATAAATAGAAAGGGTGCATTTTATTTAGGAAGCTGATTCTTCTCGCATTTCAGGAAATTTTGGTGTAAGCAAGACAATGAAACAAATTCAAAGGTATTGTTACTGGCCTCACATGTATGAAACAATTGTTAAGTACATTAAATGATGTCTGATGTGTTCGAAAAGTAAGCCAAGCAATCGAAATACTGGTTTGTATATGCCACTTCCAGTTCCTTTGCGACCATGGGACAACATTTCCATGGATTTTGTTGGAGGAGTTTCTATGTCTAGGAGAAGGCATGATTACATGTATGTTGTGGTTGATAATTTCAGCAAGATGTGCATTATTGTTCCATAAAAAAAGCAAGTGAATGCTCAACAAATTGTACAAATGTTCTTTCAACAGGTATGGGTTTATTTTGGGTTACCTACTTCCATTATTTTTTATCAAGACACTCACTTTGTAGGAGAGTTTTGGTCCACTTCATGGGGACTCATGGACACAAACCTGAAGAAGAGCACAAATTTTCATCCAGAGACTGACAGACAAACATAAGTGGTGAACAAGAAAGTGATACATATTCTTCGAGGTTAATGTAGCAATCATCCTAAGTTGTGGGATGAATATTTACTTTATGTCCAACATGATTACAATCGAGCCTTACATTCTTTGACTAATCGATCGCCATTTTAAACATGTTTTGGGTATCTACCAAAGTCACCGATGGACTTCATGTTCGGTGAAGAAGATAAAGTGGATCGATACGATGATTCAAATAAAGCAGTTAAGTTCATTCAATGGATATAACAGATACATGAAGGAGTTGAGGATCAATTAGAGAAGAGTTAGGACAAGTACAAAATGCGCCATGACAAGCATTGAGTCGATCATCATTTTCAAGTCGGTGATCAGGTATGGTTGTATATCAGTAAAGACATGTTGAAAGGTGAAGGTAAGAAAATGAAACCCATCAGGTATGGTCCTTTCAATAGTGCGGAAAATATTGGAAATAATGCATTCTGGTTAGATTTACCTCCTTACATGTGCATTTATTCAGTTGTGAATGAAGAAAATCTGAAGTTCTGTGAACCTCCGATGATTATTGATCTAGAGCAAGATACAAAGATCCCTACCATTGATGATTTTTCACCTGAGTATATGAATGACTTGCAGGAAGATACCATCTTGGATAGGAAAGTTCGCACTTCCAGGCGAGGAGATGTTGAATATCTTCGAGTGGGGATCAAGGGCATGAATCGGAGCAAAGCGAGGTGGATGGAGATCGAAAAAGTGATGGAGTTGTACCCTTACCTGATGTCTTCTTAAATTAAAATTTTGTGGTCCAAAAGATTTCAAGTGGAGAGGATTGATCTAGGAGGATCTTACATAAGTACAAATTGGCAGTGAGGTCCAGTCATCTTCAGTTTGTCTGATGCAAGTTACTTCGTCATAGTTATTATGTGGTTCATAAATGTCATGTGGTGGAAAAATGTATGTACATGGTGAAAGTGGTGTTAAATCTATGGTGGTAAGCCAATGCTAAAGTGGTGTTAAATATAATGGTCCTAAGTCCTAAGCCTAGGTGGTATGTAACCTATGGTTCAAAGCTTATGCTGTCACTAACCTAGCACATATGGAAAACAATGTAATGGTCCAAACTATGTTATAAAGTTTCAGACCTATGTAAATACCATATTAATAAACTATATATTAAAAACAGTCATGAATAAATACGCAAGGAACTTGACTACAACGGATTCTGACCACGTAAATGAGTAGTCAAGAACATAACACACAATTGTTAGCCTAACCGTAGCTAAGACTGTCGGGAAAAATGTAGTTGCAATCACACGTGAACTATTGAGCTGATAAATAGTTAAGTTAAATGCACATTTTAGTTGACCGCTAGAGCTAACCACAACCGTAGGGTGTGCTGTCACATGGGAAATCGACTATTAGAGCCTCTGTCGTTTAGCCAGACTGTCAGCGGATATATTTATCCTAAATTTTATTTATGGGTTTTGAAGTTAGCAGCTCTATGTTTATTTTTAACACCATATAACATTATCCCTAAGGTGTCTCATTCTTATTGCACCAAGAGTTTCAATCACTACAAGGAAAAGACCCTCTAGCGAATGTTTTTGAGGAACCCCTTATAAAAATACCCAAGACATCTATTTGTAGTGAAGGTTACTAGAGGAGGTTGGCAGGTGGAGGTTTTTGCGGATGTTTTTCTTCTGGTGTGCTTATCATCCTAAACCACACCACTGCTTTCAACTAGACAAAGCACTGGTGCGCACAAAACATTGGCACACCGCGACACCGTGCACTTTGTACAAACCTATCGGTGCATCTTATTATTGTAGTGCATCGGTGCTTTACAAACATTCCACAACGGTAAGTCCAAAAACCCCGTGCCAAAACTGAAATAGCCTAGTACGGTCTTAAGGAACCACACCGATGCGCCTATAAAACGTGCACAACATAACAGGGTTAAATATAAAAAAATTTACGGCAAAAAATACGCATTTTTCACTTTTTAGTGCTTCAGATCTCTCAAGCACCGGTGAAAGTTTACCTTATGTGAGGCGCCCTGCCATTGGTGCTCCCATTGCATGCACTGTTGTTGTCCATTTGCCACCATCTCCATTTTTAATTTGGAAAAACAGTGGGAAAATTTAGTTTTGAAAATTCTAAAGCCAATATTTCTCCTCGACGGAAAAAAATACGGGTATTTTCCTTTTTTTCCATAATTAAACCTTTTAGCGGATTAATTTTGTACATTAGCTTAAAATTCACCTTCTTTAAAAAAAAAAAAAAAAAATCCTGCGCGGTGCACTTGAGCCATTCGGCTTGCACTGATTCGCGGTGCGGCCTATAAATTTACAAGCCACACTACCAACGGTGCTAATGATATCCGCATCGGTTCTGGGGAGGTACCGAAAGGCACACTGTGATTTTTTAAAATTTAAAAAAAGTGCGGTGCGGTCGGTTACCCGGCCGCACCATTAACCCTGTCGAATAGTGGGAATGCATTGCGTTGACAAAAATATCCGCCACGGAGTGGGTAATTTTGTCAACATACCACATTCCAGCAATTCAACATGGTCAATGGTTCAGCCTGGTAAAAGACCGCTCCGTTGACTATGTAGTGATGTCAGGAGGGTGGTGCACTGACCAAACTATACGCCCCGAGGCATATAGTTTGGTCAGTGCACTGCCCTCTTGACACTAGTCCATAGTCAACGATGCAGTTTGTTATATCACCGCATCATTGACTTTGGAACAATGCTAGGAGGGCAGTGCGCTGAAAATTTTTAGGTGCACCATTTTTGGTGCGCTACAAATTTTCTAGTGCACCGCCTCGTGTGCGCGACAAAAAAAAAGACGCACCGTTACCGGTGCATGCCTGTTTTTTGTGGCGCACCGACTGTTTTTTTTTTTTCAAAAAAAATTATATATGTATATTCCTAAATACATGTATCATTTAATAAAAAAAAATTATTTAATATGTCAATCATTTAGCAATGTGAAAGGAGAGAAGAGAGGGAATAACAGCAACAACAGGTGGACTAGTATAACATGGTTCGCCTGTGGGAGGCACGAGAGAGGGACAGAGATGCGTACCCTTTCCCTATTACAACAGCTACCCAGGGGTTCCTAAGGTAGGTAGGCCTCCTAAAGTTCTATGACGAGGCTACATCCCTAAAGGGCCATGGTGTGTTTTTGCAACATCTCATCCGCAGGTGGAATGCCCACCTACAGGCTTTCTGGGTTGGTCCTATCCAGTGGTACGTGTCCATTGAGGAGGAAATATATTTCATTACTGGCCTATCGAGGAGAGCGGTGGATTTTCCCTCATTCCCAGAGGTTCCATTGGCTATGCAGTAGGGAGTCAGTTGGTGTACTCCCAGAGATACACTAGCGCGGATATATTGTCTCCTTCAGATTTTCAGGTCTCCAGAGGTCAGTTATGTATTGCTTCATTTGGTAGTTAGGAGGTGAGGTGCCTCTCACTTCTGATTTCGACCATTTCACACAACAACAGCGACGGGTAACGCATTAGTTTCCCACTTCTGTATTATGTTTATTATTTAGTACAGGAGCCACGACTTGTCAGGTGTTCTGCCATTTTTTTGCGGCAGTTATGTACAGCTTTAGATAGATGTCGTGCTCATGCACAAGGGAGGGTTAACTTCCCTTTTTCTTCAAAGCTATTTTGTCTACTTTTAGAGAGGTTTCCAGAGACGAGGCCTACCTTTGTTCAGCAACATCGTAGTCCGATGCTACATGTATGAATGCACATGTGGGGACAGATGATGCCCAAGAGGGGCGAGACTGAGTTTTCCATGAGTACATCACATGATGCACTAGAGTTTCTAGCCAGTGTTGATGAGCATCCCTTCGTTATGGTCCCCTGTCCTTATGTTGGTTTGGATTTGTGAGGGTGTCACAACATCCTCTTCATAGATGATGAGCCACCATATGATAGATGTAATATTACTATTTTATTTAAATTTATTCTAACATGTTCTTTAACTTCTTTTTATTAAACTGTTTAATGAAATTGTCTAATTATTATTGTGTACTTATATATATTTTGCAGAAATTGGGTCTTTTGATGGCGAGGAGATGCCAGCACCACCAAAAGATCTAGGTGTGGATCCCGATGACGATTAGGATATAGCAGATATCAAGGATCATGAGGTCGGTGTAGATAGACCTGATCCCACTAGTGCACTGGTACTACCTTTTCCCAGGCGTAGGCTTGACAGTAGATTGAGGATGGAGTTGGGCGACCAAATATATGCATTTTTTGTTGAGGCGGGAGTCAGGCCAGCCACTATGAGAGATATATAGGCCGATGGTAGGCTGGTACATATGTGGAGAGGCATGTCGTGTGACATGTACAACTTAATGCGACATGTTGTAGGATCTACGACCTTAGTTACGCGGTTGAGGAGGGCCCTTCGACATTATAGGCGTGGTCGAGACATAACACGTCGACAGTCTGTGAGAAGCGACGCATCATTTGATGATCACAATCAGGGGAGTGATCATCGTTCACCTCGCGCCGTGCTAGATGAGCAGCCTATAGCAACGACCAACAGTCATGATGGAGAGTAGGCTGGACCATCGGCCACGTCGAGTCAACAACCTACAGCATCCAGCAGTACTCATGATCATGAGCAGGCTGGATCATCGACCTTGTCGAGTCATCACGATGAGCAGCCGACAGTTGATCTTGATCATCATGAGGCACCAGTACCAAATCAGCAAGCACATGATGATCATCATGTATCTGAGCTTGTCGAGGCTGCTCCATTGACTGAGCAGGCCTCGACTAGTACTGCTATTGATGATGTACCACCAACTGATATTTGATATTTATATTACAATTGTATATTTTTGACATTATATATATATATATATATATGATCCATGTATTTTATGTTCATGTTGCAGTTGTACTTAATTTACATGTTGGTGATCATCATGATGTGTATATTGTTAGGTCATGATATATATGTTCATTTAATGTGCAGCTTGTAGATAGATGTGTATGTGATAGCAGTTATTTGACATGAGATGTATATTTGATGTTTGTGTTGTGATGATGTTATATAATGCTAATTGTGTTTTGTTAGATGATCATGATCACGATGATGTTAGCAAATTTGAATGTGTTTTTTAGTCGAATATGATGTTGTACGATGGTTATCATGATCATGATGTTTATTATTTAATTTAATATTAAATTATCATTATATTTATTAAATATAATGTCGTGATTGTAACTGAATTTTTTTTAATTGTATGTAAAATTGTAAAATTATATTTTTATTTGTAATTGTAATTATATGTAAAATATTTGTAAAATTTTAATTGTAATTGTAATTTTAATTTATTGTGAAATGATTGTAATTCTAATTCTAATTGTATGTAAAATTCTAAAATTGTAATTGTATTTGTAATTGTAATTTTAATTGGAATTGTATGTAAAATATTTGTAAAATTTTAATTGTAATTGTAATATTTAATTTATTGTGAAATGATTGTACTTGTAATTTTAATTGTAATTGTATATATGTAAAATTATAAAATTCTAATTCTAATTCTAATTGTATGTAAAATTCTAAAATTTTAATTGTATTTGTAATTGTAATTTTAATTGTAATTGTATGTAAAATATTTGTAAAATTTTAATTGTAATTGTAATATTTAATTTATTGTGAAATGATTGTAATTGTAATTTTAATTGTAATTGTATATATGTAAAATTGTAAAATTGTAATTGTAATTCTAATTGTATGTAAAATTCTAAAATTGTAATTGTAATTTTAATTGTAATCGTACGTAAAATATTTGTAAAATTTTAATTTTAATTGTAATATTTAATTTATTGTGAAATGATTGTAATTGTAATTGTATATATGTAAAATTGTAAAATTGTAGTTGTAATTCTAATTGTATGTAAAATTATAAAATTGTAATTGTAATGGTATATATGTAAATTTGTAAAATTGTAATTGTAATTGTAAAATTTATGTAAAATTCTAAAATTGTAATTGTAATTGTATGTAAAATTCTAAAATTGTAATGGTAATTGTAATTGTAATTGTAATTTTAATTGTCACTGTATGTGAAATTGTAAAATTGTAATTCTAATTGTATGTAAAATATTTGTAAAATTTTAATTGTATTAATGTGAAAATTATAATTGTATTAATGTGACATGATTTTATTAAAAATTTTAAATTTTTAAATTTTTAAATTTTTAGATAATTGTAAAATAATAAATCTAGAATAATATGATTTTTTGTAACATAATAAAGTTTAGAAAATAATGCAAATAAATTCATGTACTTTAGAATTGTCATTATTTTATTACGATCTTACATACAAAAAAAAAAAACTTTATACAGTACGCCATTGTTTTTTATATCAACATAATTACAAATTATCAAGTGAAATATTGATTTTAACATTAACACAATGAAAATTACCAATTAATTCAAAATACATATTATAATGTTTCGAAAAAAAAGAGTCAGCTTATAAGTTATAAGGTAGTTAATTCCTCTTCTTTATCAAAACCCATCTTAAAAAGTATAAATATTGATGAAATAACACATGTACCATATCACTCTCGGTTCTCATGATCACCCTCATTATCTTCCAGCTTGCATGGCATGATAACACTATTGTTCTCAAAAATATGTTTTGATCTAGGGACATGTCTCAATACGAACCACCAATCCCTATCCAACACATCTGGGTAAAAAAACACCTGGTTGCAGTGCTTGGGGAAAACATAGGGCTCCTTAGCTTCATCCCACATCTTTCTAGAGTTGATACATATCAGCATACAATCACGATTTTCCTTTACATTATTCCGATCAAAGGTGTCCCACCACTTGCACCTAAAAATAACACATTGGAAAGAAGAGAAATCCACTTCAATGATCTCTTGTATCTTTCTGATGCAACCTAACGTCCCTCGTACTAGGTTTTGATCATGGTGGCTAGATCGACTAGATCGATCGAACTCAACTTCTACTCCATAGTCTTGTGTGATGTTTCCATCATCAACATTTTCTATGCGAAAATGGTGTTCGTATGCCCACATAGATGGGAACAAATGCACCTATAAAAAGGTTAAAAAAATCATAGTGTCATGTGTCTTATAATAACCCAACAGTTAAAATATGAAATATAGATGTAATTACATTTGAAAGGTGCATTATTAAGTTTCAAATGTACATATAAATGAAATATATTATTGCTGAGTTGCTGCACCCAATCCCTACGTTTAGCGCATCCTCTTCAGCACATGAGTAACGACCGGTTGCACCATGTTTCTCTCTGACTTGGTCAACAACCCAACTGTTGGTACATATTTTTAGCATATTTTCTTTTAAATGATCAGGATAAGGCACACTTCTACCACTCAACCATCTGAATTATTTCCTGTCACTATCCCATTTCATCCTCTTTTGTTCGTACAATGCGACCCACGGTTGTGTCGCTTCAGAATTTGTAAAGAACAAATTTATTGATTGCTTCAATTTCTACATTCACTGATGAAATCAAACTGACATTATATAGTACATAGATATAAAAATATACATTATATGGAAGTTTAACATGAATATTTACTTTCTGTAAATTTGAAAAATTATAAGTCTCTTACTCTCTATCAAAAGTTTTTTTCCATTCGTTTGGAGCAACTCTCCTTCTCTTTTGTCTTCATCCATTTCATCGTCCCAAATCACCGCACCTGGTCTGTTGTCGATCTGGTTGATATACTCACTGGCATTATAGAAATATTCATACAATATATACCCCTCTTCCATAGACCCCTCTGTTTTTTCCCTTTATAAAAAAAAACCTTTCAATTTCTTCATGTACCTCTCTAAGAAGAACATCCAACGACAAGAAACCACCCCAACTAATTCAACCTCATCTACTAGGTGGATTAGAAGATGAACCTGCAAGTCCATGAAACTCATCAGCAGTTCCTTCTCAAACATACAAACAATCTCAACTATCTCTTGATGCCACCGTGGAGTGCTAGTCACATGAATCTCCTTTGACGTGATCCAACATAAAAATGCAGATAATTTAGATATGGCACATCCTATTTCTTGAGGGAATTCATGTTTCACATACCCACACATGAAAAAAGGATAATGACACTGCAAAGTTATAAACATGTGCAATAATATAAAAAATTAGTTATGTTTTATGATCCCTACATGGGATAAAATTTATTAATATAACAAATAATAAAATCATGCTTTTGACATTATACGTACTCTTATAAT
The DNA here is from genome assembly GCA_034641835.2 of Pinus albicaulis. Lineage (NCBI taxonomy): Eukaryota > Viridiplantae > Streptophyta > Pinopsida > Pinales > Pinaceae > Pinus > Pinus albicaulis. The sequence goes on from CM076584.1 coordinate 1,244,011,423, forward strand.
ATTCAAATGGTCATGCGATTTCAAACCCGACAAATGGTCATCCACGGTGAAGTAGCGTCGTAGTGAAGACCCATATGGAGATGGCACCCTCACACCCATTATAACTTCGTTGGCCAAAGAAATATCATTTTTTTTTAAATCCATGGGACACCACCTTCTTTGAAATACCATGAATTAGAGGGACCAACGTCTGCCTCTGATCCTGTACTTTCTTATTGTCTTGGCCAATGTTTATTTTTATTTTTTGAAGTAATAAGATCTTTCCTAATAGCCAATGTGTCACTTTGTTTCGATGATATGTTCCTCAATAAAGAATATGAAACATTTTTAAATATATGCATGGGATCTCATAAGTGGGTAATCTTAAGATGCTCCCAATATGGGAGGTTATAAAAGATATATTTCCTTTTCATTCCAATGGGAAATTTCTCAACATAGGTGTCAAAGAATTCTATATCATTGAACATAGGTTCCCCATTTGAATCAAACATTTCTATGAACTTCTCCTTCTCTTTCTCTCATATGCTCTAAGCCATTCAGTTGGTGTCGTTACTGGAGGCCTTTGGGTTCTCACTCTTTTACCATTGAAAGAGGATGCTGCTCTTTTGTAAGGGTGTTCTTCTGGGAGGAATACCCTGGAGCAATCATACATTGGTTTTCGTAGCTCCTTTGACCATTTAGATTTTAGAGAACGTACACAACATTTACATCCAAAATACCCTTTTGTTACATGACCTGCGAGATTATTATATACAATTTATATGCATGGCACGCTAAATAATATCATGAATATCAGAACAATTACAACGAATTAAATAACTAATATGCGAAAGGATATTTTATGTATATAAAAAAATCAATAAACATGTAATTTACCAAAGCAAACTCCTAAGCCTGGATAATCATGTTTTGTGTAAGCACATATGCCATTCAACATAAAACTCCTCTCTCTTGCGATGGGTCTTGATACATCGTATAAATTTATCCCATCCCATAATTCCTTAAATTCATCTACCAGTGGTTGTAATTAGAAATCCATATTCTTCACTTTTCGTCCACCAGGGACTATGAGAGCCAACATAAGATGTTCATTCTTCATGGAAAACCATGGGGGGATATTGTTATTGATCACTACTATAGGCCAAACATAATACTTGGTGTTCTGGAGGGAATATGTGTTGATGCCATCCAATATGGCTATGCTGAGTCATAGACTTCATACTTCATCCTTGAATTTTTCGGGCCATGTATCCTCTATATGCTTAATGGCTATTGAATCAGTTGGGATTCACAGAAATTCCAACTCACTTCTGTGTGAGGCATGCCATCCCTAAAACATAGCTAATTATTTGCAACGAAAGAGCCTTTGAATAATTGGGATTATAGGCATGTGCCTTAATATCTTAAAAGGAGGACCACGTGATTTACCCTTCTTTTTTGATTTATCAGACCTGTCATGCCAACATTTCAGACATGTCTCTTTGTCTGCATATTATCCTCTATATAGAATACAATCATTTGGACATGCATGATATGATATGTACTCAACACCCAACATTTTCAACAATTTCTTTTCCTCTTCGCAGTTACCGGGCAAGACATTATCACTCGGAAGAACCTTGTCTTTGAATAATCTATAGTTAGTGATCATCATGGAAAATATTAAATGTACATTAATGCCAATATAATTATTAACGTTCATAAAATTGACCATTTTTAATGTTCATTGTGTGATTATATTTCTCAAATTTATATAAGAGAGGACTTTATGGTAACCTACCTCAAAATTTCTGAGAAACTTGCATTTGACAAGCCAAAATTTGCTTTCAAAGTTTTATAGTAACATCATTGTCCCCAACTGGGTAGATTTTGACTGACCACCAGGTCTAAAGAGAGGGGTGGTGGAAGAAAATTTAAGGCTTTCGAAAAAGGTGTCAGCAATATGAGCATCATCCCCTAGCTGATCATCGTTTTGAAATGCATCTAAGAAAATTGTCTCCATGGAAGTCGTATACCTTAAGTAATCATCCATACCAACCTCTATTTGATTGCCTCCATTACCAGCTTGTGAAGAACTACTATTGTTGTAGTCATTCCGAATTGGTGAATCTGGAAGTAGCGGGACTTGAATCGGTGGTTGATTCAACCATTCTTGGTATCGTTCCTCTCCGATTTTTTCTCTTAATTCATCCTTCTCTTGATTTGACATTGTCGTGGGGTGCAACGGAAGATGGTAGGTAGGTCACTCATCATCACTAGAATCCTAATAATTTAAAAAAATATATTTGAACATGATTAGTACAAAATATATGATATTAATTAATAAGAACGTTGAAAATGCATGATTAATTTGTTTGATGTTGAAATCAATAATTACATTAATATACTAAACAATTATTATTACCATCATTATCTTGGGATTATGGCTAGAAGATGAAATATTGTTACAATTGGCAGCGTTAAGCGGTTGTCCATTTTCATCTACCAAATGCGCCTTGCGATATGCTGCTCCTGATAAGAGCTTCCAACGTTTTGGAGATGTTTGATTATTTTGTGCATATGAACTTGATTCTGAATTTGCATGAACCTACAAATTTGTATACATTATAAATTTTATTAAGCTTATTAAAATGGATAAAAAACATAAATTCAATTAGATAATGAGGATATAAATGAAATATGAAGTAAATATCATGTCTCAAGATGGATAGGGAGAACTCCGCAATGGAATTGGAGAAATATTATGGAACAAGCTAGATTTTTAAGAATTTTCCATTCGATATAATTATGATATTTTCTCTATGCATTTGAGAAAAATCAACTATAAATTTTAGTGCACACACCTAAAAGTAAATTCGATGAGTTAAAACTGGACTTATTGTTATCGTGCTTATGTAAAAATAACTGCATCGGTGTTGTTTTAGTTACTATGCACTGGTGTCGTGTTATTAATGGACGCACCGGTGCAGTGTTATTAATTGACGCACCGGTGATGAAAACTCGCAAATAAAAAAAGCACAACTTTATTTTTTTTAAGTGAAAAAAAAAACGTAAATTGAAAAATGGGCAGTAAAATATTTTTGAAAATCTAATTTCATAAAACAATTCTTTAAATACTAAACACTTTTCATTATTTCACTATTTTTGCAAAAACAATTAGCCAGAGATTTGCAGGAGACATACCTGGATCAAGAGAGAACGAGAATACTGTGGACCAGTGAAATACTTCCAAACAGAAGTATTCAAATAATCAGACTTCCAAACCTCTGGTGATTCAAACCCTGTAGAATAGAATTTCAAACGATATCATGATTAAATTTTATTGTTTTTTTTACATTTTCTGCAGTATTTTTTACGCAGTAAGTAAAAAATTTCAATTTTTTGTTCATTTTAAGAAACAAAAAAATAAAATAAAATCCATTTTTACCATAAACCCTTCATTATTTTTGTTTTTTCCCTTGCTTCTTCCTGTTTCTATGATTTTAGAATTAGGGATTTTCATTTTAGATTTATAGGGTTTGTATTGCTATATATATAGGCCTATGACATCCAATGACAACTTGCATAGTTGGATCACAATCCATGTCGGCCCTTGCGTGAATTTAAAAAATTAACATAATTTTTTTAATCAGTGCACCCTGATAACCTAGCGCACTGGTGCACTAGCTTATCCCAGCGCACGTACTGTTTGATAAAAAATTTAAAAATATATTTTTTTAATTTGTGCCCCATATGTAAAATCGGGCACCGATGCGCTAGTTCATTATAGCACACCACTCACGTACTGTTTGGCAAAAAAAAAAAAATTAATTTGTGTTAATCGGTGCACCATGACACATATAAAGCATTGGGTCTCCTAGTTGATAGAAAGCACCGTATGGTGGTCCCTTGTTTGCGCGGGGTGTTTATAAGAATAGGCTGCATCGCCCCCTCCACGACACCATATGCTACAAAAACTAACACTAGACGATTTTTATTATTTTTTCTGTGTTAATTGGTGCAGTGGTTAACTTGTAACACACCGGTGCTCCTTGTCGACATAGAGCACCATATGGTGTTTTATACTGTTTGGGCGGTGTGTTTATAAGACCACCACGCACCGACATCGGTGCATACACCATGAAAAGTGCACCGCTTTCTTGATATTTTTTTTTACCTGAAAAGTTGACAATTTATTTATAAAATATATTAATGAATGATATGGTACAGGTTTCATATTGATAAAGAAATTGCTGACAAGAGATCAAGTAACAAAAATACTGATAACACATCAAGAAAATAAAAAAAAGGCAAGTTCTTTGTAAATTTTTTACAAAAAATATTATTTATGAACTATATGTAAGTTTAACTAATATGTATTGTTTCCTGTGTATCATGCAGAGACACAAAATGATGAAGCTCGATAAGATTATTTCTGATCTAGTACTAGAAGCGCGTAAAATCTTGATGGAAAAATTGCAAAAGGATGAATTAGGTGAATGAAAAAATACTATTGATCCAATATGAATTTCCTTTTTTAATTTTCATTAATAATATACTTAAAATTATTAGATAACATGTTTCAAACAATGTATTAATTCACATCTATTTAATGTTCTACAGGGACCAACAACTCAGAAAAGGAATGTTGTTCTAAGAAAAGAAAACAATAGAACATACAAACGAAAATGAATTGCTCCTTAGCTCATCTAGAGTGGTGCTGGAGGTTAACGAAAGGGGGAAAAATTTTTACAAAATTTTGAGGGATCTATTGGAACGAATGTATATACGTTCTTTCTACTTACAATACAATAAATCCAATGATTCCAAGAACCAAATTTTATCTAAACTACAGGAAGAGTTTCCAGAGAATTGATCATGAAACATGTCAGAATTTTAATAGCAAAAACATACATCAACAAAAAAGAAGGAATGAAAAAGTAATATTCCTTTAAATGTTTTTTCTAGAATTATTTATAAATATCATTTATAAATATCACTTTTGTTATATTTACTTTTCATATATCAATATAAAAATTAAATATTTTATTGTCATGTTACATTTTCAAGAAGATTATGAAAATCTCAAAAGATGAACGAGTTGATATCAGAAATATGCCAGTAGGAATGTCCAAAAGGGTGTACAAGGAGATGGCCAAAGAAATGCACAAAATTTCATCGCAGGAGGAGCCATCTCAACAACAGCGTGCTTCACATGTAATATGTAATCATTGAATTTTTCGATCATTAGGTACAATAAATAAATGATTTAGCATTAAATATTAATTTTCAATTATTTTCTTGCAAAAAAGAAAAGAAAATGGAACCCATTCAACACATAAAAAAAGACAACAAGGAAGAAAAGGGTTGATATCTAAGTTTGTGAGTAATTGTTACTTGTAATAACTTAACTAGATTTCATTTTTGTATATTTTAAGTTATTTTACAAAAATCATCATTGAATGTCTTCAAACAGGTGCTAACATACAAAGAAGAACCATCAAACGAATTGATTGACATTGGGTTAAATATGGGTTGTGAGTATATGTTGATATCTGAAATTAATTTTGGAATTTGTAAGCATCTATCGATCTTGTTTTACTTAGTTCCTTCTATAATTAATAGAACAAAAAATATTTTATATTAAATATATGATTTCTTATGAGGTATAAAACTTGCAGGAAAAAATTATGGAACTGTGCCAATAGATGAAATCTTGAAAGATGGCATACAACATGGTTTTGAAATAATGTGTATAGTTCATGAGTCAATTGTTGCTATGGTACGTCATTTTTTTTCGATTAAAATTGATGTATATTATTTAATATTTAAATTTTCATTATTCTCATAAATGTATATACACTCATTACAATTTTTTTTTTTATGTTTGTAGATGGAAGGTGAAGAAGAAGAAAACAGTAAACACCGTGAACAAAACATTCTTGAAAATAACCCAAGTCAAGGAAGTAGCTTGAGTAGTGACAATAGTTCAAGCGAAGAATGGTGATCATTATGTTTGGATACCAAATCAAGGCATTGTATTTTTTGAAATATTTGTTTGTGAAATCAGACATTTTGTTTAATGTAATGGACATAGTGTCCCAATTAAAAGACAAAGGGATACCAATAACTGTCCCATTTTGTATGACTAATACTGTCTTATTCACACACACACACACACACACACATATATATATATATGTTTTAATTTATTCTATTGTGTTCTCCATTGTCGCTATGAAATGTAACACCATTGATTAAATTTATGGATGATTAAATATTATAATGAAGAGATGTGAAATATGATGATATGTTATAACAAATTAATCCAAACATCACATTCAAATGCACTAATACAAATTTAATTGATATGAATACTATTATAAGATATGTGTCATCTTTTGATGAATAATGAATTTAAAAAAATCACAATAATTATGATATGATATAACAAATTAATTCAAACATCACATTCAAATGCTTTAATAAAAATTTAATTAATATGAATACTATTATAAGATGTGTCAACTTTTGATGAATAGTGAGTTAAAAAAAATCACAATAATTGCACTATCACATGTTGATGTTTCTAAAAAATACAAAATGAACACTGTTGTGTGTCAGTTACTGTACACCAGTGCGTTTGTATGATACAGCGCACCGGTGTGTTTCTACGACATATGGGCAACACACAAATACCAATACCAATTATAAATCTCGGTGTGTTTGTACAATACTGCGCACCGATGCGTTTATGTGAGACTACGCACCAGTGCATTTGTATGAACTATGGGCACCGCACAAATAAAAATATGAATTAGAACAATCGGTGCATTTTTCTGATACTGTGCACTGGTGCACTTCAATAGGACTACGTACCGGTGTGCTGATAAGACATATGGGCACTTCATAAATCCCATTACGAATTAGAATGACCCTATGTGTTGTATCACCTACTGTGCACCCAGTGCGGTTGTATACCTTTACGACTTGGTGCATGCACCTTCGACTGCCCCGGGCCGACCATCTGTATTATGTGCACCGGTGCGTTCACACCTTAAGAGCCCATCGATGAAAAAAACATCCGTAATAACCTCTGACCACCCAGGTTTTTTAGTTGTGTTGAAATTTCGTTAAAAGCTATGCCAAAACCTCCTTTACCAAAAACAGATGTTGTAGCAATTTTTTTTTTGACAATTTTGGCCAATTTTATAACACTAAAAACCTCCTTTATAACCTCCGCTAGAGGGTCTTTTCCTTGTAGTGAATCCACCTAATATCATTAATTGTAAAAACCACTTGCCATTTCTGGTTTAGGAGGTTTGAAGATTGAACCTGCATAATACTATAAAACCACCTTTTCACATGATGAATGGGGGATGAGAGTGATTTCGAAGACTTTTATTCAGATTCTAAGCGAGAGAGGCAGTTTTTGTTTTCAGTGATTCTTGGTCATTCAGAGGTGGACTTAAGCACAAATATAGGCATTGGAAAGCTAGGAGAGAGAGCTTTATGTTGATAGTGACCAGAGGTTACTGAAAGCATTTTCAGTCTGGTTTTTTTTCTGTGTAAAGACTTCCTTGGATCAATCCTTAATAAAATAGGCGCCCATCTTGAAAGCGGACCCGAAGACTTAGTCCACCCGGGATGAACTTCGTAATCAATGTTTGTTGTCTCTTATCTTTGTTATTTGCTGCAATTTCATGTTTAATATGATTCTTAAGTTTTGATTTAAATCGTTAAATCATTTTCTTTCCTTCAGTCTTCCACACTAAGCGATAAAGTTAACAATCAATTCATTGTTGGAAAATAATCAGTTCTACTTCAGTATTAAATCAAATCTATCTCAAATCACCTAGAATCTTGATTTTTTTTAATTTTGAGATTGAATGATGAAGCCTAGGCTTTGAATACATGATTAGGGAAACCAAGAACCACTCTAGACCCCTCCTTCCTCCACTGCAAGCACAAAATAACAAATAAAGTTAGGAAGCAAATTTTCACATTTGAATTTTAATGAGTGTTTTCTTACGTGTTGTAGACTAAATTCCTTCTTTCCAAGAAATTTGCAATTAGATTAATGATTTCCATTCTACAAGTAGAATATTTATTTAATTGGTTTTTAAATAGAGTAGCATCATTTACTTCTGCAACTAGTGTAGTCTTTCTCTTTCCTACAATTACAATTAACCTTTACAATGGCACTTTCATTTATGAAATTAGGCTAATGCTCTTTTTCTTGTAATTAGAGTAAATTTTCTTTTGTCTTTCCACATAAATTATCTTTGTAGTTAGTTGAAGGAGTGGTCATTTATTGCCTTGATCCAATGAATGAGGGTAACATGAGTATAACTTGACCTACTATGCATATAACATTGTCAGATCTAAGTTTGTATGAGCACCAAGTTGATAATTCAAGTTGAGAGTCTTGGGAGTCACAACATTCTTGATGTAATACCAGGGCTGATCACTTATCTAACACCCACGATCATAGGATGTAAATTGAGAAAATTATAAATGGACATAAGAAAATAAAAAAATATACAACTCAATGATTTGAAACATACTATATATGACAACAACAAGGCCAGGCATCATGCATGCAGCAGGATTGGTTGCAAGCTTTCAATTTACATTAGAGGAGACACATGCGGAACCAGGAAGAAGAATATTTAGATATATGAGGGAAAGAATAAACTTTTAATTGTGGAATTTAAGAAGTAAGGACTTCACTTTAACAATATATATTGATTTGAAAGTGGGTAGGAATTAATGATGAAAATAAAAGTATGAGTGGAAGAACATTATTTATAGGCAATTTTCTAGTATTAATTTTGAGCAAAAATTAAACTTCAATTTCTTTATCATGAAAAAATCCAAATATATTGCATAGTAAACTCTAAATTGTGGAATTTAAGAAGTAAGGACTTCACTTTAACAATATAAATTGATTTGAAAGTGGGTAGGAACTAATGATGAAAATAAAAGTATGAGTGGAAGAACATTATTTATAGGAAATTTTCTAGTATCAATTTTGAGCAAAAAGTAAACTTCAATTTCTTTATCATGAAAAAATCCAAATATATTGCATAAAAAACTTGTTGAATACAAGTTCTCTAAATGAAGAAAACACTAAAGGATATCAATGTACAATATGATCAACCAATCTCACTCATCTATCAAAACTCGCGTGCAATGAACATTTCAAAAAATCTTTATATGCACTAAAAAAAAAAGCATATTCCCATCAAATACTACATACTAAAAGAACAGGTAGTCGAAAAAAGTGTCAAAATAAAATACATTGCACCAAGGAAGATGTTGTAGATATTTTTACCAAACTCCTTCCCAAAAAAACATTTGAATATCTCAGATAGATGTTGTGAGTGATGTCCCTCTCATATTGTCATTAAAGGGAAGCACAAGCTTGGCAAGTGAAACCATTTATCATTGATTTCCAAGTGGGAGGAGTTGTAGGTAGAGAAATAATTACAAACACAGGGAGAGTTGCAGACTATAGGAGTACTACAATATTATTACAAACTTTCCGTTGATCTCAAGGATGTGGGAATACTATATAATATTTCCAAGGTAAAACTTACAAGATGAATATTGTTGGAAATATTGTTTGGATACTCAATATTATTTATGCTCGGTTTTCATACCCTATTTGAGAAGGAAATTTTACATTAAATACCTAGCTCAAATCGCAACATAAGATATATGGCTGAAAATATTATTCTGAAACCTTTCCAACAATATATGGCACCACCTATAACTCCATAGGAATAAGGAGATATTAAATTTTTTATCATGTCAACCCAACCAAAAAGTACATGCCAACCCAGTGATTTTTACAAGTTAACCCTATAAATGAACATAGAAACAATATAAATAGAGAATAAATGAGTTCATAATAATTTCTTTCAAGCAATAAAAAATATCAGGTTCACTAGAAAATAATAAGAATACTATTGTGGTTTTAAAAGTGGAGCAAAAACATGATTCATGGTGTGAACAACGCATCTTGGCCATGAAATTTTGAGGTTATAGAGGTGATATTTCCACATATGTGTGGTAATAGTTTTAAGAATTGGTTTATTATACTTTCAAAGATATGCTCTAATATAGTTAAGGTTTCTTATTTCTCCTGAAATATGGTTCAAATAGGATAGTGGATTGGTTTCTTCAATAGGTTGTTTCCTGTGACTATTTGAAATTGTGGTGATTGGTGCCACCAATAAGTTAGTGCCTAAAAAATATTTGTAATAGTAAGGTTGGTTCCTATAAAGAATTATAAAAATAATTTTTGTGGTTTTCTCCCATAAGGGTTTCCAAATAGATTGTGTTCCATGTTCTACCATTGATAGATTTCATATGTGAATATTTTCTTATGGTTCATAAATTTTTGAATAAGTAATTTTTTCTTAAATTTATTCACCTCGCTCTCTCAGTAAAAATATGTGTTAAAAAAAATGAAATTTTTGGGGGTCAAATATTTTATGCTTTAGTGGTTAACCTATGGGCGATGATCTACACTTGGATACTTTTCCTACAATGCAAAAATCATGTTAATTGAGGTCCCAATGAAAAATATATAGTTCCCACAAGTTTACATTTCCTATTGGCCACAATGGTACGAGTGGATGCCAAGCTAACTCCCATTTATGATGCATATGAAGCTATCCACATGTGGCCCTTAAATAATACTCTAGATGAAAGATGAGGGAGTCAAATCTTACCTCTATGTTGCTATTAGGGTATGTTAAATACCTAGCCATAGTTGAGCATAGAAACATGGGAGGGAAGTTAGAGAGAGAAAAAAAAAGGAGGAAAGTTACAAAGAACATCAAAAGAGGGAATTTAAAATTAAAATTTCGATTAATTATTGTTGGAGCGGGGTCCCCTAGGGTACTTTTTTGGATATCTTTTTGTATAAGTTTTGTATATGCGCGTTGTGTGGATAAGTCAAAGGGGATTTGGGGTGGGTCAAAGTCCCTCTTTTATTTAATTGGGTTTTAAGGGCAAAATATGGGCCTAAAACCATGCGTGGATAAGTCAAAGGGGATTTAGGGTGGGTCAAAGTCCCTCTTTAATTTAATTGGGTTTTAAGGGAAAACTGTGGGTCTCAAACCATGGTTTGAGACCATAGTATCTGTGCGCTACAATAATATAAATAGATAGATCAAGTCTAAGTAAAGTAGTCTTATTTTGAAGTAAAATTTTGTCTTTGCGTTCATGAACAATTTGTAAGAGTCTCGTTTAAGTCTGGGTTGGGTAGTAAGGCTCCTGTTGGCTATGTAGGCGAAGACCTAGTCCTGGTTGTGTGCAGACTCCGCTGGTTGTGTGCATGGAAGCGTAAAGTGTAAGGGATAGACTGATGTACTAAATTGTGTTGAATATAATACAAATATTGATTTTGGAAATTACTTGTGTTATGCATCTTCGTTATCTGTTGTTGAGTGAGATGGCTTAATCCTGTTATGCTTTACTTTTTATGCGCAAATGGATTTTTTATTTATGCATGAAGTGTATTATTGGTTAATGAATCTGCTTAAGTAATTTCACAATACATAGATCTGGTTCTGATATTGTATACCTATGACAAAGTATTATGCGATCTGGTTGTTAGTTTTGTGTCTTTATATATATCTCATCAGTATTGTTCTGCAATTGCACGCATCTATTCTAGTTTGAAATAAGTTCTGCAATTAACCTGTTTAGGGACACCACATCATTTTCTTCCTCAGGGTGTGGAAATGTGGTTCTAGCACCCCCCCATATTGCTTCAAGTGAGACTTTGATCTGCACAAGCAGTTCATTGCCAAAAGGGCCAGTAGTTGGAGGGTTTGTTGATTGCGCGATAAAATTTGAACATGGGTTAGGACCCCTCAAGGAACAAAATGTTTCTGTTACCACTACTGATATCATTTTGAGGGATATTTTATGTTGTTTCATCCTTTGAAAAATGAATAGCAATATTTATTTGATAGAAAGATCCTGGAATTTTAGATCCAAGAGAATCGAAGCGCTAAGCTATCTAGTGAAATGTGGGTTTAGAAGTACATCTATGCATAAGTTCACGATATATTATTTTGTTGTTTTGCAATATAAATACAAGAGTGGTTGTCGCAATTCTCTGAATTCAATACCTACATGAAGGACGATGCATTCACTGAGTGGACTCCTGAATTAATACAGTGGGTGTAAAATCTAGACAATAAGATCAACTACACAGTAGATCATTGGATCGAGCGTATCTTGGGAGGATTCATGACTGAATTTTCCAATGATCAATTTGTTTCATACTCTGAAGTGGAATGGATATTTTTCAAGGGTCCAAGAGGTAAGTTCCTGCTCTCTTTGAAAATATTTTTCAAGATGTTGTTATGTGAACAGGGTTCTCTCTGTGAACACATTGCTTGAATTTCGCAAAGAGGCCCGACTATGCGCAGTGGAAAGATTTACTGCGAAGACCCAGAAAAATTTATTTATAATCCTCTCAAGTGTAAATCTAAAAGACACGATGAACCAAAGATCAACAAACATAGTGAATTTGATGAAGAATAAGTCTCAAGAGGTCAGAGCAGTCAGGTTGTACTCTAATTCCCATCCACTCCACTTCCATATTCATCTCACAAAGTGGACACTCCACCGCGCAGTCCACCTCCACCTCCCCAAGGCGTAGATATGGTTGCGTCAATGAAATTTCCCACCTTCATAGGAATTGGGAATGAAGATAATGATCAATTTTGGTCTGTGGATGTTGTTGTATGGAGAGCTCAGCAGGTTAATGCCGATGAAATTAAGAAAGCATAGTTAGCCACTTCTTTCCAAGATTGTGCATTTGATTAGTATATCAGATATGTACAAGCTAACCCTAATTCCACCTTAGGTGCCATAAAATATTCCCTAAAATAACAGTTTAGGAAGCCTAAATCATACGCGCAGTTGGTTACATAATTTAAAGAGACTCACCAAGAGGTGAATGAATCTTTGTGGGAAGAAGATCAGAGGCTGAAGCACACTATCAGAGATAGTGAGTTCAATATCGATAATAAGTAGCATAAGGAGTGATTCATTGCTATGTTGCATCCACATATGTGCCAACCCTTGGATCAACAGAATATTGCCACGCTGGCTGAGGCTATGGAGATTGCAATGAAATTAGAAGCTACCCCAACACCTGATGCGATTGTCACTTTTCAAATTCAAAATAAATTAGAAGCCATGTATCTGGAGATTCAAAGTCTGCACAAAGATAAAGGCAATAATATTTGCACAGAAGTCTGGTGCATATGTTGTAAGGATGCTAACCATAATAAGGATCAATTCCTATCTTTGGGAACTATCTGAATGTTGGAGGACCCAATCTGTTGAAGACCACAATTGGACCAATATGGTTCAATATATACCAAGTTACGGGCCTGCATACGACTTATTATTGCCCAAGGATTGGAAAATATTAGCCTAAGTTGAAAGAATTGTTCTATAAATTTCGTTCCTCGGTGGGACATGATGAGCACCATTTTCACACTATTGATATAATTTTGAAAAAGATGAAATATACAGGATGCAGGCTGAACCTACCTCACCAACATCCCCCTCTCGGCATGGAGGATTCAAAGGTAGAGGAAGAGGAAGAGGAGGTGGATCAGTTGGTCGAGGAAGGGGGCATGTTATCTTCTACAACTGTGGAGATGTTGGTCACTATGCATGAAAATTTCCTAATCCTGCACAACATTCATGCAGATAATGTAGAAAATTTGACCATGTAATAGAAGACTTCCCTATTTTAATAGCTAGAATGCAGGAGAAAAAGACACAAACTCCAACTCAAAACCTTCAAATGGTGAAGGTTGAAGAGCGCGAAGAAGATCTGAGCGTAAATGTGGTCACTAGGAGCGGTGTAGCTACTAATGAAGACAAGGGGAAGAAGTCAGATACTGGCTTTTGGATTCGTAAGGCACCTGAAAAAAAAAACGGATTGGATTTACAATGCACAAATGAGACTTTTGTTGAATCGCGACAGGAGTTTGAAGGAGGAAGCGCATCAAAATATGCTGGACCCATGAAAGAGGCAGGAGGAGAGGATGAGATTAAACCATTTTTACAAGCCTGCATTAAGTTGATGCGCAACCAAAAGGCAGTAGAGAACCTTCAAGCTCTGATTGATAATTGTGCAGAAAAGGATCAGCCTTAGATGGAGCAACAAGTTATCAATAAAATCTATAAGAAAAAAAGGAGAATGGGGCGAGAGATGTGCATGCCCACACAAATTAGAGCTTATGAAATGTATCAAGTAATTCTAGATTTGGGCTCTGATGCAAATGTTTTACCCAAAAAACCTAGCAGCACATGGGAGAACTGATGTTGGAATGGTCCACTATTCAACTGCGCATGGCAAATCAGCATAACATCATTCCATTAGGGAGACTGTCATAGGTCGTAGTCATTATTGAAGGTGTGAAGGTACTCGCAAATTTTGAAGTTATACAAATTTTGGATGATATTGACCCTTATCCTGCACTACTAGGGCTAGACTGGGCTATTGATATGGATGGTGTCATAAATCTAAATAAACGAAGGATGGAGTTTGAAAGAAATGGAACCCGAGTCATTTTTTCTCTAGACCCTATAGAAGGAAAGAGGTACACTCAGCCTGTGCACGTTGATAATGATATTGATAATATTTGCAAGCTGAATTTGCATGATGAAGATTGGATCAATCCAACTGCTGATGGAAGCCTTTATGGGGAATAGGACAACTCTTGCTTCTCATATTCTGATGAAGAACTGGAAAATTGGTAGAACCAGTTGCATGAATTTTTGGCGCTGTGTTGCAATCGAGTTACTAGATCAGTCTGATGCATAACATCTAAGGTACACAAATTACTGCATTATGATGGGTTAACTGATGTTAATGTGTTTTTAGGTGATATTGAAAGAACTATCCCAAAAGGACAGAGATTCCATGCCTTGGATCTTGGAATTCATGCTACTCCAGCACGATGGTGGGAGACTCACAAGGGAAACCTTTGGACCTGGGATGAATGTGCATGGATGATGAGGTTGCACTTTGAGAATCCCAATATCCGAATGAATGAATTTTTCTGTGGATGGGGTGATCCACACAAACAACTGGCTAAGTGGATCATTAGGGGGATTTTGAGGTCAAAAAAGGGCCTCCTAAGGAAATTATAAAATAATAATGGAAATAATAAAATAAGATTTGATTGCATCATAAAATTTTAGAGGGAGAAAAGGAAAAACTACTTTTTCAACTCGTATTTTCAACTTATCTCCCAAATTTTTTACTCAAATATCAAGCGGGATTACTCGTTGGATGTAAAATTTAATTCCTCATCCAAGGAGTACCCATTTTGGATGGATCCTACTACATGAAAAATGAGAAATACATGAAAAATGTGATTGCAATCACGTTTTTTCATTTATTTTTCATTTTTCGTGTAGCAGAGTCCACCCAAAGTATGCAACATGGGTACTCCTTGGATGAGGAATTAAATTTTGCATCCAATGAGTACTCTCGCTCGAAATTTGAGTAAACACTTTGGGAGACAAGTTGAAAATACGAGTTGAAAAAGTAGTTTTATTATTTTGATGTTTTTTAAACTATTTACCCTTTTACTTAAAAAAATGGTGAATCATCCCCCATGGTTGAAATCATCATCTTGAATCTTATTGGTTATTATAAATTTGATTTTTGTTCTACATTTTTCTTAGGAGGCCCATTTTAGACCTAAAAATTCCCCTAATGAGAGGTATGTAGTGTAGATATAAGGCACGAATGGGTTCACATGTTCATTCATATGTTGGGACCGAGACCTACTGATTGGTATCTGGAGACCGAGCTGCGCCAACGTACTAGTGACTAGACTGTGTTAATAGACAATTTACTATTAAACTTTTGTTTTGAAAGTAGATATGAATGCCTGGATGAGGCATTGTAGGATATTGAGGCAGACATCTTTGATTAATCTAGGCCAAAGTTAGAATGCACTTCACCAGACTAGGATGCGCAGATGAAGGATATTGTGAATTGCACAAATCTAACGATTGAGGATAATGACGAAGATCTAATGAATATCTCAATTCTGGAGTCTGAGGGACAACACGTAGTTGTTGGGCCTTCAATCACTTCGCTAGATGTCACAAAACCTCTAAAGGTTTGACAGGTGAATATCAGGTCTGAAGAGCAACTGAAGATAGAAAAAATTGGAGACTATTAGGATGATGAGATAGTCACCAAGGTTGTTGAGTTGCTCAAGGAATATCAAAACTTATTCCCTACCAAGTTCTTAGAGCTGAAAGGGGTATTTGGAGAGCTTGGGGTGATAAAAATTAATTTGAAATATGATGAGCACCTTGTGAAGAAAATACCATACAAATTGAATCCAAAATATAAGCAGAAGGTAAGGGAAGAGTTGGATAAAATGGTTGTTGCATGTATCATTGAAGCAGTGGTTGAATTTGATTGGGTAATCCCTATGGTAGTTCAAGAAAAGGAGAGAAAAGGTGAAATCAAGATTTGCGTATACATGCGCAAGTTGAACAATGCTTGTATACGTGATCCATTCCCAACTCCATTTTCTGATGAGATTTTGGATAATGTTGGCGGATAGGAAGTATATTGATTCATAGATGGATTCTCAGGGTACCATTAGATTAGAATTGTGCCTGAAGATTGCAGTAAGACCACCTTTTCCATGAAATGGGGATCCTTCCAATATAGAGTCATGCCCTTTGGCTTGAAGAATGTGCCTTCCATCTTCTCGCGCGTCATAGTAACTGCCTTTAAGGAGTTCATCCATAAGTTCCTAGAAGTATACTTTGATCATTGGACTGTTTTTGGGTTGTTTAAAAAACATGTTTCAAATTTGCATTTAATGTTGGATACTTGTAGGAAGTATCAGATCTCATTGAATTTGAAGAAGTGAATATTCTATGTGCCATTTGGGATTTTTCTGGGACACATTGTTTGCCAGCAAGGGTTGATGGTAGATCCTGCAAAGATCACAATAATTGTTAACCTAGATACACCTGAGAATTTTAAGCAACTACACTCGATATTAGGGCACAATGGGTACTATCGGAAGTTTATTTAGGGAAATGAGCTGGTAAATATGCCCATGGGGAAGATGCTAAAAAAGGATGCGACATTCTGCTAGGATGAGGACTGTCATAAGAGTTTTGAATTATTGAAGGACAAAAGGGTCATTACACCCATACTAGTCTTCCAAAATTGGCCAATAGTGTTCCATGTGCATGTAGATGCCTCCTTCATTTCTCTCGGAGCCATTTTTCGACATCCAGGAGTAGGAGAGATTGATCATTCCATTGCCTATGCCAGTTGAAAAATTTCCAATGCAAAAACGAATTCTTCGACCACAAAACGAGAAGGGTTAGCGACGATGTATTCCCCACAGAAATTCTGCCACTACCTATTAGGAGGTCATTTCAAGATGTTTACTGATCATTCCACTTTGAAATACCTAGACAATAAGCTTGTGTTGGGGGGGGAAGATATGAAGGTGGTTGTTGCTATTCCAGGAGTATGATTTTAAGATAATTGTGAAACTAGGAAGACTATATGCAAGGCCAGACCATCTATCGTGCATTGAGATAGGTGAAGAACCTACTAGATTGGAGGAAGGATTACTAGATGCGCAGTTTTTCCTGATCAAGGTAGTTGATGAGAATTTCCATGATATTATTCAGTTATTGACTACTAGACATGCACCAGTGGAATACACCATGAAGCACAAGAAAGAGCTTGTATTGTGCGCTGCAGACTTCATTATATTGTTGGTCAGTTGTATAATATGGGATCAGATGAATTTCTGCATAGATATGTCTTGGAGTATGAACGAAATGAAATCTTAGATGAAGCTCATGGAGGGATTTTCGGAGTTCATTATGCAGGGAAAGAAACTACACAGAATATTTTTCAATTTGGGTTATGGTGGCACACATTGCACACAAAATCTCATGCGCATTGTCATGTATGTGATGTATGTTAGAGGACTGGAAAGCCATCGCACAGAGATGAGATGCCCTTGCATCCCCAGATGAAATTGCAGGCATTTGA
Source organism: Pinus albicaulis (assembly GCA_034641835.2). Lineage (NCBI taxonomy): Eukaryota > Viridiplantae > Streptophyta > Pinopsida > Pinales > Pinaceae > Pinus > Pinus albicaulis. Next base: position 1,244,029,511 of record CM076584.1, read on the forward strand.
TAAATGGGCCATAGAGTTCATTGGACCTATCAACCCACCAGGAAGAAGAGCGGTGCACGGTACATAATTATTGCAATTGACTATGTGACCAGGTGGGCTGAAGTTAAAGCCAATGAAGGATTGAAGTGCAGACACAACTGCACATTTCATTTTTGAGAACATTGTGACTCGATTTGGATGTCCGAAAATTTTGGTAAGTGATCAAGGTATGCATTTTGTGAATGAAACGATTGAAGCATTGATAGATGAACTCCGGATCCACCATCAAAAAAGCACACCTTATCACCCACAGGTGAATGACGCAGTAGAAGCTTTCAACAAAATATTGGAGACTGCACTCATGAAGGTTTTCAATGATAACCAGATTGATTGGGATGAGCACGTACCTGCGGTTCTCTGGGCTTATCGAACCACCTGTAAGAAATTGACTGGAAAGACACCGTTCCAGATGGTGTATGGGCAATCATTTCTATTTTTGATGGAATATATTGTTCCTAGTCTGCGCATCGCAACATTCACAAACATGGCAGAAGCAGACATTCTAGAGGAACAATTGTCACAGTTGGTCGCTCTTGAAGAAGATCATTTTATCACCAATTATCATTAGCAAGTATAGAAAGCACATGAAAAGGCCTAGCCTAATAGGCATATAAAAAAAAGTAGTTTAAGGAAATTTATTTGGTCTTATTGTATGACAGCAAGTTCATGCGCCACCCAGGGAAGCTCTAGATGCATTGGTTGGGGCCATATAAAGTTAAGTAGGGTTGGCCACATTGCATGGAGATTCTCTTCCTGGGTATATCAATGAAAGTCGATTGAAGGTGTACAAAGATGACCCTCACCCTGTAACTACCAAATGACCATATGGTCGGAGTATTGGATATGTGCAGGAGGAATGGTGGATGCGTAGAGAGGTGTGACGCGCACCCGGTAACTACGCGAGGAGGTTGACTGGGTCATAGAGGTGCCAAAAAATAGCCATTGGAATAGTGAATATGGAAAATAAAACCTTATTACAATTTATGGGAGCATCTAGGTTTCATTAATGAAGGCATTTTGCCAGATTTGGGACCGTTTTGTCATTTATGGAGACACATTAATGTAGAAAGAGTCGTTGAAGTTACGACACAAGTATAATATGAGATATGGGGTCACAATAGTTCCCTTTGATTTTTGAGTGAATTCTTTGCCTTGAGTGTAGAAATTTGAATAACTGATATATTATTCACCAAGATTCTCCTGATCACACACTATTTTATCTTCATGCACAATATAGAATCTCTTCTACCATTGATCATCACATGCGGAAATAAAATCAATTGCATGCACACATTAAAACCATAAACAATCGCACATATGAACACAGTATTTAATGGGAAATCTTAAAGCTGAAAACCCCAACTATCTGTATATTATATGTCATGGATATCATGTAACAATCATAGTACAAAGCTCCTCACAAGCTCTTAGCACAACCTCGAATTGCTACACACTATCAAGCTAGATCTAGCAAAACACATGCTCCAATCTTTTGCCACTTGATAGCCAGCCTCTATTGCATAATCAATGCTATGGGATGGCTTCATTAAATAGATAAACCACCTAGCTTGTACTGCGCAATCCTCATGGGCTTCTCCACCTATCTGTGTGTTGCAAATAGCAACAGTATAGTCACAACTGATAGTTAACCTGCTCTTTCACCTATCTCTGCACTGGTCTCCACTGAAACTGTCCATGCACTGAAGTTAACTGATGCATTCTTTGGTTGATTAATGAGTTTATAATTAGTGAATTAATTAATAATTAATTCACACCACTCTCACTAATTGTATCAATTAGTTTAACTGAATAAAAATAGATCAACTATGTTTAAATTAGTTAAACTGAATACAACTCCATTAACTTCCTCAATCAACTCCACCAAACTCTGTCACATGAGTTCTAACTGAAGTATCCATGCAATAGCTCCACTTAACCCTCAGGAATAACATAATTCCTTCTGTCAGCTCCTGTGCCACATCTGTGCACTTAAGCAAGTGCTCGAGAGAATAAGATAATGTTTAGGTAAACATTATTAAGAGCTAATAATATTTGACATATCTATTTTTAGTGCCCGATCTAATAGATTCCACCCAATATGTCTAAAAATAGAAGTCCATCTATTTTTTCTGACTTGACCAACCATCCAAAAATATCATCCTGCAACTTATAGAACATGATCCATATGTCTAAAAATAGACATAGTCTAAAAATAGACTTTGCACCAAAAATAGCCTGCGGGCCCACTTAGTGAAGGCGAATCCTTTCCACTAAGCTCATCATCTTGTTGCAATCTCAACACTCCCTCTCAATAAGATAAGGATTATCTGCCACCCCTATCCTGTCTCTATGGTATTCGAATTTTCTCCTGGTGAGTGCCTTCGTCAAGATATCAACATCCTGATCCTCCGTGGGAATGTATGAAAGTAACATGATCTTCCGCTTCACACAATCTCTGATATGATGATACCAGATGTCAATGTGTTTAGATCTATCATGAAATACTGGATTAACCGAGAGTTTGATGCAACTATGATTATCAAAATATATCACAGTAGGCTCTAAGTGTGAACCGAACAACCTGACCAGGATCTTCCTCATCCATATAGCCTTGCATGCAGCCAAAATCACTGCCATATACTCGGCCTCTGTTGAACTGAGTGCCACAGATCTCTGCTTCCTGCTGTACCAAGAAACTGCTATCGACCCGATACTGAAAATCCCTCCAGATGTGCTCTTTCTATCCGTTGGGCTCCCTGCCCAATCTGCATCCGTGAAGCCACACAGCTTCACCTCATCTGAATGTCTGTACCATAATCCATATCCCGATGTGCCTCTGAGATATCTCAATACATGCTTGCATGCCTTCTAGAAAATCTTGGTAGGCTTAACCATAGCTTGTGAAAGCTGGTTCATAGCATAGCATATGTCGGGTCGTGTATTGACCAGATACATGAGCGACCCCACCAACTGTCGATAAACAGTGGCATCCACTACCTCCACCGAAGTAGCATCCTCCTTCCTCCATCCACCAAGAAGAAGAGTATCAATAGGCTTGCAGCCATGCATGTTGAACTTCTCCAGTATCTCTTGGGCATACTTGCCTTGAGAAACAAACATTCCATCACTTCACTACCAAATTTCCAATCCCAGGAAATAATGAAGGAGGCCCAAGTCCTTCATCTCAAACTCTTTTACAAGATCCTCCTTGCATGAGAGTATCAACAGCTCATCACCTATCAAAATAAAATCATCTACATAAAGTACAATGATCAGCAACTTACCCTCCACCACAATCTGGTGTAGGTTCGGATCTGCCTCACTTTTGGAGAATCCAAGTCTGGTGAAATAACTGTCTATCCGTGTGTACCAAGCATGAGGTGCTTGTTTCAACCCATACAACGCTCTCTTGAGCCTGCACACATGCGACTCGCTGCTGAAGATCTCAAAACCTTCAGGATGCTCTATGTACACCTCCTCCTCAATGACTCTGTTGAGAAACATAGTCTTCACATCCATCTGATGAATGTGCCACCCCATCTGCGCTGAGAGAGCAAGAATTGTCCGTATGGAAGAATACCTTGCGACAGGGGCAAAGGTCTCCTCATAATCGATCCCCTCAATCTGTGAAAAGCCTCGGCCAAAAAATATTTCCTTGTACTTCTCCACATTCCCATCAGCTTCCTGCTTCACTTTGTAGATCCATCTCGAACCCACCATTGATTTCCCTTCCAGCCTTGGGACAATCTCCCATGCACTATTTCTGACAATCGAATCATACTCTTCCACCATGGCATCTACCCATGCGGGGTCCTCCACATCTTCCTTAAAATAGGATGGCTCTGTCATGATACACTTGCTCATAAGAGCCATGTATCCAGTGTACCAATCAAGTGACTATCTCTGTCTGCGCTGTGATGTAGGTGCTCCTACAACCTTCTCTGCATCTTGAACCAGTCACTCAGCTTCTGTAGTGCGCTTTCGCCCTCTGATGGTTGGCGTTGCTTGAGTGGTCTCTTCCACTCCATGAATCTCATCCTTTGGCTGATCCAAATCCTGAGACTCATCCTTAGGAACTAATAGCTCCTCATCTGCATGCAAGTGTGGCTCCCTCTCAAGCGAACACTTCATGGCTTTCTCCTCATGAAATTTGATATCCCGTCGCACAACAGTCTTGCGACTATCTGGCATATACACACGATAGTTGTGGGGTGTATCAGTGCACCCCACAAATATCCCAACCTCTGCAGTCGGCTCCAGCTTCTTCCTAGCATCCTTCGTCACATGAATGTAAACAAGTGAACCAAAAATCCTCAAATGGGAAATATGAGGCCTCTTACTAGAAAACGCCTCCTCGGGTGTACTCATGCCAAGTCTCCTGTGAGGACAACGATTCTGCACATATACTGCAGTATTGCATGCCTCAGCCCATAAGTGTATGGGAAGACCTTGATCATGCAACATCACCCATGCAGCACCCACGATCGTTCTGTTCTTCTGCTCAGCAACCCCATTCTGTTGTGGGTTATCAGGTGCTATGAGATCTCTTCAAATTCCTTCTGCGTTGCAAAATTCCTTGAAGTCGCCAGAGATGAATTCACCACCATTGTCACTCCTAAGAGCCTTCACCTGCTTCCTCAATTCTTTCTCAACTAGTGCCTTGAGCTCACAGAACTTTGAGTATGTCTCACTCTTCTTCTGCATGAAGAAGATCCAGCACTTACGAGAAAAATCATCAACAAATATCACATAATACCTGTGCTTTGCTCTCGAAGCTACTGAGAAAGGTCCACACACGTCTGTGTGAATTCTCTCAAGGATCGTCATGGCATGACTATCCTTCTCGTGAAAGGTGGATTTCACAAATTTTCCCAAGGTACATCCCTTGCACTGATCTGACTGCGCAAGAGTACCCTTAGGAAGCCAAGTAGAAATCTGCTGCAGTATCTTCAAAGCTCCATGGTGAAGGTGACCCAATCTCTGGTGCCACAACTCGCCATCATCCCAGCTCACCACTCCTTCTGCCTTGCCTACCATTGCTGTGCAGCCATCTACCTACAATTGATAAAGGTTCTTAACTCAAACCCCTATCCTCCGAGTCTCACAAGTTGCCTTACTGGGCAGGAAAGCCTTTCCCTCGCTAAAGACAACATCATATCCCTTGTCTTCTAACATCGCCACAGAGATAAGATTCTTCTTCAATCCTGGAACATGCATCACTTCCTTCAATACGAAGGGTTTACCAGACTCCCTCTCAAAGGAAATGGTACCGATGCTGGTCGCACTATATCTACCATCATCGCCCATCTCAATGTGCACTCCAAGATCTTTCTCATCCAAATCAGTAAACAAATCTCGATCTCCTGTCATGTGAAAGGATGCACCACTGTCAAGAAACCACACTAAACCCATCACACTTGAGACCAAGCATGCGATCAGTGAAAAATCCATCTCAAACTGCGAGGCTAAGGCCTCTCCAGCTGCAGTCCTAGCAGCCTGCTTATTTTTCTTCTTCTGTGGACAATTAGTGGCGTAATGTCCGTGTTGGTGACAGTGAAAGCATTTCACCTTGGACATGTCCTGCTTCTTGCCTTTCACACCAGATTGAGAAGCTTTGTTGCTCTTCCCCTTCTTTGCTTTGGCAACCAAATTGAAATTCTCTTCATCAGAGTTCTTTGATGAAGATCTGTCCCAGGTACTTCGCCTTATCTCCTCTTGCACAAGATCCGACCAAATTCGCTCCCATCCTGGCAATTTCTCCCGACCATTGACAGAGTCCTGATAGGAGTGCCAACTCTTCGGAAGCCCTAGGAGAGCCAAGCTCACCAAGTCCTCATCATCAACAGTCACCCCCACACTTCCCAACTCATCCCTACATTGGATGAACTTTGTGAGGTACTTGGGCATATTTTTGCCTTTCTCCATTTTTATGTTTCTAAGTTTATCCTTGAGCGCCAACTTCCTATGGTCGCTCTTGCTTTGGAATAAATCTGTCAACACTTTCCACATCAAGAATGGAGAAGCCTTACCATGAGGGCTGGACGCTATGTGATCCTTCACACCTTCCAACAGAATCCTTCGACACTTTGCTGTCTTCTTTTGCCATGCGTCAAGTATGGCAGCATCACTAGAAGTAGGTTTTGGAATTTCTGCATCTATGAAATCCTTCAACCCATTGTCATCCAGCACCACCTCCATCCTATCCTTCCATGCAATATAATTCGAGCTGCCCTCAAGGGCATACTCCAATCGCAATCCATTGAAAGACATCTCACTTTTAACACCAAGAAAACACTGCTGCAAATTCGAATTCCACCAGCACAAAACTCAACCGCTTCAATGTTTTGCAATTGCTCCAATGATCAATATTGCTCTGATACCATGTAGAAATTTGAATAAATGGTATATTATTCACCGAGATTCTCCTGATCACACACTATTTTATCTTCATGCACAATATAGAATCTCTTCTACCATTGATCATCACATGTGGAAATAAAATTAATTGCATGCACACATTAAAACCATAAACAATCACACATATGAACACAATATTTAATGGGAAAGCTTAAAGCTGAAAACCCAAACTATCTGTATATTATATGTCATGGATATCATGTAACAATCATAGTACAAAGCTCCTCACAAGCTCTCAGCACAACCTCGAATTTCTACACACTATCAAGCTAGATCTAGCAAAACACATGCTCCAATCTTTTGCCACTTGATAGCCAGCCTCTATTACGTAATCAATGTTATGGGATGGCTCATTAAATAACATAAACCACCTGGCTTGTACTGTGAAATCCTCATGGGCTTTTCCAATCACTGTGTGTTGCAAATAGCAATAGTATAGTCACAAATGATAGTTAACCTACTCTTTCACCTATCTCTGCACTAGTCTCCACTAAAACTGTCCATGCACTAAAGTTAA
>CM076584.1:1244041483-1244398495 GCA_034641835.2 Pinus albicaulis
TCTTTGTAAATTGGATCATGTATCTTTGAATTCAAATTATAGTAAGTTTTCACTTTTACATTTATATGCATATTTGTTAAAGTGTTAAATAACCCACAAAAAATGGTGGGCAATAACTCCTTGTAAGTATATTTATTTACACCTTTTTCCTTGTCCCATCTTTGGTGCAAATACTTTCTTAAATTATGGTGGGTATTAACTTATGGTAAATATGTTATTTACGCGATTATGAACTATTTTCAACAAATTATCATGTACTTAGATACATGACGCTTTAACACTAATTATTATTTAATTATTATTTAAGATTTTTATTATTTATATTTATTTTTATTATTTTTATATTTTATTCATAAAAGGATTCGAGGAAGGGGAATTAGCCCCTAGTTGCACTCTTTAACACTCCCTCTAAACTAGGGAGGTAGTCCACCTATCAACAGTCATCCATTTCTATGCCATTTTGTACAACATGTGCCATCTCTGCAACTTGTCTCATCTCTGTTGAAGATTGATATCATAGTCCAATAAGATAGGATTGAAAGAGGGTGGGTCATAAGACCCTGCCACTCTTACCAAAATGATAGAGGCAATTCCTCACGTCCAAGGATAGAACCCATACCAGGCTTGATCCTTAGTGATTAATTTGTTGAACATCAAACATCCTAGTCATAGGGAATATATTAGTACCTAATGCATGTGTTGGTAGTACTAATTTACCCTAACCAGTTTTCTGAACTCACTAGCCAAATGAGGGGTACTTCCCAAGAGTCCTAAACTACAAGGGTAGGATGTATGTTGGGTTTCCACAGGGGTTGGTGAAACAATCACCCTGTTTTCATATATTTTACTCCATAAGGGAAGGTATACCACTCAACCTATTCTCACATTTTGGGGTATGTACTCCATAGGGGAAGGTGAAGCACTCACCCTATGATCATATAGCTCAATGAAGTACCCTAGGCTCCAGGTGCTCTAAGAGCTCAATGCCCAACTCAATTGGGACCCTCATGAGAGGGTATTTCCACGACTCCAAGTTTCTCTTTGAAGGCTAAAACTCGGCCTTTCCAAAAGTATCTGTGAGGATCGCACCAACCTGTTCATCAGTCCTGATGTGTTGTAGCCTTATTGATCCCCATTGCACCATATCTCCAATAAAATGGTACCTAATATCAATATGCTTGGACTTGTCATGGAACACAATATTTTATGAAAGGTGAGTCCCACTTTGATTATCACAATAAATGATGGTGGTATCAAGCATGCACTCAAATAGATCACTAAAGAGCTTCCTCAACCAACAGGCTTCACAACAAGTCATACTAGCTGTAATATATTTAGCCTCAACAGTGCTTAGTGCAACACAATTTTGCTTTCAGCACATCCTTGACATGGAAACACATCCCAAAGAGAAACAATATCTGTATGTGATTTTTATATCCACCACACTTCCAGCCTAATCATCATTAGTATACCCATGTAATCTTAGATCCCTGGCTATGTACCTCAATCCATGGTTAATAGTGCCATGAATATATCTTAGAATATTCTTTGTATCTACCCAATGTATATGATGAGGCCCAACCATAAATTGACTCAATACATTAACAAAAATGCATATTTTTGGTGGTGTGTTCACCAAGAACATCAACACTCCCAAAATATTTCTATATTCGATAGGATTTTCAAAAAATGGACCAACAACACTTCCACATAGCTTCCTGAAATTTAGTTACATCCGTGTAGTCACATAATTCCAGTCCACCATGCCATATATTTCTAATAAATTCAAAATATATTTACCTTTAAAAATGAAAATCTCCACCGATGTTTTCGAAATATCAAATCCTATGAAGTAATGCATCAAACCTATTTACTTCATCTTGAATTCATAAGTCAACTCACTCTTACATTGATAAATGAGAGGGTCTACACCATTTTGAAATAAATCGTCAACATATAAGACCAAAATAAGTGGCATGCCCTTTTAAACCTTGAAATATGAGTTCATATCAGAATAATTCCTTGTAAATACAAGTTTCACGAGATAGCTATCAATCCTCTCATACCAAGCCCCAGGGGCTTTCTTTAATCCATAGAGGGCTTTCTTCAACATGCATACATGAGTTCTTCTATATTGCACTTCAAACCTCTGATGTTTTTCCAAGTAGACTTATTCCTTAAGTGAGCCATATAATAATTTGGTCTTGACATCCATTTGATGCAGGCTCCATCCTTGATTTTAGACAAGAGAAATTATGGATCATATAGTGGTGTATTAGGCAACTGGAGCAAAAATCTCATCATAGTTGATTCCTTCCTTTTGTGAGAATCCACGAGCCATGAACCTTACCTTGTATTTCTTAGCACTTCCATCAACTCCATTATTAGGGGAATTTTGAGGTCTAAAGTGGACCTCATAAGGAAAATAAAAAGTAATAGTGGAAATAATAAAATAAGATTAGATTACATAATCAAATTTTAGATGGAAAAAGAAAAAACTAATTTTTCTATTCATATTTTCAACTTATCTCCCTATGGTATACTCAAATTTTGAGCGAGAACACTCGTTGGATGTATGCTTTGATTCCTCATCTAAGGATTACCCATGTTTCATACTTTTGATGAACCCTCATACACGAAAAAATGAGAAATACATGAGAAAAGTGATTGCAATCTCGTTTTTTCATGTATTTCTCAATTTTCATGTAACGGGGTCTGTCAAAAGTATGCAACATGGGTACTCCTTTGATGAGTAATTATATTTTGATTCCAATGAGTACTCTCGCTTGAAATTTGAGTAGAAACTTAGGGAGATAAGTTGAAAAAGCAGTTTTATTTTTTTATTTTATTTTATCTCTAAAAATTTTTACCCCAAAAATGGTGAATCATCCCCCATAGTTGACATCATCATCTTGAATCCTAATTGTTCTTATAAAGTGTATTTTGGTTGTACATTTTTCTTAGGAGGCCCATTTTATACCTCAAAAGTTCTCTAATGGCTTAATCTTGCATATCCACTTCGAAATGACTACAGACTTGCCCTTGGGTCTAGGCACTACTTCCTAGACATTTTTCTTCATGATTGACTCATATTCCTCCACCATAGCATCTTTCCATACATGGTGCTTCACAACTTATTTGAAAGCATAAGGTTCGGTTTGAATTATAGCACTCATAGTAGCCAAGTATCTTTGATACTTGGTAGGATTCTTGCTTTCTTGAAATGTTCCTCTTAAGGCAACATGATTTTCATCATCTTGAATTGTATCTTGAAGCCATAGTGGTATTTTATTTGAGGTAGAGGGATCACAAGGAGGTGAAACAAGTGGATCCATCGAGGTATCAACATTGGGCATAGGTTCATCCATCAAAGGTTCCTCTTTACTTTTAGCATAATCATCATCCTTCCTTGTAATGGGGATATCCCTTGCACATAATCCAACACTTCATGTTCCTCCAAGGTCAAATCAAGAGTCAACTTACAGGAATGATACTATTATTTGTTATTGATGTTATGCTCTATCTATAAATAAGAGTGAGCAGCCATGGAGACTTGTTCCAACAGACGATGTTCAAATCCAACAATTATTCAACACTATTATTTCTTCTCTTGTTCCTTAGGCATGCCTTCACTTGGGCTCAGATACTATGTTAAAATTTATGGTATGTTCTATTTTTGCATGAATTGATTCAATGTCTTATTGGCCCAATAACAACTTTACTTTAGATTCTAGTAGAAATCACATTAAAAATTCAATAACATTCACATTAGATCATCATGGACAATAATTGTAGATAGAACATCAATAATACTTACAAGAAAATATGAGATGTAATTGAATTTTGTAAAATGAAAAGTTTCAAACTTATTTTATACTCAAGATAACCAAGATACATATATATGTAATCATTATCGTAAGTATATTTATTTACACCCTTTTCTTTATCCCATATTTTATGCAAATACCTGCCTAAATTATGGTGGGTATTAACTTATGGTAAATATGTTATTTATGTGAGTATGATTTATTTTCAACGAATGTTCATGTCCTTAGAGACATGACTCTTCAACACTAATTATTAGTTGATTATTATTTATGATCGTTAGTATTTATAATTATTTTTATTATTTTTATATTTCATTCATAAAGGGATTATAGGAAGGAAAGTCAACCACTACTTGCACTCTTTAACACTATTTGAGATCATTCTTTGGATTATTTTGAGATTTTTTGAGACTGATCGTGGCCTGATCTCAAGAACATTTTTGTGACAAATTAAATTACTTCTTAGGGGAAAATCCCAAGGCATATTTCAAATGGCCTAAGGGGAGTCTAAGAATGAGTTTATTACAAATTCAAGAACATGGATACAAGAAACCAGAAGAAAATTGGTTTGTGTCCATATTCAAAGCTGAATTTGATACTTATTTTTTGAATCATACCCTTTGTACATGTATACATATTCTAAAGAAAACCATTTTGAATACTTGAAGCAGGAAGAATATTTTGTCAAAATACTTAAATAAAGTTATGATAAAGTTGAAGGATAGTGTGACGATACCATGAAGTATGAACATTTTTCTCAAAATCTCATAAAAAAAAATATTAGATACCACAGGACTAGGGAAGGCCATGAGACAACATTTGAAAATTTGGAAGAGATGGAACATCCTTGATTCAGTTTGGTTCAAGATGAAATCTGTTTTTCAAGAAAATCAATCAAATTTAGTGTTACTAATACCTTGTACATATTGAAAGATAATCAAAGCTAGAGGGAGATGAGGATGGTTTCCAATAATGAGTTTTCACAGGTGGTGAAAAAATCAATATGATATGATGGCATTCCATATCAAATCCTTGGTTCCATGATTATAGCAGGCTAATTTTAACATGAATTTTTTTTTCAAATTTAGGGTTTGTAAACCCTAGAAGACCTAAAAGAGATGTCTTCAATAAGGGTTTTTTCATACTATTATTCACGTGCTCATGCACTATAGGAAGATTTTGTAAGGTTTCTATCTCACAACCAATGAATTTACACCTGTTGATATGTAGCATCATCATAGTTTTGAATTTGGATTATGGTTCAATGTTTGAAAAGGCCTAAAGGCAAGGTGAGGTCTGATAAGGGGGATGGACCAAGTGTGTTTCATACACCAGTGCTAATAACATTTGGCATCATGAAGTGTGATGTGAACATGTGTAGGGATATTTCCTTTTGGTTCCATGATATTTTAGGATATGTGTTCAGAAGCATAATGTTGTTTATGAAGTTGCTGAGATATAAGCCCTTATAATATTAATGCCATATACCTTGTACTATTGGGTAAATATCTTATTTTACTGAGGGCTCTTTTCAAGTATGAAAAATATGCATTGAAATACACTATTGTGTCTATGATATTATTGGCTAAGTTATGTTGTTGGTTCTAGGGTGACATTGCTTGGTCCTTGATTTTACAAATTAAATCAAAGGAGAAAGGGTTCTTCACCTATGATGAAACAAATTCCAATTAGCACATGACAAATTTTGTATTTCGAATTCCTAGGGTTTGAAGGCTTGGATGAGAAATACCTAGGGTTTGTGGATAAAACCATAGATCTAGATCTATAAAAAAAATCCTTTGAAAGAAGAAAACCTACCTCAAGCAAGGAAGAAAGGAAAGAAACATGTTAATGATGAGGATGAGGATGATGATTTTTCAAATGGATTTTATTTCTACAAGAAATATAAGATCAAGAGGGAGTTGACAAATTCCATAAAATCCTCAAAGGCAAGTACTTTACATCTCTCTTCCTTTACTACTATCGTTTTACTATTGTTTAAGCTCTTGTCTTTGTTTCTTTTGATGGGTTATAAGTGTTTCTTCCATTACCTCCTAGAAAGGGTTGTAGCTACATCGTAAAGGTTGATAAGGCTCAAAAAACAGATCAAAACTTTAGCGAGAAGAAAACAAAGCTTATGAAAAGAGGATTCTCCCAGAGTGATTTGTGTTCAAGAGGGAGAAATTGTACTGACATCTATAACCATGCTTGATGACCCCAAAATATCCTAGTTAAGAGGAAGCAAGTAGGCCAACAAGTCTAAAGGATGCCATGATGGAGAAAATTGTGCCAAAGAGAAGTATATGGTGACTTCCAAGTGGATCTACAAGATGAAGTATGTGGTAGATGACAATAGAATTAAGTACACAGAAAGAATCATGAGGACTTTCCCCAAAAGTAGGAGACGACTATGTGAAAAAAATTGCTCCAGTTGTCAAGTAAACTTCTATTGGAAGTGTTATTTTTGGTGTTTCTATGATGGGTTGGAAATTACATCAAGTGGACGTGGAGACCTTTTCCTTAAATGAGTAATTGAGGGATAGGACGTGTACATAGAGCTACCTCAAGGATTTGAAGTACATGAGAGGGAATCTCATGTTTTCAATAAAGAAGGCTTTTTATGGACCTTGGGCATGGTGATTATCTGATCAGTCATGTTGGATCTTGGTATTATATGACTTATTTATGCCAAAATTAGAAGGACTTATGTGACAAAGGAAGTGATAATGATAGAAGTATTTACTTCTATCATAGAAGGAGTGGTCGATATTACCACAAGAAGCCTTGCTTCAATGTCAGAGGGGGTTGCATTGAAATTCAAAAAGAAAATGCACCTACATTGGTGAGGAATTTTTGATGCACACTGGTGAGGAATGTGGGGCATATAATTTATTTTTACCTTAAATAAATTGGATATTAAATTGTAATTTCATGTCATAACAACTTGTATCAGTTAACTAAGTCGTGATGACTGAGTTAGCTCAAGAAATTTGAGTTGAGGGTCTAAGATGAGGCATGTAGAGGGATTCTAATATTTTGGGGGTCCAGTTGCAGTTGATGCATCAATGGGGTGTAGGTGTGAATCAGTTAACTCAATTAATTGAGTTAAAATAAGTTTAACTAGTTCTAACTGAGTGATGAGCTAGTGAGAGGTCCAGTGAGTTAAATTAGATCTAATTCACAAGTAGTGATCGATTATATAACTAATAATTCACTATTAATAGTTGCATGCATGTCAGTTCTGAGGAAGACCCAATTCAGACAGAGGTTAAAGGGAACATAACTATTAGTTTTATTTTTAGAAAATAGTACGTGTGCAATTATAAATTCATTAGGATGCCATGATGGATTGCGCAATCAAGGAAGGGAAATATTCCTATTTAGTAGGGTCCTAATTCACTAGGAATTTCATGAGAAAGGGAGGCTGAAGTAAGAATGAGAATTGGCTATGTACTAGACCAATTTTACCTAGATCAGTGGTAGACAACTAGTAGAGTGTGGGAGATTATTGTGATTAAGAAAGAATTGTATTGTTTCATGATTCTTTGACTTTATACAATATACAGATAGTAGGGTTTTGAGTAGTTTCTTTCCCCAAGAACATCAAGTGTTGTGTGATTGATTTAAATTTTTCTCTTACTTACATGCGATTGATCGATCATCTTTTGTATTCCAAAAATATTGTAGAAGGATTGTGTATCTTTTTTTAGTACATTAGAAGATCAGATTGAATCCCAATGGTATATTTTCTACATGGTATCAGAGCACTAGGAATCACAATAGAAAAGAATAAATTGAGTTTGTTTTGAAAAATATTGAAATTTGCAAATCCATTCTTTGGTACCTAGCAGCTCACCAGGATGTATTTCACTGGATTGAGACTTGAATATGCACTTGAGGGAAATTCAAATTATATTGCATGGAAGGACAGGATGGAGGAAGTATTGGAGGACAACGGGCTGAAGGGATTCATTGACGTTGATAATCCTGATCCCAATCCAACAAATTTTGCGCAACATGAAGCATGGAAGAATAATGTTGCAAAGGTGAGGAGGACCTTATTAGAGGGAGTTAGAGATCATATTGTATCGAGTCTCCATGGAAAGGAAGCTCCATATTCTATGTGGAAAGCCTTGATATATCTATTTCTGTTAGCCACCTCTAATATTTTGTCAAAGCAAACAGGTGGCTAAATATGTTTTTGAGTCTTCAAGAGAAACATTTCCTTTGTAAATCTATCATTCTTGAAGCCTCCAAGTGTTTTCCATCCTTCAGAATTATCTTCACTGTTGTTTCCATTAATGAACCCTGTTGTTTATGAAAGAAAATATTTTCAAAGGCCTCCATATTCCCCATTTTCCCTCATTCATACTTCATTTTCCTTCATTCCCTTCATGAATTCCCTTTGATAAGGTTTAAAACCTCTTTTTTAACCTTATCGGACCCCCTCAAAACCTTCAATTTGGCCTAAAAACCCATTTTTAGGCATTAATGCCTTAAGCCCCTTTCGGCCTTAGCCCTAACCCCTTTTCTGCATGTGACCCGGACCCATAACCAGGCGCTAGCCCTTATCGCTCATCGCAATCAGAGTTTCTTTCCCCAACTTTTCCTTTATTCTTCCAATCTTCCGATGCAATGAGCCCCTTCTCCTCCCGACCTTCGATTTAATCTCCACCATCAATCAAGTTAGATCCGATGGTCCACGCTAAATCACATCACTCCATCAGCTCTTTGCTTCGCTCATCACTCGTGCTTTCCGATTTGATCTGGACTGTTGAATCCACAAGAACTAACGGCCAAGATCTCATCATGCTTCGTCCATAGCCCTCCATCATCACCCCGCCGATTTAATCCTGACTATTGATCTCTTCTGATCCTACGGCCATCGCTTAATCGCATATTGCAAACATAGTTTTCCCTTTTTTCTTTTCCTCCGATGGCCCGATTCCTCGATTTGATCCTGACCATTGAATACACAAGAATCGATGGCCAAGATTTCATCGCACTTCACATTTTCCTTTCTCCTTTTCACTCTTCCGCTAATTGCTGATTAGATCTTTGTCATCCATTCTTACAGATCCGACGGCTCCCATCTTTCTGCTCATTCACTTACCCCATTTTCCTCTTGTTCAAAAACTCCTCTTTCTCTTTTAATCTCAACATTCCAATCCGCAGATCTTGCGATCCTAACTCAACCCCACCATATATTCCACCCGTACACATTGCTGCCTATCGCGTGCAACTCGCGCCATCCGATCTGACACTCTAGATCCGGCGGTCGCTATCCAATATCGCATAATTTTTGCACCCAAGAGTTAACGTTTTGAAATTACGCAATATGGGTGGTTTTCATTTTCCACGTGTCAGTCAATGTATGGAATCGCGCTCCAAGAGGCAATACCACCTTCCCCCCATTTCGCCATGCAAAAACCATTCCCGGTTTTCCACCATACCATCTACCCTCCATAACGTTGCCTTTCGCGTGTTTTCCCAGCCGTCGATCTCTGAGATCAGACGGTTCTGATTTAATTTCACTCCCAACCATTCTCCATTCATCTGATCTTCCAAATGACTCCATCGAAAGATCTCCACCGTTGATTGTTTTAATCTAACGACCCACGTTCATCCTTGCACCCAAACCTCCATCTGCACCTGGTTCGCTGGTCTGCCAAGTTTTTCACCCATTTTTCCGTTGTGCTCACATTTCCCCTCACTGCTCCTCCACCCACACGAGCCTTTGAAGCAGTTTTTCCCACTCCCGTAGGTTTTATTTAATTGGTTTGTTTATGTTTGCAGGTTTAATGGTGGTTCTTGCTAGTTTATCCCACAATCACAGATAAGTGACCAAAAGGTTCCAAGGTGACGATCCTGAGCTCGAATCAATGTAGAAAGGGGACCAGCAGGGTTTTAATTCGATGTTTGTCGATGAATCATGATCATCGACCACAAACAAATCCTCCAGCTCAGCAGAAACCCCGGATACCTGTACAGAAGAAGCAGCAAAGTGTATCAGAAAGAGATTAAAGGATTAATTCATAATATTGAAGACTCAATGCTCATATCCAATGTTTAGAAGGATAAAGGACATAGATAAATATATGAAGATGATCAAAGAGGCTTAATGAAGCCTGGAGCACAATCAGAACCAGATCAATGTAGCATAAAGGGTAGATCAGCAGAGAAGCCTCTACACGCCAAATCAGAGAGGCTAGTTACTTTCCATCGACCCATACTACCACCTGCAGTCATATTTTCATCAACACAAGGCACAGTCAAGGTAGTCAGAGATATTATTGACATATATGCAGCTCAGAAGTAATTTCCAGCCTACCAGAGCTTCCAAAGTCAACAAAAACAGCCAGAGTACTTCAAATAACATACCTGAAGTTATTGTCAATCTGACAAAGACTTCTAGACTAGCCTAAATGGTACCAAACAGTTAAGGAAGAGCCATTAAGCAGAGTGGGCATTCAAACACTTCCTCCCCTCTATCTTAATGAATCATTTAAGTTCATATCTACCACAACTCTCCATTCTCACCTATAAGAACTCATTGAAAATACATTGTAAAGGGTTAGTGGTTGGGATTTGATTGAATGTTTGAACTGTTATTGAGGGAAGTAGCTGAGTATTTTGTAATATAGTAGGCTGGGAAGAGAAGTTTGGTCTGTAAAAAGCCACTGGGCTCAAAGCATGTGATTGGTTTTGCACATCAATTGAACAAGCAGATTCACAGGATCCTGGTCTATATTATTGGTGATGTTTTCCTTACTGTAATTGTCTCCTTTCATGTTTTTTCATACTTTCCATTATTCTCTCATAAAGAATAGCAAGCATAGATTAGGACATATTGTTGGACGTACCCTAAATCTCACTATAAATCTTTATCTTTATTTTTTCCTCCGATTGTGTATTTTAAGGGTAATTATATAGAGTATAACCAATCAAGAAATTTTGGTGAGCCCATGTCTTGCTGAGTACAACTTGAAACATTTTCCTTGAAATATATTTTCATTTCATGCTAAGTAAAGATTGAACTAGGGAAGTTTATGGTTAGCCCTATCCTCTAGTTTCTTCTCCAACAGTTTGTCTTGAAAGTTTCCCTGTGAGTTGGTGTAAAAGGCAGAGAAGGTTAAAAGTATTTCTCTGATCTTAGGCCTTGCTCTGTTTTTAATCTTAAATCTTTTCTACTGTCTGAAAATGGGTATGAGGACTGCTGGATTGTTTCCCTTGAGAATATGCTGAAAGCAGGCTAAGTTAAAAGTCATTACCTGATCTTAAGCTACTCTTTGTGTCTTTATCGAGAGTTTCCTTTGAAATTATGTCAAAAGTAGGATAGGTTAAAAGTCCATACCTGATCTTAGGCTGCACTTTGGTTTCTTTCTTTCACCCATTCTTAGTGTTCCATCTCACCATCTATCTAAAAGATCGTTTGGTATAGATGACTTGCGCTATGGAAACCCTTGGATAATTGTTATGTGAGTAAACACTTTTATGACTCCATAGCCCAATGGATTGGCACTTTCCTTGGCCTATCTTCCCATGCTGAAACATCCTTCTACTTATTCCCACCTTCACTTCACATAACCTTCTCAGTTAATGATCTCCAACCAAACAAACAAACCCAAATCAGAACTAGCCTAATACCATAAACTGACCTTAAATATATATCATTCTTTACATATATAGAGAGATCTCTCTCTGGATCCAGGAGGGCTAGATCCTGAGATCCCAAAGTGGTCTGATGTTGTCTTGTCATTTGGTATTGCCAAATCTACCGAATCATATGAACCCCAACATAATGGCGACTCGATTGGGGACAATACCAATTAGCCTCGATTTGGTATAATTGCTGATGGTGGACAACAACCCTCATTAAAACATTGAAAATCCTCCACCTAGCGACTCCACAATTCCTAAAGACTCCACTGGAGGAAGAACCTGAAACATGACCAGAAATTCTTGAAGGATAGAACATTCAGGCCTGATTTGGTTTCAAGAACTCATTGTTTTTATCTACCACTACATTCTATCCTAATTTAAGCCTGATCAAGTGTACAAAGATGAGATCCACATTGATTATGGGAAAGATCTCAAGCCTCAGTTTTCAGACCATGAACAGACCTTTACACCTGTGAAAAACCTAGTGAAACAAGAGCCTCATGATGTATCTCTTACCCCTAATGAAACTTCAAGTATTCATAGGTCTCTTGTTGCACTACATACACCCACAAGGGTCATAGAAATATATAAGCCTATAGTTTTTCCTCTTATCTTCCAGCCCCTTCCTGCAAAACTTACAAATAAGCTGCCCCTTTTTGATGGAGAAAATAAAAATATCACTGCTGAGCAACATGTTCAAAATCTTGAGGATTTACTTGACTTATTTGAAATAGGAGAAGATGATCTGTGTATTAGAATGTTTTCCTTATCATTACAAGGAAAGGTTAAGAGTTGGTTTAAAGACCTTCTAGTTGCAAGCATTATCAATTTTCATCAATTCACTCAAGTTTTCCTTGATAAATGGGCAGTCCTGGGAAATGTTTTCCTCATCCTAAAAGAATACCAGAATTTGAAAAGACAACCAGGAGAGACAGTACAAGAATTTTCGGCCAGGTTCAATAAGGTATACAATGCAATACCTACTAATATAAAACCACCCTTGGGATAGGCCCTATTGCACTATCCGAGTTCTTTTGACCCTGAGGTGGAATTCCATATAAGAGAAAGAGACCCTTCAAGCCTGGAAGAAATGAAAAACATAGCAATTACTGTCGAATAGAACATATGGCACAGGGAGGAAAAATTAAACGCAATAAATAAGGACCAAGCAGAGAAAAGAAGGCTGATCTCTACGGAAACCAAGCTGGAAAAGTTGATAGAGACAACCAACAACTTGCTAAACATAAAAGAGGAAGAATATGAGGGTGAAACTAGAAATGCTTATTCGAAAGGACCCACACCTTATCCTCAAGAAAAATAAACTAGATCACTGCAAGACATAAGCAACATGCAAAGCATGTATGACAAACCAGATTTTAAATCAGAAAATGAACTTGTAGATTATTTTGAAGAAAGACTTGCTGAGAATCCAGTAGGTTTGATTGGTAACATTTCTTATAATTATGATTTTTCTATTTTTGATCTATTTGATGATGATTTTTTCCAAATAGAAGCTAATCTTGCAGGACCATCATCAGTGGATTTGTGGGAGGAAGATCATGTCCATCAACTTCAAAAAAGTAATGAGCCAATGCAGGCTATCTATGATACTAATGAAGAAAGTTATGAAATCCTGATAGCAGACGAAGATTCATTGAATCTTCACTCTGCTATGTATCAGATCATCAGTGATAATTTCTGTGAGGGTGGAAGTTAGCCGCCTTTTAGCTCAGAGGATGAGGAAGAAATCAATGAAGAAAATCTTGAGCAAGTTGACTATCCTTAACCTTCTCCTGAAAGGGTTGAGGTAATCAAAGAAACCCCTGCTCAAGAATATGTTAATCTTTTCACAGAGCTCAGTCCACTGAATCAAAATGCCCTAGGATTACAAGAGGATAGCACTGCTAAATATGATGAGTCCTCCAGTTCATAAAAGAATGAAGATGAGGAAGAGTTTCTTTCTCAAAAGAATCTTTTTCTTGATCCAGTGGAATAAGAAATAATCCTGGTTGAAACCTACTTGTCAAATACTCACAACCAGTTATCATTTCAATATCCTTACGCTCATTTCCTATAGACATTTGAAGAAGGATCAAAAGCCATCAAGAGTAGCTTGTTGCAGACAACAAGAAGCATTTTAGAAGCTGCTGTTAAAAAACAAAGAGAATGGGAGTGGCCCTACCTACCCAACATGCTCAAAGAGATGAGCAGAGACCAGTCATGGGATCATCTGATTCACTGGATGTATTGGAAAAGAGAGTTTGTCAACTAGACATGTAAATATTTCAAGTTAGATTAGGGTAGGTAGGAAATCTCAATGAAGCTCAGCCTGTGAGCATTTAGTTAGTTGTTGATTTTTGCTTTGAATAAAATTCAAAAGATACAAAAAAAATAAAAAGGAAAGGTTCAGATATGCTCAAAACTTGAACCAGCAAGAAGAAAAAGAAAAGCTCTAACAAGACCAAAACCAGAGCTGAAAAGAAGAAAGAAGGTGACTCTAAAAAGCTCAAAATCTAAGTCACAAGAAGAAAGAAAGATTCTAGTGATTTTCAGATCTGAAGCCTTCAAATTTTGTTTTTAATTCCTGCAAAGTTCAGTCCATGTGTAGCTTGTCTTTATGCCATGGACCCACAGCAAATTAGACAGTATAATCATGGTTTTCTTGTGTTTTCAACTTATGTTTTAGAATGTAGAGAATGAAATCTGTCAGATAGTTTAATCCTGGCAGATATTAGTTTAGGTAGAGAAGCTATGAGTCCAACTGTTTAATCTGGTCTCATGGAGGAATAAGGGTAGATTTAGATTAGTTTTTTTATTTCAATAAAAAATGATGATGTGAAAGGTCTGCAAGTCTAAATGCACCTTGAAGAAAAAATGTTAGGACAGTAGGATGGGTAGGTAGTTGTTTTGGAAAATGTTTTTGCTGATATAGTGTACATCATGTATGCAACAATTGATCAAAGAAGAAAGGATGGTCAAGTACCAGGCATCTGGCCTACTTCCAAAGATCATATCTGAGATTCTTGGCACCTTCAAGAAGATGCCATCCCCATGTGGAGCCACTGTTAGCCACCTATAATATTTTGTCAAAGAAAACAGGTGGCTAAATATGTTTCCGAGTCTTCAAGAGAAACATTTCCTTTGTAAATCTATCATTCTTGAAGCCTCCATGTGTTTTTTATCCTTCAGAATTATCTTCACTGCTATTTCCATTAATGAACTCTACTATTTATGAAAGAAACTATTTTCAAAGGCCTCCATCTTCCCCATTTTCCCTCATTCATACTTCATTTTCCTTAATTCCCTTCATAAATTCCCTTTGATAAGGTTTAAAACCTCTTTTTTAACCTTATCTGACACCCTCAAAACCTTCAATTTGGCCTAACAACCTGTTTTTAGGCATTAAGGCCTTAAGCCCCTTTCGACCTTAGCCCTAGCCTTTTTTTCGCATGTGACCTGGAGCCATAACCAGGCGCTAGCCCTTATCGCTCATCACAATCAAAGTTTCTTTCCCCGACTTTTCCTTTATTCTTCCAATCTTTCAATGTGATGAGCCCCTTCTCCTCCCGACCTCCGATTTAATCTCCACCATCGATCAAGTTATATCTAATGGTTCGCACTCAATCGCATCACTCCATCGGTTCTTCTCTTCGCTCATCACTCGCGCCCGCTAATTTGATCTGGACCGTTGAATCCATAAGAACCAATGGCCAGGATCTCATCACACTCCATCCATAGCCCTCCGTAATCACCCCGCTGATTTAATCCTGACTTCTGATCTCTTCCGATCCTATGGCCAGTGCTTAATCGCATATCGCAAACACAATTTTCGCTTTTTTCTTTTCCTCCGATGGCTCGATTCCCCTATTTGATCCTGACCGTCGAATACACAATAACCGACGGCCAAGATTTCATTTCACTTCACATTTTCCTTTCTCCTTTTCACTGTTCCACTGATCACCAATTAGATCTCCGTCGTCCATTCCTACAGATCCGACGGCTCCCATCTTTCCGCTCATTCACTTACCCTATTTTCCTCTTGTTCAAAAACTCTTCTTTCTCTTTTAATCTCAACCGTCTGATCTGCGGATCTAATGGTCCTAACTCAACCCCACCATATGTTCCGCCTACACACATTGATGCCTATCGCGTGCAACCCGTGCCATCCGATCTGACACTCCAGATCCGATAGCCGCTATCCAATATCACGTAATTGTTGCGCCCAAGATTTAATGTTTCAAAATTATGCGATATGGGTGGTTTTCATTTTCCACGTGTCAGTCAGTGTATGGAATCGCACTCTGAAAGGCAATACTTCCTTCCCCCCATTTCGCCGCGCGAAAACCATTCCCGGTTTTTGCCATACCGCCTACCCTCCATAACGTTGCCTTTCGCGTGTTTTCCCAGCTGTCAATCTCTGAGATCGAACGGTTCTGATTTAATTTCACCCCAAACCATTCCCCATTCATCTGATCTTCCAAATGACTCCATCGAAAGATCTCCACCATTGATTGTTTTAATCTAACGGCCCAATTTCATCCTCGCACCCAAACCTCCATCTGCACCTGGTTAGCTGCTCTACCAGGTTTTTCACCCATTTTTCCACTGCGCTCACATTTCCCCTCATTGCTCCTCCACCCTCATGAGCCTTTGAAGTAGTTTTTCCCACTCCCGCAAGTTTTATTTAATTGGTTTGTTTATGTTTGCAGGTTTAATGGTGGTTCTTGCTAGTTTATCCCACAGTCACAGATAAGTGACCAAAAGGTTCCAGGGTGATGATCCTGAGCCTAAATCAATGTGATAAGGGGACCAGTAGGGTTTTAATTCCATGTTTGTCAATGCATCCTGATCATCGACCTTTACACGAACCCTCCAGCGCCACTGCCACCTGTGCATCCATTAGCAGAGATTTAAAGTGTCTCAGAAGGAGATTAAAGGATTAATGCATAATATTGAAGACTTAATGCTTATATCCAATATTTAGAAGGATAAAGGACACAGATAAAGACCCGAAGATGATTAATGAGGCTTAATGAAGCCTGAAGCACAATCAGAGCCAGATCAGTGAAGCATAAAGGACAGATCAGCAGAGAAGCCTCTACAGGCCAAATCAGAGAGGCTAGTTACTTTCCATCGAACCATACTGCCACCTGCAGTCCTATGTTTCATCAACACAAGGCACAGTTAAGGTAGTCAGACATATTATTGACATATATTCAGCTCAGAAGTAATTGCCAGCTTACCAGAGCTTCCAAAGTCAACAAAAACAAGAGTACTTCAAAGAACATACCTGAAGTTACTGTCAATCTAACAAAGACTTCTAGAGCCTAAAGGGTACCAAACAGTTAATTCAGAGCCATTAAGTAGAGTGGGCATTCGAACACTTCCTCCCCTCTGTCTTAATGAATCATTTAAGCTCATATCTACCACAACTCTCCATTATCACCTATAAGAACTCATTGAAAATACATTGTAAAGGTTTGGGATTTTATTGATTGTTTGAACTGTTATTGAGGGGCAGTAGCTGAGTAGTTTGTAATATAGTAGGCTGGGAAGAGAAATTTGGACTATAAAAAGCCATTGGGCTCAAATTGTGTGACTGGTTTTGCACATCAATTGAACACGCATATTCGCAGGATCCTGGTCTATATTATTGGTGATGTTTTCCTTACTGTAATTGTCTCCTTTCATGTTTTTTCATACTGTCCATTATTCTCTGATAAAGAACAACAAGCATAGATTAGGACATACTATTGGAAGTACCCTAAATCTCACTGTAAATCTTTATCTTTATGTTTTCCTCTGATTGTGTATTGAGGATAATTCTATAGAGTATAACCAGTGAAGAAATGTTGGTGAGCCCATGTCTTGCTGAGTACAACTTGAAGTATTGTCCTTGAAAGATATTTCCATTTCATGCTAAGTAAAGATTGAACTAGGGAAGTCTATGGTTAGCCCTGTCCTCTAGTTTCTTCTCCAACAGTTTGTCTTGAAAGTTTCCCTGTGAGTTGGTGTCAAAAGCAGAGAAGGTTAAAAGTCTTTCTCTGATCTTAGGCCTTGCTCTGTTTTTAATCTTAAATCTTTTCTACTGTCTGAAAGCGGTTATGAGGACTTCTGGATCATTTCCCTTGAGAGTATGCTAAAAGTAGGATAAGTTAAAAGTCTTTACCTAATCTTAAGCTACCCTTTGTGTCTTTATCGAGAGTTTCCTTTGAAAGTATGTCAAAAGCGGGATAGGTTAAAAGTCCTTACTTGATCTTAGGCTGCACTTTTCTTTCTTTATTTCACCCATTCTTAATGTTCCATCTCACCATCTATCTAAAAGATCCTTTGGTATAGATGACTTTCCCTATGGAAACCCTTGGATAGTTGTTATGTGAGTAAACACTTTTATGACTCCATAGCCCAATGGATTGGCACTTTCCTTGGCCTATCTTCCCATGCTGAAACATCCTTCTACTTATTCCCACCTTCACTTCACATAACCTTCTCAGTTAATGATCTCCAACCAAACAAACAAACCCAAAACCCCTGTGCTTCATAACTAGCCTAATATCCTAAACTGACCTTAAAGATATATCATTCCTTACATATATAGAGAGATCCCTCTCTAGATCCAGGAGGGCTAGATCCTGAGATCCCAAAGTGGTTTGATGTTGTCTTGTCATTTGGTATTGCCAGATCTGCCAAATCACAGGAACCCCAACAGTTTCAAAGTAGCAGTGACCACAGGAAATTAGCACTGAAGGACAAGTTCGGGAAAATCAAAATGGAGAAGGGTGACACAATCCAGAAATACTTGACCAAGTTCACTAAATGTAGAGATGAGCTTGGAAGTGTTTGGATTATTTTGGTTGATGATGACTTGGTGAGGATATCACTTCTAGGCATTCCCAAGATCCGACATAGTTACTAGGACTCTGTGAATGGGAGGGAGCAGTTACCAAACTGGGAGAGATTATGCTTGGATTTGGTACAAGAATAGTTTCTGCAGGCTACCAGGGATGGATCCTCATCCAAGATTTATGATGAGTAAAATTGTGCCTTAGCTAGAAAGGAAACTAAAGTGGAATGGAATAATAAGTCACAATCCAAACCCGATACTGGCAAAGAAGGAAAGAAACAAGATGTCAAAGGTTAAATGTTTCAACTGTCATGATCATGGACATTTTGGGTGCAGTTTTTGAGTGTATTTTGGACACCTCTTTCCCCCATCCTTGATCATTTCACCTCTGAACCTGTGTACTTCTAGACCATAATTACCTTTTTCCTGGTGATGAGACTCCACTTTTGTCATGACATATTATTTTTCCATCTTTGTTAAATATGAATGAGGTGATGTCTTTTGATGACTAATCAAGGTGATTTTGGAGGAATTTTTATGACTCTGTGTCTTTCAGGACTAAAAGGTGGACAATAGAGTGATGAATTACAAAGGAGTTTTGAGCTCTTACTTCTCCAAACCGTTGTTGTTACACCTCAGGCCATTGAAGTTACACCTTAGGTTGTTGTTGTTACACCTCAAGCATTGTTGTTACACATCACGAAAATGTTTTTACACCATGGGATGTTGATTCTAGTAAAATTTTCCAAGATTGTGGGTACTATTCCACGAACACAGTTTTCGTATGAATTATATTATCTATATACAGTTTGGGAATCAAGACAGTTGTGATTTTGATTGATGATGTAACAGTAATAAGACCTGTATTTGGAACCTGTTGTAACTATTTCTGTTTTGATCAGCATGAGAATCATGAGATTCTAACTGATCTGTTTTCTTATTTTGGACATGTAAAAATTATAAAGAGGACTCTATCCCATGTGAAAAGGAACGAACAGAGAGTATAGTATCATCATTTTGTTTCTATAATTCATAAATCCTTAATACAAATGCAATGTTGCTGATGTTTATGAATATAGCGTTGGGACTTTAATAAGTTCGCATTTCATCCCTACACCCTACTAGGGAGGAAGGGCCCTCCTCTTTAGTAGGGATTGCAGTAGTAGCAGTACTATTATGGTAGATTGATTATTATTTCTTGTAGATTGAATTTACTATTCAGTCATGGTGTGTGGCACACACTTTTTCTTGGTAACATGAAGCGTGGTTTTGTTTCTGTAAGATAATTTCTTATTTCCACATGAGTGTTACTTTCTGCAATTAAATCTAGTGATATTTATTTATGTATTCATTCTCTTCGCTCTTGGATGAAGTGTATCGACACAGATAGTGCATAATCCTTTGAAATAAACATAACTACCCTGCATTGAAAATTAATGTTGAGATTAAGTCAAATTAATATGTGATTAAATCAACACAACATTTTGGCACCGTTACCGGGGAAGGCATATGAAAATACAATCAGCCAAGATGTTTGTTTAATGATAAAGTGTCTCTGGTGAGTAGTCGATGGGAGGTAAGATGAGAGGTAAGAACCTGCACGTCACTCTAACATACCTGGGTGGGCTCACCACTGTGACCACTAGGTCACTTAGGTTGTGGAATTTCAATTTTTCTTAGGGCATGTCCTCAGCTCTACAACCGTTGGGTGGTAAGACGAGAGGTAAGAACCTGTGCATCGCTCTAATATACTTGGGCGGGCTCACCACTATAGAATTTGGGACATTTAGGTTGTGATTTAATACACATAGGGTCCATGTGTGAAGACATATGAACAATAGAAAAACCAAAACAATCCCACTCTAATTAGTCACAGGAAAAACAGGGCGTAATAAGGAAAATAAGGGTGTAGATTTGGGGAGGGAGACATTTATTAGGGATCTTATTTCAAAAGAAGAAAAAGAAAATTCCATTTCATATAGGGATACAAGGAAAATAGAGCCACAAAAATTTGTTATCATACCTAAGCCGAGAGCATCTGGTCCCTCTATCTATAGACCTCAACATCCCTCAATAGATATAGCCACTTCTAATATTGGGAGTCATGATCAAGAGTAGCAGGGGAAAGCTACTGATCAGGATCTGGATCTTGAAGGCCAAGGGGAGACTAGTAGAGAGTGCCAAGGGCCTTAGTTGGAACAATACTTACTTGGATATCATCATCTAGATTCAGGAAGTGCAGTGAAGTAGCCAACCCCAGACCAGCTTAACGTGTCATCTCATAACCCCTCACCTATAAGACAATTTCCCGAGTATTCTGAAGGAGATTCATCACATCAAGAATCACGAGGTTCAATTATGCAGGACAAAAATGATAATACATATGTCATTGTCACTACCTTTGAGTTTCCAATACAAGAAGCAAGAGGTGAAGCTCCCATGAAAAATATTCATTTGTCATCTCTTCAATGTCTTAAAGGAATGGCAGTAGAAGATCCAAATACCTTCCTATTTGAATTTGACGTCCTATGTAGAAGTTATCATTATACCACAAACGCACAGAAGCTGAAATTACTCTGTGCCACTCTAAAAGGAGTCGTAATGAGATGGATTACAGGATTGGGTGCTGCTATTATTCGGACATGGGGCGACATGAAAGAGAAGTTTCTTTCCAAATATCAGGATTATTGTCGTACCAAGGGTTTGAGGGAAGATATATTCAGAATAACTGTCTAAGGAAGACGAGATCCTAGCAGATTATGTGGAGAAATTTCACTATAATTTGTAGAGATCTAAGTTTGGTGATTTAGATCCAGAAATATTGAAATCCATATTTATAAGAGGCATAAGAGATGATTTCCTGGAGCACTTGAATTTACTTGGAAAAGGGGACATATCTTAGGAATCATTTGATTAAATCATAAGAATTTTTCTGAGAAGCTCAAGAGGATTTTCCAAGGGAAGAAGTTTGATATAGGACCCCTTGGTCCGAATACAAAAATCTGTAAGTGGGGCGTGACCAGGTCAGAGATTGGGAATTTATTCAAAAAAATTTAAACCAGTCTCCTTAGAACCTTATCTACTCATATAATGACAACACAATTCAATGTCAAGAAAGCACACGAGGAAGTTGAGGCATCTCTAGCTGTTCTTTGTTCGAAATACAGAAAGAAACATCCCATGAGGGAGTGCGAAATGAACAGTGTCATCTTGTGCAATATTTGTGAATTAGAGGATTCTACAAGCCAGTACCCAGATCTTCCCAGATGAAAAGTGGTACTTCGAGAGTCAAATGAAGATGTTCAATCCTCCTATTTCATTAGATCTAGGAAACAATGGCAACCACAACCTCTAGGTATGTCTCGAGACTTTTCTTCTTTTAATTCATGGAATAATGCATATGCTCAGCAATTCCCATGGCAATACTCTACCTCCACTATAGCACAGTTCCCTTCACCATGGAACCAGTGGCCTCCCACTCCACCTATTAAGTATCCTACATCTCATCCATATCCTTGGAGTCAGAACAGTAGGGAAAATTCCCAGGGTACAACTCCTTTTGCATTCTCGATGCAACAGCAGTTACAACTACCTCCTCTCCAAACTCCTATCCCTACACCTCCCGTGTGACCTCAATTACCTGTGCAACATAATCGTAGCCCAAATAATAAGGCATCCCAGAGTATACAGGCCTCGACTACCTTCCAAATGTATTTCGTTACTCTATTTGGTCTTAACAAAATTTAGCTTCGGTCTAGAAAAGTGATTAATTAAAACCATTCCCCTATCATTACTGAAGAGGAATGTAAGTTTCCCAAGGAAAATATTGTAGATCTTGGGGCAGATTTTATGCCTGTAACAACTAATTTAGGGAAAATTTCTACTCCTGTAACATCCAAATCGAGTAAATATTATACACCTGTAACAGCCAATTCGACTATTATAACTCAAGATCTTCCGTATCCCCAAAGACTAATCGAGACCAGAATGACCTCACAACCTGAATCTGATTTTCTTAAGGAGTTAAAAAATTTGCACGTACAGATTCGTCTGCTACAATATCTTAAATAAGTACCTATCTATGCCAAAAAAGTATAAGACCTGTGCATTAAAAAACCTAGGAGGAAGCCTAAGGATCCTGTTACTATACATGTGATGGGAAAATTGTTTGAATTAATGACTGATCGGCCCCTACTGACCAAGTATAATGATCCAAGGAATCCTACAGTAACTGCTTATATCAACAACAAGCCCATAACAAATACATTGATCGATTTAGGAGTGGTAATTAATGTAATTACGAAGTACCTCTTAACCACCTTGGCATTCCAGGGGCTTAGACACACACCTACGGTGCTTGAATTAGCATACAGGTCCCGTGTTAAACCCGGGGTGGTATTAGATGATATAGTAATTACAGTTGCCTCCTGGAGGTATCCGGTTGATTTCCTTATCTTGCAAACCAAATCCAACCTGGGAGGGCACCCTTTGTTTTTAGGAAGGCTTTGGGTAGCTACTAGAGATGCATTCATGGGATGTAGATCAGGATTTATGATAATATCAGATGGCCAAGATACAAAGAACCTTAATATTTACCCTCCAGTGAAGACAATGGATTTGAATAGTCCCTAGTGGGATGAATTTGAGACTAAATCTAATCTTTCCCTGCCACTTCTTACCCTCATAAAATATTATTATTTTAAGGGTGAGACATAGGATGATATCATAAGTGGCTTTATTAGTAGCTCACTTTATGTCACTTATATTGAGAACTCGGGGGGAGGAAGATGAGGTAGAATATGAGAGCAACTGATAACCACTCCGCATACTGAGAATAGTCCAGTTGAAATAGAACCAAGGAAGTATATAAATATTAATCCCAACTCGACTGTTGAGAAAACCAAACTATTGTTACAACTATTACATAAATACAAGAAAGCGTTTGCATGTGATTATACAGACATGAAGGGGATTCACCCCAACATGTGCACTCACCACATTTATTTGAAATATGGATGAAATCTAGTTAGACAGCCGTAGCGACGCATGAAAGCTACACTAAAGGAGGTGGTGAAAGAAGAGTTTCAGAAGCACCTAAATGCTAAATTCATCTACTCGATATCTGATAGTCAGTGGGTGTCTTTGCTTGTCATCGTTCCTAAAAATAATGGAAGTGGAGAGTCTATGTGGATTACAGAGAACTTAATAAAGCCACTTAGAAGGACCATTTTCCTTTACCATTTATAGATCAGGTCCTTAACACTCTTTTTGGGAAGAAATTATTCTCATTATTACATGGGTTTAATGGCTACAATCAGATACAGATCGCTCGGGAAGGATAGGATAAAACAACCTTTACTTGCCCTTCGGGAACTTTTGCATACCGAGTCCTCCCTTTTGGACTCTGCAATGCACTAGCAACTTTCCATAGGGAAATAATGGTAATTTTCTTGGATTTGTTAAATGACCATCTAAAAATATTTATGGATGACTTCACACCTTACGGTGATTCCTTTGAAACAACATTAGTGAATTTAGACAAAGTGTTAGAACGTTGTGTGCAGACTAATGTTTCCTTGAGTACTAAGAAGTGTCACATCATGATGAAGGAAGGGATTGTGCTGGGAAATTTCATCTATGTTGACATAATTAAGGTAGACCCTGCTAAGATAGAGGTAATCTCAAAAATCCCAACCCCGAAGACACAAAAATAGGTACGTAGCTTTCTTGGGCATGCAGGGTATTATAGGATATTTATAGAAAAAATTTCAAGGATTGTGTCACCTCTATTATCTTTACATATGAAGGATGTGGAATTTGTGTGGACAGGGAAATGCGAGCAGGCATCTTTGAAATTAAAAGGATGTGTATCATCAGCTCCTGTTTTGTGTGGTCCAAACTGGAAACTGTCATTTCACATAGCTACTGCTGCATCTGAAATTTCTATGGGTGTTTTTTTGGGCCAGTTGGAGGATAGGAAAACATATGCTATTTATTATATAAGCAAGAACTTGACTACAACTGAACTCAACTATAAAGTGACTGAGAAAGAATTCCTTGCAGTGGTGCATGCTATCAACAAATTTTGACATTTCATCATTGGGTATCAAGTATTTGTACACACTGAGCACTCTGCCATTTGATTTTTAATGAATAAGCAAATTACTAATGGTAGGGTTACACGTTGGTTATTTCTGTTACAGGAATTTGATATCACAATCCTAGAAAAACATGGGAAAGATGATGTAGTGGTTGATATTCTATCTAGACTAACTATTGGTGATGATTGTCTACCTACGGAGGATTTTTTTCCTGATGAATATATTTTTTTATATTTGGACTCACTCACTGTGGTATGAAGACATAGCCAATTACCTTGCCACGGGGAAGTTCCCACCATACTTATCCCTAGAGAAAGGAAAAATATCATACAATAGAGTGCTACTCACTGATGCATAGAACATAATCTCTATCACACTGGACCAGATTTTCAGATCAAACGTTGTGTCAGGTAGGATGAAATATTTGATATTCTTAGAGCCTATCATGAGGAACCCTGTGGAGGTCACCTTGAAGACAAACATACATGATATAAGGCTATTTAGATAGGGTAATATTGGCCAAAAATATTTTAGGATGCTAAGAAGTTCTTGAAAGGGTGTGATAGCTGCCAGAGAATGGGTCAACCATTGTAATGAGATGAAATGTCGTTATAGCCTCAAATGGTTTTGGAACCATTCAAGAAATGGGCTCTAGACTTTGTGGGACCAATTAACCTGTAATATTAGCAAAATTCCTACATCTTGGTGTGCACATATTATGTCACAAAATGGGTTGAGGAAAAAACATTAACTAGAGCCACAGAATAGGTTGCTTCAGAATTTTTATTTTAAGACATCATTGTTTGCTTTGGGATACCCAGATAAATAGTGACAGATGAAGGGCCCCAATTTAAATCCCACTTAATTCAAAATTTGGTTGAAAATTATAAGATTTTTCATAGAATCACTTCACATTATCACCCATAAGCAAATTGACAGGTGTAGAGCACCAATAAGGTTATTGAGGCGATTCTTACCAAGATTGTGGCCAGCCACTGGAGGGATTGGGCTAATAAACTTCGAGAATTATTGTGGGAATATAGGACTACATGGAGGAATATTATGGGATTCTCACCAAATGAACTAGTGTATGGTAAAAATCATTTATTCCCCATAGATTTTGAGATCAATACATTGAGAACAACATTACAAGTGAACATGGATCTCACAACAGCACAAAAGCAACGGTTGAACCAACTCAATGAACTAGAAGAGAAACGACTAGCTGCTATTCAAAAAACATATATAATCCAGTAATAGAGAGCTAAGTGGCATGATAGATTAATAAAAAAGTAGAAATTACAGAAGGGAGAATGGGCTCTCCTATATGATTCGAGATTCAAGGATTTCAAGGGTAAGATCTACACCAGATGGTTAGGTCCTTATGAAGTTGATACAATTTTCGACAATGGAACCATAAATTTAGTTACCATTGACAGTGCAAGAACACCGTTACTTGCTAATGGGAACCATCTTCAGTTATATCATAAACCTAATTCAAAGGATTCATTTATTAACATTTTCACAGACTCTAATCTCCAGATTAGAGGAGCAAGGGGAAAGCCCCCAATGCTTCCATAGCTATAAATTTTCCAATGGTAAGATACGTATTTGTGAAAACCTTTTTGGGGCGCAGTAATATTAATTTTAACAACATTATGTAACTCACATATATCCTATTTTATGTTGTTACAGGAACTGTTAGAATATGTTTGTTATTTCTATAAATTTTCCCTATAATTTTTTTTTGTAAATAAGAAATGGCTAAAGAAATGGCGAAATTAGATCTATTGTTCCACATGTAACAGCTAGTAATCCATCAACAGCCACATCAGCAAAATAATATCAACCACAAAAAAACAAAAAGGAGCATTCATCAGCGCTATGGGAGAAATTTACACAACTAGCACATCACCGTCGAAATTGGTCACATCACCATCCTTGTGCCAATCCTTTCATGCCACATCATGTCAGGTACGTCATTAAAGGTATATCACGTCTGCCCTCTATTTAACAATTATGGAAATTAATATGGCACCTTTGTGGTAAGGATGGACGATATTATTCAGTAAACTTGACTCGGGATAGAGTCAATGTTGACTAGGGTAAATATTAGTGGTTTTGGGGCACATGGTATTGTGCACCCATGGTTTTCAGCCCATGGTATTGCATGTAATGGAGCCTATAAAAGGTTGGGAGGACTTCATTGTAATGTAGGCCTGGAGGTGAGCGGTGAAGGCTCACTTGGCTGAATTGGCCAGGGTTTTGGCCAATTCTTAATGAAATTTCATTGGATGGGTTTTGCCCCAGATTTGGGGTTTTCCCGGATAAACATATGTGTTTATGTTAATTATTTGTTTCTGGCTCTTTATGTTTATTCCTCTCGGTAAATTCTTTATTATTTATAGCATTAAATTATAACAAATGGTATCATTGTTAGGTAAAATTGACTCGGGATAGAGTCAAAGTTGACTAGGGTAAATAGTAGTGGTTTTGGGGCACATGGTTTTTGTGCACCCATGGTTTTAGCCCATGGTATTGCATGTAATGGAGCCTATAAAAGGCTGGGAATACTTCATTGTAAGGCAGGCCTGGAGGTGAGTGATGAAGGCTCACTTGGATGGATTGGCCAAGGTTTTGGCTAATGTTTAATGAAATTTCATTGGTTGGGTTTTTCGCTAGAGTTTGGGGTTTTCCTGGTAAAATATTTGTGTTAATTTTTATGATTTGTTGCTGGTTATTTTTCATGATTATTATTCCTCTCGGTAAATTTTTCTGAAAAATACATACACCTACTTCTATAAACTGTGTCTGAATATACGTGGTTCACCTAGTTTGGGCTACATCCACCTCGAACATCCAGTCATTCCTTTCTATTATCCAGCAAAAATGAAGAGACACAACCTACAATAGATTCGTTCTAATATCCTCTGTTCTCTCTCATAGTCTCCCTCTCTGTTTCTCACTCCGTGAATACACACACCATACACAGCCGCAATACAATACCCTCATATATACAAGGGGGTTTCCTTCTAGGGCAAAAAACCCTAAAATAAACATAACTTCTACCTTCAGATCATCTGCCTATGAACGGCCCAGATTGACTAGAAATTACTATACTTTTACAAGGCAATTTTACATCTGTTTTTAGCTTCGGGGCGCGCCGGGAAACCCCCACCGGGGGGCTCGAAAAGAGCTGCCCCGCCCCCTAGACCCCCACGGCGTAATTAATTACGGAGTGGCATTACGCCCCTTTTAAAATACATGGGTCCAATGTTGTGATACAAAGTAAACAAGATAATCGGAGCTCCACACCCAACAATTAAAACTCGGGGGAGGGAAAGAGTCATGTCATAATCTATGATCTCAAGTTTAAATCTAGTAATCATTGTTAAAAGTGCCGCATCATTATCCCTTCATGCCAAAAATTAAAATGTATTTAATGTCAGATCTCCATGATCCAGGTTAATAATGAAACCATAACTGCGTATGATTCTCCTTATTTTGAAATCCTCGCTTTATTACCCACCTCACTGCCCCAACGTCGACCTCAGCGAAGTATTGTGTTTCCGCTTCAAAATTCTCGAAAGAGCATAATAGAGAACATTGGGATAGAAATGGGAGGAGCTGCAGTTCGAAGGATCCCAATTCGACTTATGCTTTGGAGAATTGCCCTGAGGCATGCTAGGTCTTCAAGGAAGCAGGATGGTTCATATTATTTGAATGAATTAAGGTATCAGACGAGTCGATGGCTATGGAGTTTGCTCAGAACCTAAGAGGAAATCAGAGGGAAGTTCGGGGGTTGAAGCTGAAAGTAACGAAAGAAGTGATTGCTTGGGTGACATCACTACAAACTGTGGGAAAACAATGTTTTAGAAGAAAAATCAATGACCCCTCTCTCAAGATAGAGTTCCTTCGAGGAGAGGGGCAATTGGAAAATAAAGGTAGGGGAATTAATAGATTATAACTCCCGAAGCTGTGGGGATATGTTTCCCTGTACATTATCAAGTACATCACTTACGAAGGAAGGGAAACGATTGTATTTAATTACAATTTTCCAATGTTGACTCACCTGCGGCATAAGCAGACGATTAATCTGCCTTATTTCTTGTTAGAAAATATTAGGCACATGTATGTGGCCGTGAAAAATTATATACACCTAGAGGCATGCGTAACTAATCACGATCTCATAAAGTTATGTGTATTGGATGCATTGGGACAACAAGGCAGAAGTTGGGATGAATTTATAAGTCAGAAGGCAAGAAGCTCTCGGAAAAGGTGAACTGAAATCCATGATTCCCCAAAAGAAACAAAGGCGATTGGAGAACGGGGTCAATCCTCAAGGATCAAAATGAAGAAAAGATATTTGAAAAATATGATAGGAGCCAGGATACCAAAGAAATGGGTAAAATTCAGCTCACGACTAGAACCATCACCTAGAAAAGAACCAAGCTAGGATACAAGGGAGTAGAAAAAAAGAGAACAACCTCATCCGGAAGAAGACCCTTTGCGAGGTAAGGATGAAATATAGTCTTTGTTGCTTAGAATTAAAACTTTAGAAGAAGAAAACAAAGAATTAAGAAAACAATTAGAAGAAATCAAAGCAGAAGCAAGGGTTCCAGGTTTGGATACTCTATCATAAGTAGTAGAAAAAATAAAGGTTGACTCTACCCAAGGTCCTGTGAGTGCGGTATGCACCGTAAACCTGGCAGAAATGGGATACAAAGTCTATGAGGAAAGCACCATTCCAAAGGAAACTCAGATCAAACCCTGGGAAACTATTACACAAGAACCTGTTGATGATGCTGCTGATACACAAGAACCAACAGCTGAAATGGAGTGTCCCATGGGTATCGACCTGGGAGATGAGACACAAGAACCTGCTGATGACACTATTGTTACACGAACAAACAGTAGAGGCAAAAGCAACCAATGGATGAAAATAATAGGTTGATACACAAGAACCCGTTAATGTCGTTGTTGTTACACAAGAACTAGTAGCTGAAATGGAGCAGCCCAATCCTCATGATGTTGTTACACCCCCAAAGGATGTTGCATGTAAGGAAACACCAGACCCTGAAGTGGAATGTTGTTAGGAGAAAATATTATTGATTTCATAATTAAAGAAGTGGAAACAACAGACACTCTTATTGCGGGAAGGAGTGATTTTGTTGGTGGAACACCATAAAATAATAAATTCACTCAAGGAGAAACGGGTTGAGAAGGAACTTGGAGAAAATTGGGAAAAATGGGAAAAAAAGGCAGTTGGGAAGAAAAAGGAGGAGCAGTTGCAGCGATTGTAGCAGCAGGTCCAAGATTTAATCAATGATAAAAGAAAGTTGTATGAACTTGCCCTAAATTTGATGGGATGTAGATGACCCTATCCATCCTACCCAATTTTTCTATGGGAACGATTTTTCTTATTTTAGTTGAAGGCGATCTATGAGAATAAACCATATGTGGGTAACTCTACCCAAACCATTTTTGGATGTCTTTCGTGTTTGTGATTTCCATGATCAGAGCTTTCTTTGCGAGCTCTTTCTCCATAATATAATTTGTGAACATGCTAGCATGCACATGGTGGCATATACTCTCTATTTTATAGGTGACTTGCAGTTGCACGCCTTTATTTCCTCTATGAAAAATTAGATAGAATGGCACACGACTATGAAATCGATGGATGCAAATGAAGAAAATGTGACATTAATGATCTAGTTTGAACCAGGTATGGCCGTCAAATTAAGACAAATTTTTAAGATATTTTTACAAACTCTGAATATCAGGGAAAAAGCAGCCACCTACAAGAGAAGGATTGTGAAGTTCTGCCTCAACCTTTTTTCACAGATGAAAATTCAGGCACTAATAGGGTGCCACAAATGCACTGAGGTCAGTAGTGAAGCGCTGTAAGGGAGCGACCCATTTTGTTTTTAGAATTTCCTGGTTTTTGTTAGACGGGTTTAGGAATATGCCAAGGTGGTGGATTAGTTGGGTGCCTTTTGGATAGGCCTCAAGTTTAAGTATCCCTTTATTTGGTTGCCAATAGAGGAATACCATCTTGAGTATCAATTGTGTAATTATGAGGAGGAATACTGGCCACACCAGCTGATGGCCACCCAGTGCTACAGATCTACTGAGGAGGACACTATTGATGCCTATAATATGACAGAGTTGCACAAGAGGTATAACAGATGGCTATGAGGTATTTTGCATGAGGACATGCAATTGCTTCAGCTCAAGGGAGATGTTGGGTGCAGGTTTTGAGTGTATTTCAGACACCTTTTTCCCCCATCCTTGACCATTTCACCTCTAAACCTATGTAATTCTAGACCACAATTACCTTTTTCCTAGTGATGAGACTCCATTTTTGTCATGACATATTATTTTTTCATTTTTGTTAAATATGAATGAGGTGATGTCTTTTGATGATTAATCAAGGTGATTTTGGAGGAAGTTTTCTAGATTTGTGTCTTTCAAGACTAAAAGGTGGACAAAGGAGTGATGAATTACAAAGGAGTTCTGAGCATTTGTTGCTCCAAACCGTTGCTGTTACACCTTGGGCCATTATTGTTACACCTCAAGCATTGTTGTTACACCACAGGATGCTGACTCTAGTACAACTGCCCAAGATCGTGGTTACTATTCCACGAATACTGTTGTCGTATGAATTATATTATCTATAGAAATCTATGGAATCAAGACAGTTGTGATTTTGATTGATGATGTATCAATAATAAGTCCTGTATTTAGAGCCTGTTGTAACTATTTATATTTTGATTAGCATGAGAATCGTGTGATTCTCATGACTGACCTGCTTTCTTATTTTGGACATGTAAAACTTATAAAGAGGACTCAGTCCCATGTGAAAAGGAATGGATGGAGAGTATAGTATCGTCATTTTGTTGTTGTAATTCATAAATCATTAACAAAAAGACAATGTTGCTAATTTTTCTGAATATAGCGTTGGGGCTTTCATAAATTTGCATTTCATCTCTATGTCTTGCTAGGGAGGAAGGGCCCTCCTATTTAGCATGGATTGTAGTAGTAGCAATAGTATTGTGGCAAATCGATCATTATTTCTTGTAGATTGAATTTATTTTTCAGTCGTGGTGTGTCGTGTGCCCTTTTTCTTGGTAACATGAAGTGTGGTTTTGTTTCTGTAAGATAATTTCTGATTTCCGAATGAGTGTTAATTTCTGCAATTAAATCCAGTGACATTTAGTTCTATATTCATTATTTTCGCACTTGGTTGAAGTGTATCAGCACAGATAGTGCATAATCCTTTGAAATAAATAGACCTACCCTGGGTTGATAATTAATGTTGTGATTCAGTCAAATTAATATGTGATTAAATTGACACAACAGACACTGTGCCACAAATTGTCCAAAAAACAAGAAGAACAACAAGAAGGCTCTGGGAGCTGTAGCGGGTGAAGCTTTCGCCTCACAGTTTGAGTTGGAATTATCTCTCATCACATGCATGGTGTTAACAGTGTTGGGATCTATGTGGTACTTGGATAATCTTTCCACATGACTAGAAACAAAGAATTCTTTAGTAGCTTCGAGGAGAAGGATCTCCACATGCACATCGATATGGGTGATGACAAGAGTTATAACGGTATCAGGATTGGTATAGTTACTTTTAAGAGAGAGTTAGGTAAACCCCTCATACTAAAAGATATCATGCATGTACCAGGTTGGAAGAATAATTTTGTTTATGTTGCTATGTTGGAGGAACGTGGATATGATGTGGTTTTCAGTGAAGGAAATGTGTTCCTTCGTCACAATGCCACAAGATAGATAAATAAGATCGAGGTTCATGTGAAGAACCTCTACAAACTTGATGTAGATGGTTACGCAACATGGAGCAGTAACACAGATGAGGTGGTGAGAAGGGATACCGGTGAGTTATGGCACAAGAGGTTGGGTCATATACACCAAAGTGCTTTGAGGATCATGCAAAAGATTTCCACAAGGATTCCAAAGGGTACACTTGTGTAGAGAGACACATGCAAAGTTTGTACTATAGGGAAGTATACAAAGGCCACCTTTCACGATAAGGAAAGCTGAGTAGTGAAAATCCTTGAGAGAGTTCACCCAAATGCGTGTGGACCGTTCTCAATAGCTTCTACAAAAAATCTTAGGTATTATGTGATATTGTTGATGATTTTTCTAGGAAGTGTTGGATTTTCTTCATGGAGAAGAAATATCAGACGTTCTCCAAGTTTTGTGAGCTCAAAAAACTGGTAGAGAAATATATAGGGAAAAAGGTGAAGGCTCTAAGGAGCAACAATGTTGGTAAGTATATCTCTAATTAATTCAAGAACTTCTGTCCCACAGAAGGAATTCAGAGAGAATTGAATGCACCTCATAACCCAAAAAAGAATGGGGTTGCATAAATAAAGAACATAACAATTATGGGAGAAGCATGAGCTATGTTACATGATCAGGGCCTACCGTTTCATCTGTGGGTAGAGGCATGCAACATAACGGTATTTGTGCAGAACCATAGTCCTCATCGGATACTTGGCATGAGTACACCAGAGGAGGATTTTTTAGGTAAGAAACTAGATGTTTCATATTTTAAAATTTTATCTGTCTATTTCCATGTGACAAAAGATGCTAGGAAGAATCTAGAACCAACAACAGAGGTTGGGATATTTTTTTCGTACACAGATACTCCCCACAACTATCAGGTGTATTTTCCAACACACATGATGAAAGTTGTCAGAAGATATATGAAATTTGATGAGGAGAAGGCCATGCAATTGTCCCTTGAGAGGGAATTTGACTTGCATCCAGCGGAGGAACTCTTAGTTCCAAAGGATGAACCTCGAGATGTGGATCAGCCACAAGCATGGGATCAGAAAGTAGAAGAAACCACTCATGCATAGCCATCCACGAGAAGTTGTAGGAAGAGCACCAGAGAAGATGACAGATTGATGCTAGATGCGACATAGAATGTAGGTTCACCTACATCACATCACAGGTAGAGAAGGTCCCCAGATAGGTATACTTGATCATGGATCTTCTGAGTGAATGTATTGTGACAGAACCATCCTCCTTCGAGGAAGAAATGCAACAGCCGCTATGGGTTGATGCCATGGTTAAGGAATATGACTCCATTATCATAAATAATGCATGGGAAGTGGACCCAAGATTAGTGGGGAAGTCAGTCATTGGATCCAAGTGGATCTATAAGGTGAAGCAAGCACCAGATGGGAGGTGGAGAAACACAAGGCTAGATTTGTGGCCAGAGGGTTCTCACAAGTAGAGGGGATTGACTATGAGGAGAATTTTGCACCCATTAGGGGAATTTTAAGGTCTAAAATGGGCCTCTTCAGGAAATTATAAAATAGTAGGGGAAATAATAAAATAATATTTGATTACATCATCAAATTTTAGAGGGAAAAAAGAAAAAACTACTTTTTCAACTTGTATTTTCAAATTATCTCCCTATGGGTTTACTCAAATTTCAAGCAGAAACACTCGTTGGATGTAGAATTTGATTCCTCTTCTAATGAGTACGCATGCTGCATAATTTTTATGGACCCTTCTACACGAAGAAATAGAAATACATGAAAAACGTGATTGCAAACACTTTTTTTTCATTTATTTCTCCCTTTTCATGTAGTAGGGTCCATCAAAAGTATGAAACATGAGTACTCCTTGGATTAGGAATTAATTTTTTCATTCAACAAGTACTCCCGCTCAAAATTTGAGTAAAACCCTAGGAAGATTAGTTGAAAATACAGGTTGAAAAAGTAGTTTTTTTATTTTATTATTTTTTAATCTTTTTACTTTTTACCCGAAAAATGGTGAATAATCCCCCATGGTTGACATCACAATCTTGAATACTAGTGGCTATTATAAATTTTATTTTGGTTGTACATTTTTCGTAGGTGGCCCATTTTAAACCTCAAAATTTCTCTAATGAGTTGCAAGGTACTCATTGATTATATCCATTCTTGCACTCTCAACCAGATGGGATGGAAGATACATAAGATGGATGTAAAGACAACTTTTCCCAATGGAGTTATTGAGGAAGAAGTGTACATTGAGAAGCCAGAAGGTTTTGAGACCTTAGATAATGATTTGCATGTGTGTAGACTCAAGAGAGCATTGCATGGGCTGAAGAAAGTACCTCGTGCTTGGTACACCAGGATCAACAACTATTTCACCGGGTTGGGCTTCACAAAGAGTGAAGCGAATGCAAACCTATATCATATTTTGGTTGATGGCAAGATTTTGATTATTTTACTTTATGTAGATGATCTAATACTTACAGGTGATGAGCAACTCATAAATTCTTGAAAAGATTATCTTGCAGGAGAATTTGAGATGAAGGACATGGGGCTCTTGCATTATTTCCTTGGTTTGGAAATATGGCAAAGAAATGGGGAGATATTTTTATCTCGGGGAAATTATTCCAAGTAGATTCTAAGGAAGTTCCACATGGAGGGTATCAAACCCATGGAGACTCCTCTTACAAGAAACTCGAGGAAGGAGGATGCTACTTCAGGTGAGGTAGAAGATGCTACTATTTACAAGAAGCTCATGGG
Source organism: Pinus albicaulis (assembly GCA_034641835.2). Taxonomy (NCBI): domain Eukaryota; kingdom Viridiplantae; phylum Streptophyta; class Pinopsida; order Pinales; family Pinaceae; genus Pinus; species Pinus albicaulis. Next base: position 1,244,076,477 of record CM076584.1, read on the forward strand.
TTCACTTATGTATTTGGTGAACACACAACCAGACATATGCTACACAGTTAACCAGCTTAGTCAAGCTATGGTTAAGCCAACCAAGCTCTTTTGGAAGTCAGGGAAGTATGTCTTGAGATATCTCAAGGGTGCTACAAGGTATGGATTATGGTACAGACATATAGAGGGAGTGAAGCTTCAAGGCTTCACTGATGCATATTGGGCAGGAAGTCCATCGAGAAAAAAGAGCGCATTAGGGGGCATCTTCAGCATAAGATCAGAAAAAGTTTCTTGGTACATTAGGAAACATAGATCAATTGCACTCAGTTTAGTAGAGGAAGAGTACATGGTAGCTAGTCAAGCTGCATGCAAGGCCATCTGGATGAGGAATATACTTGTTTGTTTGTTCGGTCATTAGATGGATATGACGATGATAAATTTTGATAACTAGAGTTGCACTAAACTCTTAGTTAATCTGCTATTCCATGACAGGTCCAATCATATTGATGTCTAGTATCACCATCTCAAATATTGTGTTTAGAGGCGCATTATGTTGTTGCAATACATTCCCACAGAGGATCAAGATGAAAACATCTTGACGAAGGCACTGACAAAGAGAAAATTTGAATACCACATAAGCAAGATCAGGGTAGCTAATAATCCATTTCTTGTTGAGATGGAGTGTTGAAATTCAACAAGAAAATTTACCCACATTGATGAGAAATTTTTTATGTACGCTGGTGAGGAATTTGGGGCATCTAATTATTTTTCCATTAAATAAATTGGACAATAAATTTTAATTTCATCTCATAACAACTTGTATCAGTTAACTAAGTCATGATGACTAAGTTAGCTTAGGAAATTTGACTTGAGGGTCTACGATGAGGCATGTAGTGGGATTATAATATTTTTGGGGTCCAGTTGCAGTTGATGCATCAATCGGGTGCAGTTGTGAATCAGTTAACTAAATTAATTGAGTTAAAAATAGTTTCACTAGTTCTAACTGAAAGATGAGCTAGTGAGACGTCGAGTGAATTAAATCTAATTTAATTCACAAGTAGTGATCAATAATATAAGTGAAAATTCACTATTAATATTTGCATGCATGTTATTTCTGAGGAAGACCTACTTGAGACAGAGGTTAAAGGGAACATAACTATCAGTTGTATTTTTAGAAAATTTCCCGTGTGCAATTATAAAGTCATTGTGATGCCATGATGTATTAAAAAATCAAGGAAGGGAACTATTCATATTTAATATTGGTCAAATTCACTAGGAATTGTGTGATCAAGGCAGACTGAAGGAAGGTTGAGAATTGGCTATGTACTAGACCAATTTTTCCTAGATCAGTGTGAGACAATTGGTAGAGTGTGGGAGATTCTTGTGAGGAAAAAAGCATTGTATTGTTTCATGATTCCCTAATTTTATACAATATACATATAGCATGGTTTTGACAAGTTGCTTTCCTCGTGAACATATTTAGTTGTGTGATTGATTTAATTATTTCTATTACTTCCATGTGATTGAGCAATCGTGTTTTGTATTCAAAAATATTGTAGAAGGATTAAGTATATTGTTTTATTACATGACAAGGTCGGATTGAATCCTGTTGGTAGATTAATACAAGTTGAACTTTGAGTTTGAGATGAAGGATCTTGGTTGGATACATCACTTCTTGGGACTAGAATTGTGGTAGAATCCCAGTGAGATATTCCTTGGTGAAATAAATCATATTATTATGATCCTTTAGATATTTGGGATGAGGGAAAACAAGTCAATGACCAATCTCATGTTAACTAATATAAATAAGCTAATTGTTGGAGGGAGCACCCAGTCAGAATGATCAGAAAGTAGCTATGTCACAACATGTGTTGAGGTACCAACATGGTACTATTGGATATGGATTATGATATGTCTCAAATGATGAAGTAAAACTATAGGTTAGGATGATGATTCAATTTGGGGTCTACTTGTTGGACAATTGGCATCGACTGTATGCTAGTGGTTGTGTGAGTATTGAAATTGATGTCAATAGGACAAGAATGATAGTTTTAATATTTTGGTAGGGAATCACCATAGTAGGAGGCTTATTGAAAATCCATAAAAAGATAAATATGTTGAAATGAGGTTCAGAGGACTCTAATGGTAGTTGCAGGATTTTGGTAGAGAATAGTAGCATGCTTATTGAAAAGCCATAATAATATGACTATGGTGAATTTGGGTCAAGGGGCATAATATTTCAGGTTTGGAGCCATAAAAAACTTGCAATGGGCCTCAGATATTGTACTAGACCATATCCAGTAGAAATTATTGTAAATAATATTTCAAACAGTACCCGAAAGTTTGAAATTGGTCATTGGAATCAAAAGATATTGATTTCCAAAGTAAGAAGTTGCCAGGCCTTTAAAGGAGATAAATTAATGGAATATCCAAGCATCGACATATTGGGATATCAAAGTGTCGAAATATTGGAGAGAAAGAAGCAATGGATCATTGGCATATTATAACATCGACGTATCGGCTTATTAGAGAGAGGATAATATCAAAGCATCGACATATCAGGATATGATAGTATCAGAATAGTAGAGAGCGAGAAGAAGTAGAGCACTAGCATATCGGAACATCGACATATCGGCTTATCAGAGAGTGGAGCATTGGAGCATTGGCACATCAGAGCATTTGAACATTGGAGTTTCAAAGGTCTGAACATATCAAGATCTCATAATATTGTAAGATTGGTGACGTGCAATTTTGTGGAAATCTCGAGGTTTCCAAAAGAGGAAGAATACAAAGGAATTCTGAAAAACTAAGGAATATTATAAGGACTATTTCTCTCTCCTCCTAATAGACGTGGTAGGTGCCAATTGGTCCTTAAGTGTTGAAGTGTCAAGTGACTCCAGCATGATGTTGCAAGAGCCGTGGACACGTGGCATCTCATTATGATATATTCAAGAGGCTTAATGGGGCCAATATGGATGACACATGTCATCACTCAAAAGGCACCACATGGGGGAATGATGGAAGCATGACGTCATATCAGAGGATGGGATATCGGAGTGTGAAGATCTTGTAACTCAAATGGAAATGGCATTCTGATGAAAGGGGCTCCAATATTGGTTGCCACATATTCATGTGGAGATCAAAGGAACCAAGATATAAGGGATCAGGGGATAAAGGCACATCAGAACTATGTAATATCGTAACACTTGTTTTATATAATTTATGATATGTTAAGGCTCTGATGGATCAATACGGTGAATTTAAAGAGCAAATGGGTTGGAAGTTGGAGATTATATGCATAACAACAGAGTTGGTATTTTCCTATAGGAAACACTGAGGAAAGGAAGTGTGGACACAGGTTCATAGAGAAGAGTTGGCAGGATAAATAAATCCAGGTTTCCTGTCCCATGCACATCTTGCTGAATTAATTGAGAAGTAGAGTTTCCACTCATGTGAGCTTTCCAGCTCTGAGAAGCAATAAAAAAGCATGAGTAGTCACGGTAGAGTGCACAGGAAGACTATAAATTAAAATACCAGTATGGAGGTGTACATAATGGGTTAGTGAAGAACTCAGAAGCCCATTCTTCTGAATAATTTCATGACAAACTTCAATGTGAAGATGCAATAACATCAAGGGAAGACACACAAAGTTACACTCAATTGATGTGGGTATATGTGGTAGAAAAAACATAGTGTAGTGTCCAGCTATGGAACAAAACCATTGATTTCCATCGAGAAAAATAGAGCAAGTGTGAGTATTGCTAAATTTTTTTAGTAGAAAGATATACATGTGTGCTAGGAGAAGAGCACAAGAACTAAGCTTGAATGTCTGCAACAAATAATATGTTGTGAGAGGGAAGAAAGTTGAACACAAGCTATTGTCAGCAGAGGATTGAAGATGTTGTTGCGTAAGACCAGAGGTGTTGGTGAATCAGAAGAGGAATCAGAGAAAAAAAATTATTCTATGACACATCAGATTGATATTTTTCCTTATTTATATATTCCTATGTTTTCAGTTTTAAAATTGTATGAAAATATAACAGTGGCAACAATAGGTGGTGCCCTACATTCAAAGAGGTTGGTTCCTCTTGGAAATTTGGTGCTTTCCATCCAAAGGGGTTTGATTCCTCCTATGAGTGTGTGATCACAAAAAAATTGATGTAATTAAGTGGGTTCTTAATTTACATATTAAACAAAAACAAATTGGTTGTTTTTACCCTTTGGGTTTCCATAAAAGTACCTGTGTCAATGTGATGTGTGTTGTTCATGGGAAATATCATTGAACATATGAGGGATCAAGTTTTATTCTCATTTTATTAATGAATGAATGATCTCATAAGTAACAGACAATATAGGGAAGAATTAAAAATATATATTTGAAGAAATTTATAAGAATATCACAATTATTGATTCAACCCCCCCCCCCCCCAAGTAATTCATTATTGTAGCAATTTGTATCATAGCTACGTTCCTTTAGGAAGTGTATAACCATTGGAATATATATATAGAAAGAATTATGTTGAGGCAAGAGAGTCGAGAGGCTTACTCAAGCAGAATACCATTCTCCGATGGAACAAACTACGCCTTTCGGAAAGTAAGAATGGAAGCGTATCTGATGTCCCTTGGTGTAGATGTATGGACTTCAGTATTGGAATAATATAATGTCCTTGATATTCCTACCATTGATGTAGATGGTACGAAATTTTATGGAAATAATGCTAAAGAAAATAATGATATTCTCTTTGGACTTATTCAATTATAACTTGTAAAGGTTATGCATTTTAAATCTGCTAAGGAGGTGTGGGTAAATCTTACTTAGAGTCATGAAGGGGATGAAAAGGTCAAGCAAGCCAAACTAAAAACCTTTAGATTGAGATTCGAGAGCCTAAGAATGAGTTAAGATGAGAGTATAGTAGAATACTTCCTCAAATCCGATGAAGTAATCAATATTATTAGAGGGTTGGGTGAAGAAGTCAAGGAAGAAATGTTCGTATAGAAAATATTAAGATCTATGCCCATTAGATTTAATTCCAAAGTCTTAGCTATTGATGAAATGGTTAATTTAAAATATCTCAGGATGGATCAACTTCTTGGTACTCTCACAACCTATGAAATGAGAGTAGGAAAATAGAAGTATGAACCAAAGGAAGCAACATTCAAAGTATCCAAAAAGGGAAAGGAGATCAAAGATAATCAAGAGTGCGATAGTTGTGAATCTGACCAGGAATTGGCTCAATTAGCTAAGAAACTCAAGCATGGCTCAGGGAAATATAAAGGGAATTCACCCTATAAATTCTTTGACTGCAGAAGAGTTGGAAATTTTTTGTCTAAATTCCCTTACAGAGAAAAGAATAAAAAGGAACATGATCATAAACCTGGGAACAAATTTCAGAAATAACATAAGAAGAGGTTCTATAAGAGAAAGTGTTTCTACTCCAAAGAAGATAGCTCAACACCAAAATCAAATATCAAAAATTCTTTGGAGGATGATTCAGATAAGTATATGCTTATGGATTTCAGAACAAAATCCAAGAAACATAGTCTCGTTGACTCTGAAGAGGAAGAAGAAGAAGAAGGAATAGATTACCTTGAAGGGGAACTCTTTAGTGCCCTTGATGAGTTAAATAAAGCAAGGAAGAAGAATAAGCAGCTAAAGGAGCAACTTTAGTGTGCTGAAGAAGATGTGTATAACTCTGATAATGAGGATTTTTTTATCAAGAAGAAAAACTTGAAGAGGCTATTAAAATAAAAGACAATCGTGTCGTTCTTCTAGAAGAAAAAAAATAGGCATGTGAGAGTTTAGAAGAGAACAAGCAACTAAAATAGGATCTGTTGAAGATAAGAAAAGAATCAATCCAAAAAACATGCAGAGATGAGATCTTATCCTTGAATGTTAAACTACAAGAAGCTAAGAGAAAGGAAGAAGTACTTCAATATTTGATCCATGAATGGCAAGAGAACTGTCAGAGTCTTGAGGTAGATATTTTCTCTCTAAGGACAGATCTAGAGGGAATAAATACCGATAGTGGTCTAAATGGGAATTTTACGGAATACATGAGAAAACTAGATCATATTTTAAACAACCAAAGGACCTCAGAAATCAAAACAGGTCTAGGATATTCATTGAGACAGGAATCTTCCATGGGGAAGATAAAATTTAGGTCTGCAGGATTCAAACAACCACAGAGCTATGCAAAGAAGCATCAAAAGAGATTCAATGAAAACGAAAAGGCAGAAGGAAAAAGAGGAGATCATCAATGGAGAATGAATCGATCAACCAGGCATCCAAGGTACCCTCATGCACAAACTCATAATTTTTACACCAATAGGTATGTCTGTTTATTTTATTGTATTTTTTATAAGTGTAATATATTTCGACATAAAGCTATTGATTGTTGAATGATAAAAGTTGAAAGTGATGGAAATTCTAGATATAGTAAGTATCAAAATTTTAGATCTCAAAATCCACCACTCAGAGATCAAAATGTATTCTCTCCTCTAATAAATGAAGTAGAATGTTTCAAATGTAAAAAATTTGGGCGCAAATCAAGTGAGTGTAGAAGAATTTTTGAGTATATATCAAATTCCCAAAATATTATACAGTCATCCATTCATAAGGGTAAAGGGAGGTGGAAACGAAAGTCAAAAAAGAGCATGCAGCATTGAATCGCTCTATTAGCCTGTTAGCACCCCGTAATTCCGAAGGTTGAAGACAGAATCCCAGAGGGCCAGCATCAAAACTGCTTCGGGCCTAGGATATAGCCCTCCTAGACTAAGAGAGGGATCTCTCTATTAGATATAACTTTTTTAATTTTTCATTTAGGCTAGTTATTAGAGAAAAGGGGTTTGTTTGAAAATTTTTGGTTGAGACAAAAAAAAGGGCCATTGGTCTATGTAGTCAAACAGGTGTAAACAGTTTTAAATGGATGAATAACTGAAATCATGTGTAACTAGGCAAGCTAGTTACGTCAATGGATCTTTACAGTTTTTGAAATGGAAAAGGAGAAGAGATTAATATTCAATGTGAATGTAGATCAGACCCTATCTAAATTCTACATTCAAATTTCATAGCAAAACATAGATATTGTTTCAAGACTGTGCAGGGTGCTCGGTGACAAATCTTGAAAAAAAAAAATTATCCACTGTAAATAAATAAAGAAATGGCGGAATAAAGAAAAGAAGATAGAATGAAGAAGTACATCACCATTAAAACATAACACAAGAATCTGGAAACACCAGTGTCCTTTCATTCATCCAAAAAAGAGTGTTTACAACCAGATGAGCCTTTTATAATGGTTTTCTCCCTTCAGGTCTCACAACCTTTGATACTTCCAATTCATGCAGTATTTATCTAAAACTTAAGTCAGTTTCCCTATATACTTTAGTGATCGTCATTAATTACATTCAAGAAAACATTGGACAAGTGGAACCATTCAATGGTGGTGACAAGATAAATCTGGCCAAAACAATGGTTGTATTTACTTTACCAGTTCGTTACTGATTGTGAAGTGATCAGAATCTAGCTAGCGGGTGTCAAAGAGGCAGCGATAAAACAAAACTGACATATGGCTCTACTTTGGTGAAAAAAGGTTGCTGGATGATTTGATCTGATTGCTCTATTGGCTATCATTATGGCCCTTCTGTTTCTAACTGCCTTTGTCTTTACTTCATTGGTTATTGTTGCAGTGAAGTTTGAAACAGAAAAGCCACTACTCCTTTTAAAACATACATAAGTGATTTCAATAAACCTTGGATGGGAATGGTGCGGAACGGCTACGTGGATCAATTGCAATGGTAGAAGTCGGCGGAGCAGTGGTGGCAGGAGTCGACGTGGAGCAATGGTGGCAAAATTTGGTTTGTCGACGCAGAGCAGCAGTGGCGAGAGTGGTATCGGAGCGGAGGGAAAACCATTTTGGAGGTGGGCAAGAGAGGTGAACGGTATCGGAAGGAGGGGATGCGAATTAGCATGGACGTGCCATGTAGCAGGATCAGTGGTAATGAATACCACATATTTCAGACCCCCCACCCTGTGGTTAAAGTTTGGAGAGTAAGGGGGGGCTGAAAAGTGTTGAAGACCATCGGACGTGGAGATTAGGAGTGGAGATGGCGAAAAGGTGTCAGGAGATTAGCGGGGAGGGAATGTATGATGTGATGGTGGGGTCAGGTAGTAGAAATGCCTGTGATGCGGTGGGGAAATGGTGAAGTGGCAGGGAAAGGTCCAAGTGTATCACATCGACGATCCAGAGAAACAACGAATGAATGTGGTGGGGGTCTTTTGCGATATGCCGAAATTCAAAAAGGTGGGGTCCACAATGTAATATGATAGTGCAGTAAGGTTTTAGGTTTTGAGGTTAAAAAGGTTTTTCAAGTGCTAAACTATGGATTTGGTATAACTGGCTCATATGGTAGATGGAATTAGGATAAGTTGTAAAGGTTTTTACATCAATTCCATTGAGCACCTTTATCCTATAATGGGGTTTCCAAAACCTTGGAATAAGCATTCTTTGCCCTTTTTGACAAGAATTTATTTATTGGAAATAAATGACAGCCGTGGACCATTATTGAAAATATGAAAGACCTGCAAATAATAATCAGTCACCTTGTGATACTATAGATTATAGGATACTAACAGTGGCTCTAGCTGGGGATGGCACTTCTCCAAGTGAAGTGTCAAGAAAACCATAGACTAGTGGCCTGATCCATTGGTGCGACCTTGGATTTGCTACAAAAATTCTGTGGTTGAAAACCTCCACACTGAAATCTGAACTCTTTGCAACTGAAGTATGGAACACACTTGTTCTGAAAACTAAAAATCAATCTGAAACTAAAACATGAAATATGCTCAAAGTACTGAGCTTATTTGCACACCTACCTATCTACTCTAACTTAGAGATGATATATACACTAAGTGAACTCTTCTTTCCAATATAACCAATCAAGTAAATGACTACATGGTTGATTCTTGTTCAAATTATTGAGCATGCTCAAAAAATAAAATGACCACTCCCACCTTAATTGCCATTGACATAAGTGTTCAAATTTTTCCTTAAATGTTGCAAAAAACCATTCATGGCATAGCCTACTCCTTCTTTAGATGATTCTAAGAGGCCAACAAAAGGATCTTGGAACAATACCTAGTCCCGAGGATTCAAATAACAAGATTCATCTAAGACTACTCTTTGTTCCAATGTATTATGCTCAGGATCATTCTCATAGAGAATATCCAAACATTTTTCATGATTATCTGATATGGCATCTTCATTGTATACCAACATGTTGTCCTCAAGTAAATCTGATATATCTTGACTGAGATTGCTAAATTTTTTCTGAATACCATCATTTTGATGAGCAAAAGTAATTTCTAGCAATAAGCCTTCTTGTGAATGTAAAATATCATCAGCATCAATATGTTCTACATCTGTTTCTCTATGAGGAATGAGGTAGTCTTTGTTTTCTTTGGATTAAACAACAATTGTTTTCTTTCTCTCATGAAGATTGATCATGATACTACATGTCTTCTTTAGTTTTATACAAAAGAGAAGGTGAATTATCAATTGTCTATGAGGAAAGATCATGGGAATCTACTTTAATTTCTAGATTGATCTCATTTTCAACTAACTTCTCTTGATCATCATGACAATTAACTTGAGAATGAAATCCATAAAGTGATTCTAACAGATCTTCAACATTCATATCTTCTAGATCTTCATCAATACTTTCAATGTATTTTATGAAATCCTCAAACTGATCACAACAATTTTCCACTAATGACAAAGATGGAGAATATTCTTTATAATGCTCATAAAACACTATGTGGAAATATTTTAAAGAAAACAAGCTACCAGGGTTTAAACCTTCATACCATTTCCTAGTTTTTCCTTCTAATGTTTCCATGAACACCTTCTTGAGGCAATCCTCATGCCATTCAAATTTTAACTTCCATGAATGTATATGAAATTTAATGAAATGTAACAAAGTATTATCAACATTCTCATCTTGAAAAATAGGAAGATTTCTTTGCCAATTTACCTGAGGCATTTTGTTTGGGAAATCGAGAATGTAATCTCTATTCATTGGAGCATATCTCCTTGCAACTAATCCCATTTTGAGCTTGTGGAGTCACCTGTGAATCTTTGTTTCTGGATTTTTCTGCTAGTGGAGTCGCCAGATGAATGGAACAACCTTCTGGTGTTTGAATTATATTCACCATCAAAAGTCAAAACTGAAAATTGAAGTGCATTATTGGAGAAAGTCCCTACTGGATTCGCCACTATGTTAGCGCCCCGTAATTCCAAAGGCTGAAGAAAAAATCCTAGAGGGCCAACATCAAAACTACTTCGAGCCTAGGATCTAGCCGTCCCAGACCCAGATAGGGATCTCTCTGTTAGATATAGCTTTGTTGATTTGGCATTTTAGGCTAGTTATTAGAGCAAAGGGGTTTGTTTGAAAATTTGTGGTTGAGACAGCAGAAAAGGGAAATTGTGCTATGGAGTCAAACAAGTGTAAACAATGTTAAATGGATGCATAACTGAAATCATGTGTAACCAGGAAAGCTAGTTATGTCAATGGATCTTTACATTTTATGAAATGGAAAAGGAGAAGAGATTAAGATTCAATGTGAATGTAGAGTAAACCCTATCTGAATTATACATTCAAATTTCAAAGGAAAACATAGATATTGTTTCAATACTATGCAGGGTGCCCGGTGACAAACCTGGAAAAAAAATTCTTATCCATAATAAATAAATAAAGCAATGGCAGAATAAAGGAAAGCAAATGGCATGAAGAAGTACATCACCATTTAAACATAACACAATAATCTGGAAAAATCAATTTCCTTTCATTCATCCAAAAATGAGTGTCTACAACTATATGAGCCTTTTACAATAGTTTTCTCCCTTAAGGTCTCACCACTTTTGATACTGCTAATGCATGCAGTATTTATCTAAAACTTAAGTCGGTTACCCTATCTACTTCATTGATCGTCATTAATTACATTCAAGCAAACATTGGACAAGTGGAACCATGCAATGGAGGTGACAAGATAAATCTGGCCAAAACAATGGTTGCATTTACTTTAGCAGTATGTTACTAATTGCAGAGTGATCAGAATCTGGCTAGTGGGATGCCGAAGAGGCAACGATAAAGAAACACTGACATCTGGCTCTACTTCGGTGAAAAATGTTTGTTGGATGATCTCATCTAATTGCTGTGTTGGCTGTCATGTTGGCCATTATGTTTCTAATTGCCTCTATCTTTACTACGTCGGTTACTGTTTCAGTGAAGTTTGAAGCAGAAAACCCACAATTCCCTTTAAAACATACATAAATGATTTCAATAAAACTTGGACTGGAATGGTATGGAATAGCTACATGGTGCAATTGCAATGGTGGGAGTTGATGGAGCAGTGGCGACAGGAGTCAACATGGAGTAGCAGTAGTAGAAGTTGGTTTGTCGATGTAGAGCAGCAGTGACGAGAGTGGTATCAAAGCGGAGGGAAAACCATTTCGGAGGGGGGAAAGAGCAGTGAACAATATCGAAAGGATGGAGTGTTAATTAGAATGGACTCGCTATGTAGCATGATCAGTGGTAATGAATATGACATATTTCGCATCCCCTCCCCCCCCCCCCTCGTGGTTAAATTTTGGAGTAAGGGGGGAACGAAAATTGTTGAAGGCCATTGAATGTGGAGATGAGGAGTGGAGATGGTGGAAAGGTGTCAAAATATTAGCGGGGATGGGATGTATGACGTGATGGTGGGGTCGGGTAGCGGAAAGGTCTGAGATGCGGTGGGGAAAGGGTGACGTTGGATGGAAAGGTCCCACTGTATCACATCGGAAGTCCAAAGAAACAACGAATGAATGTGGTGGGGGTATTTTGCGACATGCCAAAATGAAGAAAGGCGGGATCTACAATGTAATATTTTAGTGCAATAATGTTTTAGGTTTTGAGGTTAAAAATGTTTTCCAAGCACTAAACTATGGATTTGGTATAGCTGGCTCATATGGTAGACGGAATTAGGATAAGTTGTAAAGGTTTTTACAGCAATTCCATTGAGCACCTTTATCCTACAATGGGGTTTCCAAAACCTTAGAATAATCATTCCTTTCCCTTTTTAACTTTAGTTTCTTTATTGGAAATAAATGACAGTCGTGGAACATTATTGACAATATGAAAGATCTGCAAAGAATAATCAGTCACCTTGTGATACTATAGATTATAGGATACTAACACAGCTCACAATCAAGAAAATATATTGTATGTAGATAGTATTTTTTCCAAGCATATGACTAGGGATAAAAGTAAATTCTTGTCGCATAAAGAAAAATAAAAAGGAAACAATGTCACCTTCAGAAACAATGCTCCAATAAGAATCAAGGATAAAGGAACACTCAATATTGATCAAAACACAAATGCACAAAATGTTCTGTATGAAAGGTATGAAACATAACTTACTTAGTGTGAGCTAGGTGTATGATGATGGAAATAATGTGACCTTTCCATCCAAGGACTATGAGATCCACAATATGAGGGATGGAAAGGTAGCAGGAAAAGAAATCAGGACTCACAACAATGTATATGTGTTTGTTGACTCCACAGTAAGTTGTTACTTAAGAAAGACAAATGAAGCTTGATTATGGCACATGAGACTTGGCCATATGAATTTTGATAGCTTGATAAGAGTCAGCAAACTTGGTGCTAAGAAAGGTCTGCCAAGACTGTCAAAACATGATAACTCAATTTGCAAATCATGTCAATTTGGTAAGAAACCGGGACTCACTTCAAGACAAAATATTTCTCATCATCCAAACCACTAGAGCTATTTCACAAAGATATTTTGTCTCAACTAAAGAAAAGAGACTAAGAGGAAAAAGGTATTGTATGTTTCTCATTGATGATTTCACTAGGGCCGCGTGAATCGTGCTCTTAAAAGAAAAATCAAAATAAATTAAGCATTTCAAAAAATTCAAAGCTCAACTTGAAAATGAGAAGGATCTAAAGATCAAATTCTTAGTATCACACAGAGGAGGAGAATACACTTCAAAATAATTTGAAGAATTATGTGAAGAGGATGGCATCAGAAGGTAGTATTCAGTGGAAAAAACCCCACAAAAAAATGGAGTGGTGGAAAGAAAGAACAAAACTATGCAGAAAATGGATAGGTCCATGTTAGATGAAGCTAATATATCTCAAATCTTCTAGGGAGAAGCAACACAATCGATAATATATTTGTCTAACAGAACTCATCTCAGGCCTAACAGTAACAAAACACCCTATGAGTTATGGAAGGGGATACCTGCATCAGTTAAACACCTAAAAGTCCTTGGAAGCAAGTGTTTTATCAAAAGAAATGATAAAACCCCTAGAAATTTTGACCCCCACGCTGATGAGGGGATATTACTTGGGTAATATGTTTGAAGTAAAGGATTTAAGTGCTAAAACATGCAGACAAAGAATATTGAGGATTACATTGATGTGATAGTGGATGAGATAGCTACACAACCAGAGTCCTCTAAAACAAAGATAAACTCAGAAGGTGAAGTAAATTCAGAGATGGGGTGTTCAAATAAAGAAGAAATTGGATCAGATAGTGAAAGAGAAGGATCAAGCACAACTCCAAGGCCAAAGACACGTTCCAGGTATGTATAGAAAGAGAATCATGAGGGTCAGATATTGGGGGATGAAATACATGATGTGAAGACCAGGAGAAAACTTGTTGGCAGTCCAAGTTGCGAAAATTTGACTCTGCTATCACAAATTGAACCCAGGGATCTCAATCAAGAAAGTGAGGAAAAGTTCTGGGTGAAAGCTATGAATGAGGAACTTGACCAAATTGAAAATAATGACCCATGGGAGCTTGTTCCAAGACCTAAAAACAAAAATGTCATTAGGACCAAATGCATTTTCAAAAACAAGTTGAATGAGCAAGGTCAAGTAGTTAGGAATAAGGCTCGATTGGTCCACAAAGGGCATGCCCAAATAGAAGGGATATATTTCGAGGAAACATTTGCACTGGTAGCTAGACTAGAAGCTATCAAGATTTTCTTTCCTTTTCTAGTAACAAAAACATCAAAGTGTATCAAATGGATGTGAATTCTACATTTATTAATGGAGATCTCGAAGACGAAGGTTACATTGAGCAACCAGAAGGATTTATGCTCACCACAAATGAGGGGTTTGTGTACAAACTGAAAAAAATTCCCTATATGGACTCAAACAAGCTCCCAAAACTTGGTATGAGAGGCTGGACAAATACCTTCAGCAATAAGGTTTTAAAAAGGGTAATTTTGATAATAATATGTACATAAAAACTAAGGGTGGTCATCTACTAAATGTAGTAGTATATGTGAATGACATAACCTTTGGCAATGACTTGGAACAATTGGGGCATAAATTTTCAAAATGTATGTAGACAGATTTTGAAATGTCCATGATTAGAGAGTTGTCCTTCTTCCTGGGAATGTTTATCTCCCAATCCAAATATCTCTGAGAAAATATAAAGAAATTTGGACTCGAAGAGTGCAAGCTAGTAAGCACACCCATTGTTACAGGTAAATCAAACTGAATATGAGACACCTTTGGTAAATCAAAATATGAGACACCTCTGGTAAATCAGACTGAATATAGATCCATGGTAGGAATATTTCTGTATCTTATAGCTTCAAGGCCAAATATCATGCAGGTTGTAGGTCTTTTGGTTAGATTTCAGGCTTTCCCTCGTGAAATTCAAGTTGTTGTTGTCAAAAGGTTCTTCAAATATCTTCAAGGAACAATAGGGTATGGTTTGTGGTATGATAAGGGCAAAGAATTCAATTTTAAGGCCTACAATGGTGCTAAATGGGATGGAAGTCTTGATGATATGAAAAACACCTCAGGTGCAACTTTCCTCTTGGGAAAATGCACACAAATTCTAGGGATGAATAAAAACTTGAAATATATTAAAGTATAATTGACTCATCCTATTCCCATTATGTGTGATAATAAAAGTTCCATTAGTATCTCTAAAAATCAAGCCTTGCATTCAAAGACTAAGAATATTCATATCAAGTTTCATTTCTTAAGGGAACAAGTTGCAGACAAAGTTGTCCGACTTGAGAACATCGCCACTTAAGAATAACTTACAGATATATTTAGTAAGAAACTGGCAAGAGAGCCCTTTGAATATATCAAGAAGAAGATAGGATTTGTGACTCCTCCTTCCAAATTACTCCACCTTGGTTTGTTTGTGGACAGCTACCCAGCATATGAAACTGGTGAAAGAGTAAGTTGTGGTGGTTTAAGGGGAGTATTCGATAATTATTCTTTGTCATTCTTGCCAAAGGGAGAGAAAAAATATTGGGCACAAGTACAGGGGAAGCAATGAAGAAGACCATGCCCAAATTTAGGGGGAGCTAATAGTGTTGCCATCAATTCCAAAGGAGAATATTTTTGGACAGTTGGCATCGACTGGATGCTAGTGGTTGAGTCAGTATTGGCATTGATGACAACAGGAGAATAATAATAGTTGCAAGATTTTGGTAGAGAATCACCATATTAGTAGGCTTATTGAAAAGCCATAAAAATATTACTATGGCTAAATGAGCTTTGGAGGACTCAAATGGTAGTTGTAGGCTTCTGGTAGGGAATCACCACAGTAGCAGGGTTATTGAAAAGCCATAAAAAGATGACTATGGTGAGTTTGGGTCAAGGGGCATCATACTTTAGGCTTGGAGCCATCAAACAACTTACAAGGGGGCTCATATACTGCACCATACCATCTCCAGCATAAATTATTGTAAATAAGCTTTCCAATGGTACGTGGAAGTCTGAAATTGGTCATTGGAATCAAAAGATATTGATTTCCAAAGCAAGAAGTTAGGAGGCCTTTAAAGGAGATAAATTACTAGAATATTGGACCATCAACATATTTGGATATCAGAGTATCGGAATATTAGAGAGTAGGAAGTAGCAAAGCACTGGCATATCAGAACAACAGCGTATCAAATTATTGAAGAGAGAAGAATATCAGAGCATCAACATATCGGGATATCATAGTATCAAAATATGGGAGAGCGGGAAGCATTAGATAACTGGCATATCAGAACATTATTACATCAACTTATTGGAGAGTGGAGCATCAAAGAATTGGCATAACGGAGCATCCAAACATCTGAGCTTCAGAGGTATGGACATATCACAATCTCAAAATCTCGTAAGACTGGCGAGGTGGAATTCCATGGAAATATAGAGGTCTACAAAAGAGGAAGAATAGAAAGTAATTCTAAAAAATTAAGGAACGTAAGGACTATTTCTCTCTCCTCCTAATAGACATGTGGTAACATTTGATTGGTCCTTAAGTGCTAAAGTGGCAAGTGACATCAACATGACATGGAAAGAGCTGTGGACACATGGAAACTCATTATGATATATTCATGATGTTTAATGGGGCCAATATGGATGACATGTGTCATCACTAAAAAGGCGCCACATGGAGGAATGATGGAAGCATGATGTCATATCGTAGGGTGAGATATCATAGTGCGAATATATTGTAACTCAAATGGAAATGGAATTTCGGTGAGAGGAGCTATGATATCAGTTGGCACATAGTCATGTGGATAAAAAAGGCACCAAGAGCTAAGGGATCAGGGGCTAAAGGTACATTTGAGCTATGTAATATTGTAACACTTGTTTTATATAAGTTATGATATGTTAAGACTCTGATGGATTAGTACGGTGAATTAAAAGAGTGAATGGGTCAGAAGATGGAGATTAAATTCATAACATCATAGTATTTATTTTCCTATAGGAAACATTGAGGAAAGGCAACAAGGACACTACTTCACAAAGAAGAGATGATGGGATAAATAAATCCAGGTTTCCCATCTCATGCACGTCTTGCTGAATTAATTAAGAAGCAAATTTTCCACTCCATCTTTGAGAAGAAATAAACAAGCATGAGTAGTCACAGTAGACTGCACAGGAAGGCTATAAATTAAAATCCCAGTATGGAGGTGTATATAGTGGGTCAGTGAAGAACACAAAAACCCATTCTTGTGATTAATTTCATGACAAATTTCAATGGGAAGACACAACAACAACAAGGGAAGGAACATAAAGGTACACTCGAGCAATGTGGGTACCTGTGGAAGAAAAAAAATAATGCAATGTGAAGCTATGGAACAAAGCCCAATGATTTCCATCAAGAAAAATAGAGCAAGTGTGAGTATTTCTAAATTTTTTGAGTAATGAGCGTTTTGTGTGTGTTGGAAGTAGAGCACAAGAACTGAGCTTGAGTTTCTACAACAAAGAATGTGTTGTGAGAAGGCAGAAAGTTGAACACAAGTTCTTGTGAGCAGAGGATTGAAGGTGTTGCTACATAAGACTAAAGGTGTTAGTGAATAAATAGAGGAATGAGAGTAGAAGTTAATTCTCTGACATATCAGATTGGTATATTTCCCTATTTGTATATGCCTATGTTTTCAGTTTGAAAATTGTATGAAAAGTAGAACAGTGGCAACAACAAGTCATGGCCTGCATTGAAAGAGGTTGGTGTCTCTTGGAAAGTTGGTGATTGCCATCCAAAGGGGGTTTGTGCCTTGTCTGAGTGGGTGCTCACAAACAAATTGATATAATTAATTCGGTGCTTAATTTACATCTTAAAAAAAAATGAATTGGCAGTTTTGACCCTTTGGGTTTCCACGTGAAAAATACCTGTGTCAATGAGTGTGTATGTTGTTCATGGGAAATATCGTTGAAAATATGAGTGATTAAGTTTAATGCTCATTTTATTTATGAATGAATTCTCTCATAAGTAATAGACAATAGAGGGAAGAATTGAAAAATATATTCAAAGAAAAATTATAAGAATATCACAATTACTGATTCACGCCCCCCCCCCCCCCCCCCCCTTCGAATCGCAGTAATTCCTTATTTCAACACTACTATGATAAGTGGGAAGATGATTTCACTACTGAAGTAGAGTATATTTTTTTTAGTTTGGTGAGTTGTGAAGTAGTGTGGCTTTGGAATCCTCGTGGGATTGTTTTATCAGACATTGGAGACAACCGTGCTGATAGGTTAAAGAAAATTGATATCAATTACTATGATATGGTACATATAGGAGAAGTAAGACTTAAATGCATATCTACAGATGAGAAATATGCTGACATTCTCACAAATCCTTTGTCCCAGGATGAATTTTGTATACTTCGGGGACAATATTGGAGTGATTGAGAATGCTTCCCTTAGTTAGAGGGAGTGTTGATGTTGTATCTTCACGGGGCGAATATTCTCGTAACGTTAGGATATTGAGCAGGGGTCATGTAATGTGGCTAGGGAAATCGACCCATGTAGCATCAAAGCCCTGAGTACTCCCCCAGTTAGGGGTTTCTTGACCATATTTCTAATGGTTATTTGGCTAGTGGGTTGAGTGCCTACAACATCAGGCAGATTATTTTCCATTCAATAGCATGTGACAACATGAAGGAATGGTAAATGGGCCTAGGATTACTCCATGTGTCAGGGGGTTCCTAATTCTAGGTGACAATTTGGTGGATTATTGAAATAAGGGCTACTCTTGACCCTAGAAGGACAAAAGGTATTTGGTCAGTGGGATCCTGAATTCCTTTAGACAGTGGGTGACTAGATCCATTTGAAAACAAGATATGTCTAGTGGGTAGACTAGATTCCTTTGCATGATTATTTCCACGTGGTTCTAATATAAAACATGAGGTGAATGTATTCATCAAAATAACTAGATCATTCAAACTTTTTCATGGTATAGATAAACTTTTCAACAAGAGATCAATTGAAGAAGTCAAAGTGTTTACCTCACAAGCTAAGAGGGAGTGTTGAATTTAGTAGCTACAATCGATATTCTTCAAATATATTAGCCCAAAAAAGAAAAAAGAAAATAATATTGAATCAATTTCAAATCATATCAAGGCAAGAATTGCTTTATTTCAGGACATTTCTTTCTATCATGTTTACAAAGTTTTCAATATTGTGGTAGACACTCTTAAAAGAAACACTCAATCTCATTAAAAGTACTTTTGTCTTAGAAGAAATTCAAGGGGACTCTATTTTTGCATTGATCATATATCTTACCTATAATATTTGTATCAAATGTTTTTTGTGAATGCTTAGTAATCGATCCTACAAGGTTACGTAATCGAACATTGTTAGAAAAAAATTAAATTAGCACATTTTTTGGGAAGCGATATCTTAAAAATAATTAAGTTTTTTTTAATACCTACTCTGGACATACCACCTTTGGAATGTACTTTCACATTTCTTCTCAAATAGAAAGTATGGTTTTTTTTTTAACATATATTGTAGAAAAATTGGAGAATCAAATAAGTATTTCATCAAATGAAAAAAAATTATCATGAACTTCATAGAGAAATTAGCCATTAGGTTAAACCTAAGAATCATGTGATGAGAGAACATATAACATTTTCATATGCTAAAATTTTTGTTAGATACCTAATCTTTAGGGATTGGGAAAAATGTGTAAATATGTAACTCGAGAAATTTGAATAGTTGGAATGGGAAGAGACCTTCTAATATGAATCCCAAAGGTCATCCTCTTCATGTATATAATGTTAGTCACATTAATGCAAAACATAATTTTGGGGGCTTAAACATATTGGCCTAAAACAAAATCAGAGCTTAGGTTCTCTGCTTGTTTATCCTAATCAGTAAATCCTAATTTCCATCACTATTTACTGGTATCCTATACTAAAAACTATTATCTTTGAGAACCCTAGTGCTCCCCTCCCACCACTATCTGTTAGTGAATTCTTCTCATGCTTGTCATTGCACCAAATGTTTTAAAAACTTTTATATTCTATCATTCATGTCAATGACCCAATATCCATTGTTGTTTTATGAATTAGATAGCTAGCTTGAGAGGCTAGGGAAAGACTAGGTTGGCGAGGATGTGCATTCATGAAGATTTGAACAAATGTCCCACCATTAACCACATTTTTTTTCCCATAACAAATCTTTGTATTGGGACAAAATTCGAACTCGAAAAAATTGATCTATTCTCATGACATTTAAAGAACTTGTATTCACATCAAGCACACATATATTTTCTTTCATGCAATGTGGTATTGATGAACTACAACCTTTACAATATTGGTTGTCATAGTAGAGGATTGAGGTCTTTTGTAACCCTTCATCATGACTCACAAGACATGAATTATTTATTCTATGAAGTTCTTTTTTCATGGCCATATAAAAAATATGGGTTTGGTTAACATTAACAATAGATATAATCGGACAAGGTCATGTGTTGTGTTAGCATCAGACTTAGTTAACAGGAAAACAAGTTTTATGCTTTTATATATGAGAAAGAGTGTTGGCTCGAGGGGTCCTGACCCAGGTTCGAAGATCAAGGTTTGCCAACAAACCCCCTATACTACTGACCCTTTCGGCAGTGACCTGCTTGCGCAAGTCAATGTCTCACCCGAAGTAGTATGGGTGGGTGCTGGAACCAGGTTTCCGCACCCTGAGAGAGGATAGGTATGCCAAGAAAAGCTGCGTTCAAACTTACAGAGACCAAATTTCACATACTGGAACGAGATCTATGGATTCCCTTCGCATCCACCTGCGCAAGGAAAATTATACCTACTGTGCTTAACAGATCATATATTTCTAAAGCAATAGCGTAGCATTATAGTTATTCTTGCATACATATAACAGAACATACCTAGAAGGAATATTGCGCAGCAGGAACAGTTAACACAGTTACATTCGCAGCTTAACACAGAGCATGCATAATCAGAACATCTATCATAGATTTGTATCAACATTACAAACAGATTTGGTATTCAGCAATCTTTCTCATTCATCAATCATTCAGATCCTTCTTACAATACCTAAACCCAACCTGTGCACACAGCACCAGGGTCCGCACACAATAGGACCTGGGATCTCCGCGCACATAGCCATTAGGAGTCCTTTCCCCAAAAACCCAAACAGATCTACTAAACCACAATTCGCATCAAGTTCTCATCATCTTCTTTCTTACCTTATAATTCAAAATTTCCTTCTATTTATAACAATCTAGCCTAATATTTCCTATGGTCTGCTCACCATGGTTTGCAGACTCTAGATCTACCCTTTGACCCATTACAATGCTTTTCAGAGCTTTGACCCACCCCAAAACCCCTGCGCTAGACTAATTATACTAAAAAATATGCAAAATTGGACCAGTTTCGCAGCTTGGAGGAGACCCTGTTCCAACAGTCCCCCAACACAATCTTGTGACTTGTCTCGAGTCATTGAGGTGGTGCGGTCTCTACCTGTGCACGTAGGGCATTGAAGGCTACGATAATTGGAGGCAATACTTCTTGACTCTGATCGTCAACACTCTACGCGATGTCTACAAGCTTCTTGGAGGTTAGTTCTTCAGTAGCCGTGGTAACTTGTTCTAATATCTAGTTGATTTGCGTGAGCATGCTATTGGTATCCTATGATAGCTGGATGGCGACGTCGGCCCATGGCTTCAAGCATTTTTTGATGGCATGCTTCGTTCGTCGGAGATCCTCAATCGTATCCCGAAGTTCGTTGCTAGTCTTCAAGTGTGCCAGACGCTGCGCAGGGGCTAAGAAGGGCAAGGTAGCTTCGATCTGATCGAACCTAGCTTCCCTCTATCATAAATCCTTTTTGAGGTTCTGAAGAACAAGGTTGAACTGGACCGCTATCCAAAGCTACGTGGCCGACTAGAGCAACTGAGTACCCTGGGTAAGCTATCCCGAAATGATGTCTGTAGCTTCTGTTACCATCGCATCATGCTCGGCTCGTACCCCTGGAGGTGTGGCAGGCTATAACTGGGCCTGTAAGGCAGTGACGTGCCGGTTCATTTGGGCCTTGAGGGTCTTTATTTCGGTTCTGGACTCTTTCAGTGCTGCAACCAAGCCTTATACTGTATCCCGGAGCGGAGCTGTAGCCGAGAGCTCCTCTAGGACCTCTGTGCCAAGCTAGTGGACCACTGTTTCAAGTTGCGCCATCTGCGAGATAGTAAGGGAGACATCCATAGTCTGCCGTGTGATGATTGGCATGGCCTCATCGAGCTGTTGTTGTGTAGCTTAGTCACGATGATGGATCTCTTGTAGTACGGTGGTGTGGAGATCCTATAATACCTCGTGGGGCATCTTTGCCAAGTCCACTTGTAGTGCCATATGCAGAGGAAGGTGGGCACCGACCAGGATAGTGCTAGGCAACGAATAAGCATGATTGTTGTTGGTAGTTAGCCTAGTATTGCTGGTAGGATGCAGTGTATCCGTCTTGCTCTAGAGATCTCGCAGCTCGCCTCGCATGGCATCGATTGTAACCTTTTTTTGTGCTTCTATAGCGGCCCACTAATCCTCTATAGCCAAAGTGAGGGCGTTCGTAATTTTTCCAAGATCACCATTAGTGAGCATGATCATTGCGCTATATTCTAGGTGTTGGGCACACTGCTTTTCTCGGGGCCCCTTTTCAAGCTCCCTATCCGCTTCGTACCCCAAGGAGATGTAGTATCCGCGTTAGTCGGCCCTTTCATTCACAGGACTAGCTGCAAGTCGACTGAATCAGCTCTTATAGTGCACTGTGTAAATTGCGTAACTTCTATCGTGTAACCGTGATGCCACTGTGTGCAGCGTTTGAAGTCAATTTTTCCTGCAGGGAGCCAGAGGGCAATTAGATTATCAATTTTGGGGTCGCCAAAACCCCTTATTGTAACATCCGCAGGCTCTGGACTGGTAAGCGCCGAAGCATCCACTGGATCAGGGATTGCCATACTAACAAAACGAAGGGACCCTAAAACCATGCAGTAGAACAATATACGCAGAGTGATCCTTTCTCCCTTATAGTGCCTGTAATCATCCAACGGCAAGGTGAACCTTACTTGGGACTCATCATCAAGTAACTAGTAAAAACTCACAAGAATTTTCATCATTAATTGCTAGTCGCTTATGTTCTGTAACGGTAATATTCCCTTTTTACCAGGGTTCAGCATGCTGAATGTCATCGCGGGAAACTTATGGCCTTACCACGGATCTACTGACCATGGATGGAGCATCCGTGCTACTTGTGTATCCTTAATTATAGCTGAGGTAGGGTGCGTTGTAATTGTTAGTCATCAGTATTTTTACCTATTATTGATGACTAGTTTCCTTAGCTGAGTTTTCTAGAAGCTGATCTCAAAACTGTCAAATTTTTCATCTAGAAAACACCCCAAAACAATTTTTTTCTTTCTACCCCTTCCTGTCAGACTATGATGAGAAAAACCCCAGTTGTCAAGTCTTATCTAGTTTTAGCAAAGTAACCCTGTCTATAGTTGTCATAGCTGTAAATTATTTGCTATCATTTACCCTTGTTTCTCATGCCATTCACTATCCAAAGGTTGAAAAAGTGTCTACAATTATATCCCTGGTCATCTTGTCATTTGAAAATCTGATCATGCCAAAGAAAACACTCAGAATATGTGAAAATTGTCCCTAAGTTAGATAGTGGTGTTTAGGGAGTTTTCCTTGGCTAAGATATCCTAGGCCAAAAAGCCTCTGTCTAGTACCAGTCAACCATGAATTAATTCCTTTTCTGCAAAGCAAGCATTGTTCTATCCATAGGTCGCACACCACTAAGAGGTCACTTTTTCTCATGTCAGAAGAAGTTCAACAAAGATCCAAATCAAGAAAAGAGAAGGTTTGTCATTGTCTGAAGAAAAATGCTTAGATCAGACAAAATCTCCATGAAACACCAAAATATCTCTCCAAGGTTCTAAAGCATCTGTTTTTACATCTTTGCAGGGGTGTAATTGAATGATGATCAGTATGAAAATAAGAGAAAAAGGGACAAGTTCAAATAGTTCTCTCATGTTGAAAATTTTTGCCATCAATGAGTAGGTGGAGAGGTGTAAAGTGAAGAGCAGCAAGTGTACATGTTATAAATCTAGAGGCTGCCTGAAGAACAGAGATCACTCATCAAGTCAAAATGAATAATAAGGACTGAGTAATTTTGATCAGCAATGCTCTATAATCTCTTCTGAAAAAATCAGTGCTACATAATCTTTCCAAAGGTTATCATCATGTAGGGCATAAGAAGACAACTGCTTCTTATGCTACCTTGAGCCTGGGATGTGAACATTAATCAAAGAAACTTTCAACATACCTCTGACAACATAGTCAAGGGAAAATACAGTTCAATAATACTGTAGGTTTTAACCCTGAACAGAAATTATCTACACACGAATCTTATAATAGAAAATAAACAATAGTGAGAGCATAAAACATAAAATAGATAAACACAGAGATTTTCCCCTGGATCCCAAATCGAGACGACTAGCTTGATTTTTCATTATATTCCTTTTAGTGTTATAACACATATATATACATGCCAAAGCATACATAAACTCCAATCCATAAACCTTGGATTAGAACATAACCGTAGTTCCCTTGACCGGATCTACAAAAATACCAGGGGCCGAAAACCATCGTACCCCAATACCATGTGCAAAATCATGCACAAAACCATGGACGCGGACTACCCGCCGGAAATTAAGGAACAAAAATTTTCGCCGGGGCGCTACCCCGGACCCCGACAGGGGGGGCTACTACTCCCCATTGCGCCCAGCACAAAAGGGGGGGCTATCACCCCCCCGCGCATGCTTAGTCATGGAAATAATATAACACATACCCAACATTCTCCCACTTGTTGTTTTCTTTCCACAGGGGGCCACAGGAGAGCTTAGTCATTTGCCCAATTCTTCAACACCCATTGTTTCTCTACACCAAGAGAACTTCTGAGTGCTCACAGACTTCGTTAATGCACCTGCAACATTCTTAAAAGTTTCCACCTTTACCAGCAACACCCTTTTAGCCTCAACCATATCTCTAACAAAGTGATATTGAACATCAATGTGCTTTGTCTTTGAATGATAAGCAGGGTTCTTAGCCAAGAAAATTGCACTTTGGCTATCACAGTCTATCCTTATAGCTTGTTGTACCAACCCCATACTTGAACACAATCTCTGCAACCAAACTGCTTCCTTGCTTGCATGAGTCGCTGCTATGTATTCTGCCTCTGTAGTTGAAAGAGCCACTACAGACTGTCTTTTACTCATCCAACTGACTGCGCCTCCAAATAGGCTAAACACATACCCACTTGTAGATCTTCTTTGGTCCAGATCTCCAGCCCAGTCTGCATCAACAAAACCACGAATGTACAACATTCTTTCCAATCCTGGTCTTCCCTGGTAGCACAAGCCATAATCACTAGTGCCACGTAAATATCTGAAAACCCGCTTCACTGTTGTCCAATGCTCCTTCCCCGGGTTTGACATAAACCTGCTCAATACTCCCACTGCATGTGCAATGTCTGGTCTAGTACAGACCATTGCATACATCAGGCTACCCACTGCACTTGCATATGGAACACGGGACATATCCTCCTCTTCTTCTTGTGTCTTGGGACATTGTTTAGCAGATATCTTTACACCTACAAGAATAGGAACATTCACCGGTTTACTATCCTGCATATTGAACCTCTGCAATATAGTCTCGACATACTTCCTCTGGTTTAACCAGAGCTTCCTCTTTGCCCGATCTTTCTTAATTTCCATGCCCAAAATATAGTTTGCAGCACCCAGATCCTTCATGTCAAATTTGGAGAATAGTTGGGTCTTCAAATCTTGGATAATTTCTTTGTCATTTCCAATCAACAACATATCATCCACATACAAGACCAAATAAATAACATGGTCACCAATTAATTTAAAATAAACACAGTGATCCTCCTTGCTTCTGGTGAAGCCAAGTCCCCGTATATAGGTATCAAATTTCCGATACCACATCCTTGGTGACTGTTTTAACCCATACAGAGACTTCTTCAACCTGCATACTAGTTCTTTCTTACCCTTCACCATAAAGCCTTCAAGTTGCTTCATGTAGATCTCTTCTTCTAGATCCCCGTGAAGAAATGTTGTCTTCACATCCATCTGTTCTATCTCAAAATCAAATGCAGCAGCAACAGATAAAAGTAATCTAATAGAAGTAACTTTGGTAACAAGAGAAAAAATATCACCAAAATCAATTCCCGGCACCTGGGAATAACCTTTCGCTACCAACCGAGCTTTGTATTTCTCCACCTTGCCTTCTACATTCGTCTTCTTCTTAAACACCCATTTGCTCCCAATGGGCTTCCTTCCAGCCGGCAACTCCACCATATCCCATGCATCGTTTTTGTGCAAGGATGCCATTTCATCAGCCATGGCCTCCTTCCAGAGTTTTCCATCCTCTGAATCTACTGCCTCCCTGACAGTTCTGGGTTCATCATCAGTTATAGTTAAGGCAAAACCTGAACAGAAAGCAGATGGACTATACCTTTCTGGTTGCCTTCTTTCCCGAACCGATCTTCTCAAAGCTGGAGTTTGTGGCTCTTCATCTTCTGAGTCTTCTTCTGTTGTAGAGTCTGATTCATCCTCCTTTAGCTCAAACTCTATCTTCTCAGGTTCCTTTGGTAGTACTTCATGTTTAACAACATCTTTCACTTCTCTAAACACCACATCTCAGCTGTACACAACCTTCCTTGTTTCTGGGTTCCAAAGCTTGTAACCCTTTAAACCATCCTTATACCCAATAAAGATGCACCTTTCAGATTTATTATCCAACTTGGTCCTTTTCTCCTTTGGAACATGTACATATGCATCACATCCAAATAACCTTAGATGTGAAAGAGAGGATTTCTGACCAGTCCATACCTCATGTGGGGTCTTATCCTCCAATGCTGATGAAGGTGATCTGTTAACTAAGTAACATGCAGTCTCCACTGCCTCTGCCCAGAATTCTTGTCCTAACCCGGTACCACTGAGCATGCTTCTTTCCTTTTCCATCAGTGTTCTATTCATTCTTTCTGAAACTCCATTTTGCTAAGGTGTGTATGGATTAGTCTTCTGCCGTGCTATACCACACTTCTTACAGAACTCTTCAAATTCCTTATTGTAGAACTCCCCACCATTATCTGTCCTCAGCGCCTTTATCTTCTTCTCTGTCTGATTTCCACCAGAGCCTTAAATTCTTTAAATTTGTCAAAGACTTCAGATTTAATCCTCAAGAAATATATCCATGTATTCCTTGAGAAATCATCTATGAATGAAACATACTACACAGACTTTCCTAGTGATGGAACTGACACAGGTCCAAACACATCACTGTGCACAAGTTCTAATATCTTGTTTTCCCTCTTAGCACCAGAAGGAAAACTCACTCGATTTTGCTTCCCATATACACAATGTTCACAGAAATCAAAATCCAGAGAGCAATTAGACATACCTTCTACCATACCATTTCTATGTAGTATCTGAAGGCCCTTCTCTCCAATATGTCCAAGCCTTTGATGCCATAGCATGGTCTTTTCTCCAGAGACAGCTAGGCTTTCCGCTCCACTTTCAGGAACCACAGAACTGTTACACCCATCAATAACAGTGCTACCTTGTAGCTTGTAAAGAGTTCCAATCCGAACTCCCCGCATTAATACCAATGCTCCCCGAACTATCTTGAAGGCATCTTTCTCGAACACTGTTTTTACACCTACATCATCTTTCTTGCTTACAGAAATAAGATTTATGGCCAATGCAAGAATGTGCAAAACACCAGGAAGTGTTCTAATCCTTCCACTTTCAGCTTCAACTTGAATTTTCCACGTCCGACGATTATGGCCTTCCTATCATCCCCTAGGAATACATCACCGCCATCATATTTCTCATACTCGCAGAACCACTCCCTATGGGGAGTGAAGTGAAAGGATGCACCTGAGTCAATCAACCATGACTCATGATCCACATGTGTATTTGAAGAAGAAGCCAAATACACATCCCCACCTTCATCCGAGGTGGTTTTTGCCTCTGCAGAAGGAGCTTCATCAGATCCCTTTCCTTTCTCAGGAGCTTTAGATCTGCATTCCTTTTTGTAGTGTCCTTCCTTTCCGCATTTCCAGCACACTTTTACAAACTTTCCAGGAGATTTAGATCTCCCTCTAGATTTAGATCTCCCACTCGAAACCTTATTCTTGTTTCTATTCTGGGACCTTCCTCGTACAGATAAGGCATCTCCATTCTGACCCTCCATATTTCTCCGTCTCATTTCCTCCGATAGCAAGGCTGAGAAAATATCATCAAAATTCAAGGTAGTTGTATTGCTACCTATTGCAATAACCAGACTGTCCCATGAATCTGGTAGAGAACACAACAAACTGATGCACTTATCTTCATCTGAGATTTTAATATCAACAGATGACAACTGACTTACCACAATATTGAAGGCATTCAGATGCTCTGTCACCGAGTCTCCATCCTTAATCCTCAGGTTATACAGATTTTTCCGCAGGAACAACTTATTCACCAAAGACTTAGATTGGTACAAAGTCCCAAGTTTTTCCCACAAATTTTTCGTCGTAGCTTCCCCAGATACATTCAACAATACTGAATCTGAGACACACAACCGTATTGTGCTCTTAGCCTTCCGATCCAACTTCTTCCAGTCTTCATCTGACATTCCCGTTGGCTTAGTACCCGGATCTACCGCGATCCATTGATCTTTATCCACCAGCAGATTCTCCATCTTGAGCTTCCACAACTCAAAACTCTGACCATTAAATTTCTCAATATCTATCTTCCCGCTCCTCGCCATCTTCTTTCACCACAAGAATCGATCCCGCAGATCTCCCACTGAACAAGGTCTACCACAGGCCTGAGCAAAAAACCCTCAGCAGCAAAGGCGTCCCCTTGAAGCCGAAACTGCTCCAATACCAAATGTAGGTTTTAACCCTGAACAGAAATTATCTACACACGAATCTTATAACAGAAAATAAACAATAGCGAGAGCATAAAACATAAAACAGATAAACACAGAGATTTTCCCCTGGATCCCAAATCGGGACGACCAGCTTGATTTTTCATTATATTCCTTTTAGTGTTACAACACATATATATACATGCCGAAGCATACATAAACCCCAATCCATAAACCCTGGATTAGAACATAACCGTAGTTCCCTTGACCGGATCCACAAAAATACCAGGGGCCGAAAACCATCGTACCCCAATACCATGTGCAAAACCATGCACAAAACCATGGACGCGGACTACCCGCCAGAAATTAAGGAACAAAAATTTTCGACGGGGCGCTGCCCCAAACCCCGACAAGGGGGGCTGCCGCCCCCCCTGTGACCCCCCCCATTGCGCCCAGCGCAAAAGGGAGGGGCTATCTTCCCCCTCTTACCCCCCTGCGCGTGCTTAGTTGTGGAAAGAATATAACACATACCCAACAAATACCTATCAGCTGACACTCTCCATGTATAAATCACATTTCTTATGGTTTTCTTTTCACAGTGATATCTTGCAAAAGGATATATGCATCTCAAACAAAGCCTCATAAAGCAAGAGGACATGATTTCCAAGTGATTTTGTCAATAATGAATGTCAAATTCCACTTTGTTTCCTTTTGGCATTCTTCAAACAAACATACAGAGCCAGATACAGTGATTTGAAATAGATGTAGATCCTGTGTTAAATATGACCTTCTTAAAAGAGCAGAGAGTTAGAAACACAGTGATAACCTCCTTCAATGATAAGTAGAGGGTTAAAAGATACATTGTTGCGACCTCCTTCACTAATAAGCAGAGGGTCAGCATGTTTTTTAAAAAGCAGCTACATGAGTTATTTTGTGCCACCTCCTCCAAAGATGAACAGAGGATGCATAGCAGGGTAATGTTGTGTTTGATAAAGTTTCTGTTGGGAAGACTATTTGAGGAATAATAGTCGAGCAAATGAAAGTTTATAGGTTGAAGGCCTATAGCAAGCAGTGACATAATGGTGCTAAAAACCTTTGATCTCATGTTTATGAGAGCCTCCTTCAAAGTGTAATCCAAGGATGGAATTTTTGACTAAGAACAGCCTCATCTAATTGGTAAGGTGGTAAAGTGAGATAGGTTTAAATTTACCTCTGCAACTAATATAAAGAGACAGTACACCCAGATCATGTATATGAAAAAGGGCATTCTTGTTTTGAAATAGATCCCTTATGGTTTATAAAAAATACTTCCTCCCAGTGATGAATGAAAGGAGAGCGCCAAAGGTTACTTCTAGCTTAGTTAAAGGACAGAGGGCACATTATAAAAATGGGTGAAACTTTCATTGTTTAAAGGCCTACTTCACAAAAACACAAGATTTGCATTGTGGTTTGGAAAGGCTGCAACAGTGGTTTTTATAATGATCTCCCTTGTTGACAAATCAAAGAAAAACACAGTTTTTATAGCCCCTTTCATAACAAGTAGATTTTTATGATGACCTCTTTGCAAACAACCGAGACCAACACGGTTAAAGGGCCTATTCACCTCATAAAACAGTGGACATATGATGGTGTCAAAGGGACCGTTTGTAATGTTTTTGTGAAATTGTTTCAAAATGTTATAAACTTGGTAAATGATGAAAGATCCCACAGGGCAACTATTTAGGTTGAAAGGGCCTCCATAGGAGCATTATGGAAAAAGACATCTTAGAAGAGATAAATCAGTTAGAAAAGGGCAAATAGTTAAAGACCTTGACATAAAACTGAAGTCACCTTTCAAAACACAAGGTGCTGATATTGAAAAGGGTTTTCAAATTCTTAAAGAGGGAAGAGGATGTTTTAAAGCCTCACAAAGTATAAATGGCATGAAGCCAACGTTCATTCTCACTTTGCAAACCGATTCACTGAGGAAGAAATAGGTATTGAGCAATTTTAAATCGTTTTTTAGCTTGATTTTTTGCATGGCACACCTATGTGATCGCGCGGCGCGCCTGTAGGCACCTACCGAAGAGATCTGTGAAGAGCGCGGCGCGCCTATAGCGTTGCATGGCACGCCTGTGCCGGCGTTCAACGGGCGCCCAGGGCCAACCCGACAGGCTTGAACGTGGTGCATTTGCCCATTCAGAACCTGCCCGGCCCATCAACCAACTCTAAACTCTAGGGCCAATGCTGCAAAAAACCCTCAAAGGTGCCAAGGTCAAGTTTTCAATCAAGAATTCGCCTCCAAATACATCAAGATAATTTTCTAAAGGTATTTATTGTTTTTTAATCGAGTTTATAATTTGAGGGAAGGTTTGATAACAAGCTTCAAAGGGAAATAGTGATTGAGGGTAAAAAGATAATCATTGTTTTGCTAGAAATCTATTTGTTTGCAAAGGCTTGTTTATCAAGTAGAGAAGAACATCTTGTGCTTAAGAAAAACAAATTAAACTTCATCCAAAGGATTTTGCCTACTAAAATTATCAAAAAGAAACAGTGGTTGAGTGAAACAGTTTTGATCAATTTACAAGGGGTTTGCTCAGTCTCTTAAAACAGTTTTCTCAAAAGGAACAGTGATTAAAGGAGGAGAGTCAGTATGTCATTTTAAGAGGCGTTTATTTTCATGAATAGGATAAAGATTACACAGTCTATAAATAAAGACAGAGTTTTTTTATAAGGCCTTTTAATCAATGAGAGGGAGACTATTGTTTTGCTAAAACAAAATGATCTTCATCCTAAAAGGGCTATTTTGTAGCTTTAATAAAACAGTGATCATCAAAGAGAAACAATGATTACTCAAGGGAGAAACATAGTGGTTTTCAAGGGTGCCCTCTTTGATTAAAAAGAGAGAAAGAGAGTAATTAAGGGGAGAAGATTTTTAGTGTCAAAAAAAAAAGGGAACTTGTCTTCATAAACCTCAAATAGATTTTATTAAAAGGCTTTTGATCACAACACAGTTCATAAGTAGGGAGTTTGCTTTCACTTATCAAAACTTGTTTGCCAACTAAGGACAAATTCAATCTTGCAAGGAGGAAAAGGTGTTTTGGTGGAGGACCTATTTCAGTGATCATTTGAACAATTTGCCTTGGTAAATCAGTGAAGGGTATCAGAAGAAAAAATTCCTCCAAATAAAGATAGCAAGAGTGGGTATCACAATAGGTATGAGCCTATTACAACTCAGGAAGTGAATGAATCTCCTTCAGTACTCTTCAATTTTCATGAAGTAGGGTGCTTGGAATTTTTCCAAAAAGTCCAAGAAGTAAAAAGTCACCTTCCTTTGACACATTCGTTTTCTTTAAGGCTGAAAGGGAAGCATGTCCATCTAGCAGGTCTGGATTTCAAAATATCTCTTAGGGCTATCTCCAAAGCTACCAAGATCCCCATATATCGGAGAAAATTGGTTCAAACAAACATACCTAGATCTGAATCACTACAAACCCTTTCTAAAACCAGACCATCAGGATGCTTGCCAACCCATTTTCCCTTTTTCTCATTTATTGAGTAGCTATGCCCCCCTCATGAAAGTCATCATGAAGTATTTCACATGTGAAGGGAGGTTTTCCCAGATTTATGCCTATCACATCAGGCTTCTTATGCATTTCAAAAGAACTCAATTGCTGAACCTACCTTTCTTCCTCTATAGAAACATTGACAAGATGGCCTCTACAGTCCAAAAGAAACCCTCTGCTCAACAACAAGCTTGTCTATTTCATCATTCCCTTATCAAGATCATCATCCTCCATCAACTTGAGAAAAAGGGAGTATCTTGGGACTCTTTCATCACCCATCCTGATTTTGCCATTGCCTCTTCATCTCATGCGCCTTCCTCACCATCCACTCATCATGTTTCTCCTTCTTCTAGTAAATCCACTCCTAAAAGACAAATTCCCCTATGATTGAGAGTGAAGAAGAGAAGAGGAAAACTAGTAGTGAAGAAGGGCAAAGCGACAAGAAGCAAACTAATGATGATGAGGGTCAAAGTAAAGACTCTAAGCATGACAGTGGGGAAGAAGGAAATGATGATGAGCATGAACAAACTGATGATGAGCATGAACAAATTGATGGTGAGCATAGTAGTCATGAAGAGAAACATGATTTTAGCCAACATAACAGTAATCTTGGGGATGATGAGGGACAAAACAGTGGAGGAAAAGAACACAGTAGTCATGAAGAAAGCAAGGACAGAGATGAAAAATATAGTACTCAAGATGACAAACAAAGTGGCAGCCAAAATAGTAGTGATGAGGGTCATGACAGTCCTCAAAAGGACACTTATGATGAGGGTCATGACAGTCCTCAAAAGGACGCTTATGATGAGAAACAAGACAGCCCTCAAGCAAGTAATGATGATGAAAATCAAACACCAAATAGTGAGCATTCTAAAGAGGGAAACATGAAGCAAAAAGACCAAATCAGTGACCATGAGCATAGCAGTGGTGAAGACAAACAAGGAAATATTCAAGCAGAAGAAAACAGTGACAAAGATGAAGTTGGAGCGGATGATGATGGAGGCAGCAAGGTAAAAGACCAAGTTGAGAAAATAAAAGTAGATAAACCTCTTCTATATTCTCCTCCACACAGCCAAGAGCATGTGCTAGCTGCCTCTCCTAGGCAAGGGGCCATGACTCTCCCTCCAAAAGTGGCAAAGCCTAGAAACACCAGATCAACAAAGAAGAAGATCACTCTAGCAGTGACTAGCAATGTCACAAGAGCGCTAAGAAGTAGAGGCAAACTGCCTAAAAAGAGCATTGTTGAATTGTCAAAGAGGAAGAGGACCAAGAAGTCTATCCAAGGCAAGGGGAAAGAAAAAGAGGAGAGTAGTCATGAAAAGGAAAGGGAGTTTGATATCATACAGATAGACAGTGATGATAGTGATAATGAAGCTAGAATCCTTGAGTCCCTTCTGCAAAATAGAGAAGACCAAATTCATGACCTACAAGCTGATCTAGAAATTTCAAAAGACTTCATACATGTTCTACAGATGCAAAATAAACAAATGAGTGGACAAATGGCAGTTTATGAGGCCCAGGCTTTCAAATACCAAAGGGAAGCCTACAAAGCACAAACCAAGCTTGAAGAGCTTATGGGCGAATTTGATAATACTGAAGAAGAAGAGCAGCCAATGAGAAAGAGGCCTAGGACTACGAGACTCAAGAAAGCTTTGGAGAAAAAGAAGGAAGAAGAGGCAACCCTTGTTCAATCTTATCCTCTCACTCATTTTCTCGCCTAAGAAATAGAGAATGATAAAGAATCATGGCTTGAAAGGGTGAAAAAAAATTTGGAGGTTAAATTAGAGAAAGCTAACAGAGACTTGAGTCTACAAAGGAAGATGACCGGGCACTACAAGAAGTTAAACCAATTTGCCCGAAAAAGGCTCAAGCTTGCTCACGAAAGGCTCAAGGCTGCCTGAAAGAGGCGCCTGGTAGAAAAAGTGGAGAAAGGCACATCATCACTAGAAATATTGGCCTCAGCTTCCTTACATGTTTCTAAAAACCCATAAGGGGCTTGCTCACCAAAATTGAGCAAATTTCGACATGATCTTCTTTTTTGACATTTTTAGGCTTAAATGCAGAAATTCATGGGCGCCGCCATTTTTGTTTGGAGCATCCTCAGCTATTGAGATTGGTATCATTATATGCATTAAATTCAAGGGCATATACTCACAAATTTTCAGATAAAAAGCAGGTTTGGTCCCCCAAAGAGGCAAAAAACAATGATTTTTTTAACTTTCTGCCTCACATATCAGCAAGGGCTAATTTTCTGGTTTTTTTCACTCAGTTCAGTTTTTGACAGACTTCCTAGCATCATTTTGGAAAAAATCAAGTAGTTCCAAAAAATAGACATCTAGGGATTTCCAATGAGCCATCACGGGCCTCGTTTCAAAGTCGAGTGGTCCCTCAAAAGTGGTCTTCAAGAAAAGAAATTTTCTGCTGCTACGTTCCTGTAGCATTTTGGCAAAAAGACAGTTTTCTGAAGTGGCTTA
Organism: Pinus albicaulis; assembly: GCA_034641835.2. Classification (NCBI taxonomy): domain Eukaryota; kingdom Viridiplantae; phylum Streptophyta; class Pinopsida; order Pinales; family Pinaceae; genus Pinus; species Pinus albicaulis. Next base: position 1,244,111,232 of record CM076584.1, read on the forward strand.
TCCAAATGTGCATTAAGCCTTTTTTGGCCATTATCAGTAATGAAAAGTCAACATTTTTTCCTTTTTTAGCATTTCATAGATATTTTGAAGATATTTTGTGCCTTGGGCTTTGCAAAGCCTGAAGGACAAAATCATATATTTGTTTTAAGCCTATGAGCTTCTAGTCAGTTTTGTGAAGCTTATCTTCTCATTCTCCTATATAACTCATGGAGAATAATCGTAATACTATTGGTTGAAGATTTGATAAAAAATCTGGACTTTGAAGAGCTTAAGAACTTGACTGAGCTTAAAGCAATATATGTTATGAGTTTTGATGATCAAACTTGTTTTATGGAGTGAATAGCTTGACTTGCTTGCCTAGATGATGGAGAGGATCTATGTGCAGGATTCCATGGCTTGGTAAATGGTATCGTACTTCTTTTCAGTTATGTTTTCTTAGTTTTTCACATATGTATCCATGCTTCTTGCTTGCTGTAGGTCAGTAAAGAATAGTTTGAGGTATGCCCATGGAGGCTCATCAAATTTCCTGATTCATTACAGCTTCTATGTTTTCATCTTTCTTTTTCATGTCAAAGTATCCTTAACTACCCTTTGGTCCACTAAGAACTTGTTATTTATTTCCTTAATGATTACTATAACATGCTATCTTGTTTGATTCATGGTATGCCCTGCTTACTCATAGTTGTTTAAACTTCATTAATGAAATCTCCTTTGAAGTATTGACTGTCTAATTTAAATCAGAGAGGTCTTGTTTCGATCTTTCCCTCTGCCTATACTTGCAGACTTATTTCAAATTTCTCATCAGTTTAAATGTGTTTCTTAGGAGTTTCCTTTCCACATTTTGAGCTGTTGGTTTGTCTTACATGTGTTCTCAACCACTGAAGGTGATTTTCCCAAAGTTAGAGGATCTTATACTTCTATGCATCACCTGAATGTTTTTTTTATGCATCTATCAATTTGAGTTTGATTCATAGTGATTAATGGTTAGCCTACCACATGAATGCTTGTTGTTTAAACTATTCATGCTTAAGATCCCTTTGTCTTGCACAAACTTGATGTTCATTTCACTTCATAAACCACCTGAAATATCCATTCGCTATACTAAATCAGCCTTGCAGTACATCCTACCCATTCTCTTGACATCCTTGGCTTGCTTTGACCCCATAGCCCATTTGATCTCATTTTCTTGTTCTATTTTGATCCACTTGATCAGTTTTTCCTCCAAACAACTAAAAACAAACAAACAAACACACTTAACAACTAGCCTAAAATCTAAACAAACTAAGTGTTGTGTAACCAACTCCAAAAATAGAAGAAAAGAGATATGAATGCCTTAGAAATAAGCCACTTCGAGGGGGCAAGCTCCAATAGATTACATAAATGAACAATTCTTCAATGATACAATTTACAAAACCTCCTTTCTATATATAGGAGTCCATGGGGCCATAATGTAATCCTAGTGGGCCACAATGTAATCCTAGCCGACCTAACAATAATAATTTAAGGGCACAATAATAACAAAATGGGGGTTCCAAGGGTACAATAATAACAATAAGGGGGTTACACTAACAACAATAAGGGACTATACTAGTAATATAGGGACCTAACATGCCCCTCTCCTTCAAAAAAGTGTTGTCCTCAACGCTTTAGTAGCTCTGGGTGCTTCTGTATAAAATTCTCATCCTCCCATGTAGAATCTTCAGTGGGTAAGTTCTTCCACTTGATGAGATACTCTGAAATTGATCGATTCCGTAATTTTCGAGTTCTTGTTTCCGTGACTGCTTCAGGTTCCAATATCATTTTTCCTTCCTCATCAAGTTATGGCAATATTGTTTGAACTGGAATATTTTCACCTATAACCTTCTTTAAGCATGAAACATGGAAAACTGGATGTACTCGTGAAGAAGAAGGAAGCTCCAATTTGTATGCCATAGTACCAATCTTTTGCAACACCTTGTAAGGACCATAGTACTTTGGCGATAATTTATTATCCTTCTTTGCTTGCTTGAGGGACATTTTTTTGTATGGTTGTAGTCGTAAAAATACCAAATCTCCTACATCAAAACTTCTCTCGCTGCGATGTTGATCTGCCTGTTGTTTCATTCGATTTTGTGCCAAATTCAGGTTATCCTTTAAGAGTTGGAGAACTTCTTGCTGATGCTCGATGTGATCTTCCACTGCTTGAGCCTTCGAATTTTCCCTTAAAGATGATGTGATCGATGGTGGATGATATCCATAAAGTGCCATAAATGGGGTCATTTTTGCTGCAGTATGGAAGTGTTATACCACAATTTAGCAAGAGGTAACCACTTGACCCATTGTGTTTGTTTATCAGATACAAAACAACGAAGATATCCTTCCAAACATTTATTTACTATCTCAGTTTGACCATCAGATTGAGGATGATAAGATGAGCTATGAGCTAATTGAGTACCCAAAAAGGAAAATAACTCCGTCCAAAAATTTCCAGTAAAAATGGGATCTCTGTCGCTCACAATAACCCTTGGGCTTCCATGTAGCTTTTGAATTCTATCCATAAATGTAGTAGCAACTGTACTTGCTTTAAATGAATGAGATAATGCACAAAAGTGTGCATACTTGGTAAGTCTATCAACTACCACCATGATGACACTCTTTCCTTCGGACTTAGGTAAACCCGTGATAAAATCCATTGAAATCTCCTCCCAACGTTGACTTGGAATGGATAAAGGTTGTAGAAGTCCCGGGTCTTAATTGTCTCAAATTTATTCTGCTGGAAAACCAAACATTCCGCCACAAACTTTTGAATATTAGATTTAAGGCCATCCCAAAAAAATTCTTTCTTCACCCTGTGGTAAGTTTTTAAAAATCCTAAGTGTCCTCCTAAAGGAGAAGTGTGCAATTCCAAAGGAATCTTTTGTTTTAGTTGGGAATTCTTACAAAGATATAAGCGATCTTTATACCATAAGGAATCATTTTTCCAACTAAATGTATCAGATGTACTAGAATATTGCTTCAACTTTTGAATGAGTGTCCATACATCTTTGTCCTTCTTCCATTCATCTCTTGCTTTGGTTATCCAATCTGGTTGGATAATAGAAATGGCACAAAGCAATGCTTCCACCTCTTCATTCTTTCTTGAGAGTGCATCTGCAACAACATTAAGCTTTCCCTTTTGTAGATTATTTCAAAGTCATAACCCAACATCTTTGTGACCCATTTTTGCTGCTCTTCTGAAGATAGTCTTTGTTCCAAAAAGTGTTTAAGACTATCATGATCAGTTTTTACCTTCAAGTGTCTTCCCATTAGGTAAGTTCGCCATTTCTTTAGTGCATGTAGTATTGCTAACATTTCCTTCTCATAAATAGGTTTCTGTAAATACTTTCCTTTGATTGGACGACTTTCAAAAGCAATGGGTCTTCCTTCCTGCATTAAAACTGCACCAATTCCATTTCCTGAGGCATCACATTCGACAATAAAGGTTTTTGTGAAGTCTGGCGTAGCTAAGACCGGTGCTAGGCACATTGCCTCTTTAAGATGTTCAAAGGCCTTAGTTGCTTCAGGAGTCTATGAAAATGCATCTTTCTTCAATAATGTTGTTAGAGGTGCTGCTATTCTCCCATAATTTTTAACAAACTTGCGATAATACCCTGTTAACCAGAGAAATCCTCGCAATTGCTTTATGGTCGTGGGGACTTTCCATTCCTTAATGGCTTTAATTTTGTTAGGGTCTACTTTAACACCCTCGTGAGATATAATATGACCCAGATATTCCACCTCTTGTACTCCAAAGAAACATTTGGATGTTTTGGCATATAATTGTTTCTCCTGTGATAGTTTGAGAACCCTGTCAACATGTTCAACATGATCCTTCCAAGACCTGCTGTAGATTAGTATATCATCAAAAAATACTAGCACAAATTTTCTAAGGAAGGGTTTGAAAATGGAATTCATCAACCCTTGAAATGTAGAAGGTGCATTGGTAAGGCCAAAGGCATGACCAAATATTCATAATGACCCTCATGAGTTCGAAATGCTGTTTTTGGAATATCTTCAGTCTTCATTCTAATTTGATGATATCCTGAACGAAGATCCAACTTGGTAAAATAAATTGCTCCATGTAATTCATCCAATAATTCATCAATCACAGGAATGGGAAATTATTTCTTAATGGTGAGCTTATTGAGCTCCCTATAATCCGGACACATTCGCCATGATCCATCCTTCTTGTGTACCAATACTACGGGAGTAGAGAAAGAACTTTGACTAGGTTGAATTATACCCGCCTCTAACATTTCTGCAATCATACGTTCAATTTCGCTCTTTTGGAAGTAAGGATATCTATAAGGCTTGATGTTTGGAGAAACACTTCCTGGAATCAAATGAATAGCATGATCATGATCACGAATCGGTGGGAGTCCTTTGGGAGTTTCAAACACCTTGGAATGATTGTCCAAGACTTGTTGGAGATCTGCAGAAATAGATGATTTTGATGTCGGAACTTCTAGTGAGCATAATTGTGCACTTACGCCTCGTTGTTCTTTATTTAGAAGCTTTGTCATGACATTAGAGCTTATTATCCTTCCCGGCTTCCCTTCAATACCCCGTAATTTGACTTCCTTTCCTTCTGAAAAAAATTTCAAGAAAAGTCCTTGAAAATTAAAAGCTACCATCCCCAAAGATTGTAACCATTGTACTCCTAGTACAACATCAGCACCTCCCATAGGAATGGAAAGCATTGGACTAGTCAACACATTTTCCCCCATGGTTAGCTTGATATTATGGCATTTTCCAGAGAAATTTATAGTTCCTCCATTTGCAACCATCACTTGACATTCTGGTGCTGGTATAGGAAACAATTTAATTCCTTGGCTACCTTACAATGAATAAAATTATGGGTGCTACCTGAATCAATCAACACTATTACCTTTCTCTTCTTGATTTGTCCTTTTATCTTGAGAGTTTGAGGAGTGGTAATTCCTGCCAGTGCATTACACGATATGGTTGGATTCATTTCTTCCTCTTCTGGGGCTGGTTTCTGGTGTATATCCTCTTCTTGTTCATTTTCTTCTTCCTCTTCACAATCTATGTAAAATAATTTCTTCTCAGCACACTTATGACCTTTAGTGTATTTGCTATCACAACTGTAGCAAAGCCCTTTTTGCTCTTTTTTCTTCCAATTGTTGTGGTGTCAACCTTGTAGGTTGTGGAAATCTAGGCGTAGCAACACTTCCTTCTTTATAGAATTGAGTGGTAGGCTTCCTTGTCGCCATAATTTTACATTCAACTTTTCTTGCCAACCTGAATACCTTCTCCAATGAATCAGGTTCCAGAATGCGAACTTCATGTTGGATGTTATCCTTTAAAGTGCCTATGAAGAGATCAATCCTGTGTTCCTCTGGAATATCAGTTACCCTTATATTCAATTTTTGGAAGTCCTCAATGTGCTGCCCCACTAAACCCTTTTGTTTGAGATTTATCAATTGGCTAAAGAAGGTGTTACTCTTTGTATCCTCATAATGTGCTATCATTTCCTCCGTAAAATTTGACCAAGTGACAATTTTTTTACGGGAGCAAAGCCATCGATACCATACAAATGTATTTTGTTCTAAATGTAAAGTTGCAATGCGTACCTTTGTGTGTTTTGCACATTATAGAGATCAAAATATTGCTCCATCTGTAGCATCCATGTTACAGGATCCTTTCCATCAAACTTCCTCATATCCATTTTTGGAATATGGTGGTTCTTCCCGCCAACATTAGAGTTTATGAAATCACGATTAACATTTATTTTGTTCTCGTCATGAGGTTCTTCTACTATATTTTCGCCATTAGGAATCATTTCTGGTTTTAAACTTGTCATCAAACCTTCCATGTATGCTTTTAGATCATTCTTCATGTTTTCCATGTTGTCTTTTATGTCATCCATCTTAGCTTCCATGCCCACTTCCATGCCTTTCTTCAAAACATCCATTTCATTTTTTGTTGCTCTTTGCGAGAGTGAAATTTGTTGCACTTGCTCTTGTAATTTTGATAGATCATGTTGCAATTCTTCATCTTCATGAGTCATGGTAGAGCCTTTTGAAGGCTTAATGGGTGTTGAATTCTCTTTAGGCGCCATTTTAGAATCCAATATTGATACCTATTCTACAATATTCCCTTGGAATCAATTCAACTTGATTCTTCAAACAAGACTTATGCAATTCGGAAAACAAATACACACCTTTTACTTGCTTTGAGGAGCTCGATATTGAAATTGAATTATCTATGTAATTGAAAATCTCCAATATCTGAAATTCAGCCCCGTAGTAGCCCTCTAAAGGTTCTTTCAAATGCCATAGGTCTGATCTAATTTGGATTCCCCAAGACAAAGTTGTGTCCAATATCCCACAATGACCTAATTTTGGACTGGTTCAGTAGAGAAAACTTGTAGGACTTGCCATGTGTCACTGTTTCGTCCTTTGTCTCTGAAATTGATAGAAAAAAAACTGCAGTCTGTTTACTTGCGACCACTTTTTACGGCACTCAAATCCACTGCCCAGAGAGAGAGTTATTGAACTTTTCCCACGATCACCTCTTTGAGATGAAATTCAGGAGCCTGAAAAGGCACTACCTTCCACAGATCATATCTCCAAAAATATTGCGAACCAAGCTCTGAAATTTTTTGACGAATTTCCTCAGGATTTCAGCTTTGCATCATACGAATTTCAGATTTTTAACCTTCGTAGAAAACAATTTATAGCGAAAATGCCACGATGACCTGTTTAGGAGCTTGAACAAAGACCTAACTTCCACAGATGATATCTCTGAAAATATTGCGAACCAAGCTCTGAAATTTTTATAAAATCTTCCTCAGGATTTCAGCTTCGCACCCTAAAAATTTCAGCTTCTGAAACTTCGTAGAAACAAAGTTATAGTGAAAATTCCACGATGACCTGTTTGGAGCAGCGAAACCCTAGAATCCAAAGCTCTGATACAAAATGTTGTGTAACCAGCTCCAAAAATAGAAGAAAATAGATATGAACGCCTTAGAAATAAGCCACTTCGAGGGGGAAACCTCCAATAGATTACATAAATGAACAATTATTCAGTGATACAATTTACGAAACCTCCTTTCTATATATGGGAGTCCATGGGGCCATAATGTAATCCTAGTGGGCCACAATGTAATCCTAGCCGACCTAACAATAATAATTTAAGGGCACAATAATAACAAAATGGGGGCTACAAGGGTACAATAATAATAATAAAGGGGTTACACTAACAACAATAAGGTACTATACTAGTAATATAGGGACCTAACACTAAGCGAACAAGCTCACATCCTTCGCTTCATTAGAGAGAGCCCTCTCTGAGTCCAGGAAGGCTAGGTCCTAGGGCTCCAAAGATTGGTTTGATGTTACTCCGTCATTTGGTCCGTCAATCTTCCAAATCACAGGAACCTAACATAATGGCGATCACGGTGGGACTCTGAGTGATAAACAAACTTAGACTTCCCTAAACCTTCAGAGACCTTTAAGAATACTATCTTGTGGACTTATCCCACCGCTCACTAACATAATGGTGATCATGGTGGGACATTTCTGAGTTCATATCAATCTGAACATCTTTCAAGACTCACGGAAAGCCCCTCTTGAACTAAGCACACTATACTATTGAGACACCTCATCGCCACACTAACATAATTGCGATCATGGTGGGACCTTTCTGAGTTAGTGACAAATTAAGTATACCTTAGAACTTCAGAAATCCCTCAGCTCAAGAATATCCAGTGATTATCAGCCACCTCATCGCCACACTAACATAATGGCGATTATGGTGAGACTCTCTGAGTTCATAATTTTCTAGCAAACTGTTGTTGACTCATTACTATTTCAGATTAAATCATTAAATTAGCTGATAAATCCATTAGATTAAAATCTCTTTGTTTCATCACCTTAGCCAAGTGCTGAAAAAAAATTTAGGACACTCTTACAAATCAGACTGCACCTTAAAGACTTAGAAAATAACCTCACAAAAACCATTTTTTTAGATCGACTGTTCATATCAAGTTTTGGTGGTGGACCATAGACAATATATCCTCAAAAAACAAAAAATATCCACCTGGCGACTCCACTAGCCTCCAGTAGGCCTTTTTGAAAACTTTGATAAGCTTCCATAAACTATTATAAGACTGCTTTACAAACAACCTTGAAAAGTCTAAGAAGTCTTAATCATACACTGAGCTAGTTTGACAAAACTTAGAGAAGACAAGTTGTTGAAAACATTCATAACTTTCAGCCTCTCTAAAGTTTGAATTTGAAATCTAGCTTCATGAAGAATTCATACTAGATCTCATCTGGACCTGAATCCTCCTACCGTAGTTGATGACCCAGAAAATATTTTGTGGAAAAATTCTAAGACTAGTAATTTAACTACCGATAGGAGCCTTCATAGAGCAAGCTCTGTACCTAAAAATATTACATCCTTGCTAAACCAAACTTTTGACTTGCACCATACAAGAAATATTTTTAGAACCAAGTCACAACCTAGCTTTGACCATTCCAATCTTGATCCCTTAGACTTGCAGTAGAGTTCAAGCGGAGAAGCATCTCCTACTACTCCACTTGATTTTCAGCTCCCCCACCACTTTAGCTCTTTCCATCCCAAGTCTACTCAAAATCAGTTTGTCGGCCCAAGCACCTCTAACACTCCCACTCACAACACCACTATGAAAATCACTTCATCTCACGTACCATATCCTCCACTTGTAAATTTACCAGTACCACCCATCATGGCAGCATGGTATGCACCCCTAGTGTTACCTCAGCCTTTGGCACCTTTGCCAAATGACTATCATTCTAGGATCCCACACTTCACCGGGCCGAATCCACTACTGCCCAAAAACATGTAGATAGAATGAATGATGCTTTTGATTACATGGAATTAGATGAAGAAACCATCAAGATGAGAATGTTCGCCCAAAGCCTAGGAGGCGAAGCTAAAAAATGGTTTAAAGGCTTAGCTCCTCATAGCATACATGATCTCCAGTCATTATACCAAACTTTCATAAACAAATGGGAAATAAAGAAAAAACCACTTCAAGTCCTCTCTTAATATAATACTCTTAAGAGGAACACAGGAGAAAGTGTTCAAGATTATTGTACCATATTCAATAGTGTCTATAACGCTCTCCCACCTAACATGAAACCTCCACCTGGTTTAGCTCTAGCGAAATTTTCGGAAGGTTTCGATCTGGATATGACATATCAGCTAAGAGAAAGAGAACCTACAACTCTAGAAGAAATGCAAAAGGGGGCTATTAGTGCGGAAGCAAACCTTGTTAAAAAGAGGCTAGGCTAAGATCAGAAAAGAAGACATACCGAGATGAAACCTTTCCTTCTACATCCTCTTCTGATGCCAAGATAGACAACCTGGAAAGAAAAATGGAAAGAATGATAGAAGGAATGATGGAAAGAATAAGTCTCAGTGATAGAACACCTCCTAGGGACAACTAGCCAAACCCACAAACCAGAAACCGGAATCAAAACTTTAGAAGGGACCCACTCCAAATCAAACCAAGAGACAATGATCAGCAAATCAGGCCTCCTTTCCAAGATAATTATCTTGATGAAGGAGAAAGAGACATTGAACATATTGAGGAAAATCATCTAAACTTGATAGGCTCTGATAGTGAGGGTGAGGTTTATCTCACGGAAGAAGAACAAGGTTTCTTCTCCTCATACCAAGATGAAATTAACTATGAAGATTCTGAAGACCCTGAAATTGGTTTAAAAAATGCCATAATGGAATTCCATAGGCAATATGATCTCAGAAGTAAGAAAAACCAAGAAAACTCGAAGAAAAACAAGGAAAACTTAAAAAAGAACAATTCAGATTTTGTTGTCAAGAAAATTCTTGAAGCTATTCTTAAAAAACCAGCAGACAATAAGCTAATCTAAACAAAGACAAAACTAGCCAATCAAACATCAACCCAAATTGTGCCAACACTTCCACCAAAATTCCTGAAAATACCATCTTAAACAAAACTACAAATCAAAATTAGCAAATAAAAAATATAGAAAAATTTATGGCTGATAAAACCGAAACAAATACACCCAAAACTCAAGTACCTTTCAGTTTTGAAGGGGGGATCACCAAAATCAAGATAACAATACCCCTCACTGAATTGGTAACCATGGATGTTTATAAATCTCAAGTCTTGAAAGTGTTAAACCTTGGAAATGATATGGATAATTTAAATTTAACGGACGATAAACCTAAGTTATTATTTGGTCCAGAAGTAGAAGGGAAATACCAAGAAGGAGTTGTTTCTCCTTTTTATGTAAGTCTGAATATACATGACAAAATATTGCACAACGCCATGCTAGACTCCAGTGCTTCGCATAACCTTATGCCTAAAGTGGTCATGGAAAGTTTAGGCCTAGAAGTAACCAAACCATACAAAGAATTATACTCATTTGATTTGAGTAGGGTCAAGTGTCTAGGTTTGATCAAAAATATTTGTATTACTTTAGCACAAATACCCACTAAAATTCTAGTCATGGATGTGGTGATAGCAGACATTCCCCTGAAATACGGTATGTTGTTGTCCAGGTCATGGGGAGCCAAATTACAAGGTAGTCTCCAAATGGATATGTCATATGCCACTATCCCGATCTTCAATCAAACTAAGAAATTATACTGGGAAACTCATATGAAATACATGGTGAGTATTCAAAATAGACCAAACAATACCCCAGTTTATTCCATTCACTCAAATCTCGATTCTTTTATCCTGTACAATGATAACAATATTAATGAACAAATAAAAGAAAATGATGAAGAAGTCAATCTTTCCAAACATTCAGATCTTTCCTCAAATGAAGAAAATCATGATCCACACACAGACAACCTTGAACAATAGCTTAGTGACAAATATGAAGTAGAAACTCTTTGGAACATAAGCTTTGATGGATCATGTAGCAAAACCAATGCAAGAGCTAGTATTTGGATACACAACACAAATCAGGGTCATGCTTTCAAATTAGAATTCCAATGTACTAATAATATTGCGGAATACAAAGCTCTCCTTCATGGCTTGCAGTTACTCAAAGACTTAGGTGCTAAGAAAGTTTCAGCCCAGGGAGATTCAGAACTTGTCATTAAACAAATCAAAGGTGAAAATTCTGCCAAGAAGCCTAGATTAAGGGAATACAGAAATGCAGCCCTTGACATTCTCAAAACTTTCGAAAAATATGAGCTCATTTATATTCCTAGGGCCCAGAATAACCTTGCAAATGAACTTGCCTTTGCTGCAAGCAATTGCCGAATATCATCTATGAATGAACCATATTGCATCAAAGTCAAACATCGGCCTGCAATACCTGATAACATTATACATTGGCAGGTTTTTTAGAATGACCAACAAATTAATGACTTTTTGAAATCTGAAAATGAGTTTAAGATCTGTCCATCATGCTTAGATTATAAGGAAGAAAACCATGATGAGAATGACGATGTCGAAAAATATTTGCCTACGTTTGCTGATATAAATCTGATCACTCATCCTCATAAAGCTAAAAAAAATGAAGACTTAGACCAAAGAGATCTTGAGGTTTTACATTGTGAAAATGACACTATACCAAGAGGCCTTGCTCCATTAGAATAACTCTTTGATTTTAATGACGTGGCCAAGAAACCAAAGATGGAACCTACCGAGACTGACATAGAAGAATACAACATAGGAAACATACAAAGCCAAAAATGATCAAGCTTTCAAAAACTTTTCCTCCTAACATAAAATAGAAATACATCAAACTATTTGCAGAATTCAAAGATGTTTTTGCATGGGGATATCAAGATCTGAAATCATACGATACAAGTATCATTCAACACAAAATACCTCTCAAAGAAAATCAGAAACCATTCAAACAAAAGCTAAGAAGAATAAATCCCATCTTGTTACCTTTAGTTGAAAAGGAAATAAAAAAAAATGATGATGTCAAAATCATAATATCCCTTAGATACTCTGAATGGGTTTCAAACCTTGTTTATGTGAGAAAGAAAATTGGAGAAATCAGACTTTGCATTGATTTTAGAAATTTGAACAGATCCTCCTTAAAGGATAACTACCCCTTGCCTAAAATGGACCACCTACTTCACAAGGTAGTAGGTTCAAAGAGAATCTTGTTGCTTGATGGTTTCTCTAGATACAATCAAGTGTTAGTTTTCCCTAGTGACCAACACAAAACTGCTTTCACCACACCTTGGGGCACATTCATGTATGTTAAAATACCTTTCGGGTTAATGAATGTGGGAGCCACTTTCCAGAGAGCCATGGACATAGCTTTTTCAGAAGACATTGGCTATTTTATAGTCATTTACCTTGATGACATCACCATATATTCCAAAACCTATGAAGAACATTTGATTCATTTAAGGAAAGTCTTTGAAAAATGTAGGAGATATGGCTTATATCTAAATCCAAAGAAAACACTGTTTGGTCTCGAAGAAGGAAAACTTTTGGGTCACATCATCTCTGAAAAAGGAATAAAAATAGATCCCAAGAGGATTGAAGGAATATTACAAATCAGTCACCCCAGAAACATTAAAGAGTTACAATCTTTCATTTGTAAAATAAATTTTTTGAGAAGATTTATCTCGAATCTTGCGGAACTCTTAAGAAAAATCACAAACATGTTGAAAAAAGAGGTAGGAGTTAAGTTGAATCTAGATGCTAAGAAATCTTTTGTACTAGTTAAAAAGGCACTTACCCAATCACCTGTTCTGATAAGTCCCAATTTCACCAAGGACTTTTACATTTTCTCATTCGCATTTGAACTCACCATAGCTGCGGTATTGCTGCAAAATAACGAAATAGGGCAGGAACAACCTATTGCTTTCTTTAGTAAAGCCCTTAGAGATGCCCCTTTAAAATAAAATATCATGGAAAAGCAGGCATTGAAAGATTTCAGAGTTTATATCTTACATTCTCATGTCATTGCTTTTGTTCCACACACAGTTGTCAAAGACATTCTAAATCAAGATCCCGATGGTAAAAGAGGAAAATGGATTGCAATAATCTTAGAATATGATTTAGAAATTAGACCAACTAAACTGATTAAGGGGAAAGGGCTTGCAAAACTCATGGCTGAAACAAATCTCCAAGCATTAGACATAAATTTTGTTGACACTCTGGAAGAGCAAGAAGAATGCACAGCACCTTATGTTGAAGAGGCATTTTTAATTTCACCTTGGTATGCTGATATTCTTTATGTACCTTTTTATCTTAATGCTCCCCCTAATTTATCAAAGACAAAAGCAATATTTCCTAAACAAAAATCTTTGAATTTTTGCATTATTGATGGAGTTTTGTATTGGAAAAATTCTATTGGTATATTACTCAAATGTTTGCTTAAGGATGATGTAGGAACAATTATGCATGAAATGCACAAAGGAGAATGTGGGGGCCATCTTTACTGGAAAACTACAGCCAATAATATTCTTAGAGACGGATACTATTCGCCTACCTTGTTCCCCGATACACATAAATTTGTCACAGCTTGCCATAAATGCCAAAGTTTTTTACGGAAAGAGAAAACTTTTACCTTTTCCTTTGCATCCAATCATTGTCGAAGCTCCTTTTCAGCAATGGGGTTTAGATTTTATTGGAGAGATACACCCTTCTTCACTCGCTCAGCACAAATGGATCCTCACAGCTACTGATTATTTTACCAAGTGGATAGAAGCCATCCCCTCTAGAAATGCCACTGATTTAGTTATCATCAAGTTCCTAGAAACCAACATTTTGTCTAGATTTGGTTGTCCTAGGAAAATTATCATTGATAATGCAGTTGCCTTTTCATCCAGAAAGATGTTTGATTTCTGTTACAAATATCATATCACATTAGGACATTCCACAGCTTATTATCCTCAAGGCAATGGGTTGGTCGAATCTTCAAATAAGAGTCTTGTCAATATCATAAAGAAGCTGTTGGAGCAAAATCAAAAGGCATGGCACTGAAAATTGGTACATGCTTTATGAGCTGATAGATTAACTACCAAGAAATCAATTGGTATGTCTCCTTATCAATTAGTGTATGGCATCGGTGCTGTGTTTACAACATATTTAGGAGTTACGGTGATGAAGCTATTACAAGAAATACAAATAGAAGAAAATGATATGCAAAGGAGACTAAATCAAAACATCCATTTGCAGCAAACAAGAGAATAAGTCTACAACAGAACACAGCTGGTGCAAGAAAGTGTGGAGAAGATATTTGATAGAAGGACCAAGGAAAATGATTTTCAGATTGGAGATAAAGTGTTGAAATGGGATTCAAGAAGAGAAGACAAAGGAAAGCATGGTAAGTTTAAAAACTTATGGAAAGGACCATTTATCATCAGTTCAGTTAGAGGAAACAATGCTTTCTTTTTACAGGAGCTTGATGGAAATGAAGTTTTTGGCGGTCCTGTCAATGGCAGGACACTAAAGCATTACTTCCGTCGGGAGTTCTAGTTTCAGGTTTTTCACTCATTGTACATACCATTGCTTGAAGAAATAAATAATCAAAAAAACAGAAAATACAAAAATAGTAGAAAAGTAGAAAAGAGGGCGGTTTGAAAACACCATGAAAAGCCCCATACTCAAAAAATAGTCATGCTGAAAGTGTGCAAGTATAAATGCCACTACTAGTGCTCAAAAGATATATTGTTTCAGTTATCTAGCCTAATCATAATTGAGCATGTTTTAAATTGATCGCTGATAAGTTAGTGAGAGAGATGATAGTCAAATTGTGTAAGCTTGACTTATCAATGAAAGTAGATTAGGAAAAGAATGTTGTTTCCACACTCTCAAAACAGAACCAAAGAGAAAAACAGGGATGAAAAACAATTTGTATATCTTGGCCCTAATTTTTCTAAGTTTCATCTTGTACATAAATAATTTTTGTGTGCAGCTTGTTTTTATGCCACAAACGCATGACAATTTAGACAGTCTAATCCCGATTTTATCATTTTTTAAATTTCATGTTTTAGTTTAGAGAATGAAATATTGTCAAGCAACTTAATCTTGACAGTTGATCGTAGTATAGGTAGAGAAATAAAAGATTTCATCAGTTTAATCTGAACTCCCGGAAGATATAAGTGTAGCATTAGATAGTTTTTATTTTTTCAAAAAATATCGTGTCAATAGTTGCTAGTCCAAATGCACCTAAAAGAAGAAAAAATGCTACGAAATATAGCTGGGTAGGTAGAGTTGAGGTTGATGCTAATCATGTTGTAATTTTTCAAAAAAAAACATCATTTTCAGAAATAGCATCAAGAAAGGAAAAAATTTGCACCAATGGATAAGGCACTAGTCTTCACAAGCCAAAGATCCACAATTCTGGACACCTCCTGAAAAGGAGCTGCCCTCCCCAAATGGAGCCACTGTTAGTCATCAGTATTTTTACCTGTTATTGATGACTAGTTTCCTTAGCTGAGTTTTCTAGAAGCTAATCTCAAAACTGTCAAATCTGTCATCTAGAAAACACCCCAAAACAATTTTTGTCTTTCTACCCCTTCCTGCCAGTCTATGATGAGAAAAAACCCCAGTTGTCAAGTCTTATCTAGTTTCAACAAAGTAGCCCTGTCTATAGTTGTCATAGCTGTAAATTATTTGCTATCATTTACCCTTGTTTCTCATGCCATTCACTATCCAAAGGTTGACAAAGTGTCTGCAATTCTATCCCTGGTCATCTTGTCATTTGAAAATCTGATCATGCCAAAGAAAACACTCAGAATATGTGAAAATTGTCCCTAAGTTATATAGTGATGTTTAGGGACTTTTCCTTGGCTAAGATATCCTAGGCCAAAAAGCCTCCATCTAGTACCATTCAACCATGAATTAGTTCCTTTTCTGCAAAGTAAGCATTGTTCTATCTATAGGTCGTACACCACTAAGAGGTCACTTTGTCTCATGTCAGAAGAAGTTCAACAAAGATCCAAATCAAGAAAAGAGAAGGTTTGTCACTGTCTGAAGAAAAATGCTTAGATCAGACAAAATCTCCATGAAACACCAAAATATCTCTCCAAGGTTCCAAAGCATCTGTTTTTACATCTCTGCAGGGGTGTAATTGAATGATGATCAGTATGCAAATAAGAGAAAAGGGGACAAGTTCAAACTGGTCTCTCATGTTGAAAAGGTTTGCCATCAATGAGAAGTTGGAGAGCTGTAAAGTGAAGAGCAGCAAGTGTACATCTTATAAATCTAGAGGCTACTTGAAGAACAGAGATCACTCATCAAGTCAAAATGAATAACAAGGACTGAGTAATGTTGATCAATAGTGCTCTATAATCTCTTCCGAAAAAAGCAGTGCTACATAATCTTTCCAAAGGTCATCATCATGTAGGGCATAAGAAGATAGTTGCTTCTTATGCTACCTTGAGCCTGGGATGTGAACATTAATCAAAGAAAATTTCAACATACCTCTGACAACACAGTCAAGGGAAAAGAGAGTTCAATAATACCTATCAGCAGACACTCTCCATGTAAAAATCACATTTCTTATGGTTTTGTGTTCACAGTGATATTTTGAAAAAGGATATATGCATCTTAGACAAAGCCTCATAAAGAAAGAGGGCATGATTTCCAAGAGATTTTGTCAATAATGAATGTCAAAATCCACTTTGTTTATTATTGGCATTCTTCAAACAAACATACAGAGCCAGATACAGTGATTTGAAATAGATGTAGATTCTATGTTAAAGATGACCTCCTTCAAAGAGCAAAGGATTAGAAACACAGTGATAACCTCCTTCAATGATAAGTAGAGGGTTAAAAGATACATTGTTGCGACCTCCTTTACTAATAAGCAGAGGGTCAACATGTTTTTTAAAAAGCAGCTACAGGATTTATTTTTCTTCACCTCCTCCAAAGATGAATAGAGGATGCGTAGCAGGGTTCAATGTTGTGTTTGATAAATTTTCTGTTGGAAAGACTAGTTGAGGAATAATAGTGGAGAAAATGAAAGTTTATAGGTTGAAGGCCTATAGCAAGCAGTGACATAATGGTGCTAAAAACCTCTGATCTCATGTTTATGAGAGCCTCCTTCAAAGTGTAATCCAAGGATGGAATTTTTTACTAAGAACAGCCTCATCTAAATGGTAAGGTGGTAAACTGAGCTAGGTTTAAATTGACCTCTGCAACTGATATAAAGAGACAGTCCACCCAGATCATGTATATGAAAAAGGGCATTCTTGTTTTGAAACAAATCCCTTATGGTTTATAAAAAATACTTCCTCCCAGTGATGAATGAAGGGAGAGTACCAAAGGTTACTTCCAGCTCAGTTAAAGGACAGAGGGCACATTGAAAAAATGGATGAAACTTTCATTGTTTGAAGGCCTACTTCACAAAAACAGAGGATTTGCATTATGGTTTGGAAAGGCTACAATAGTAGTTTTTATAATGATCTCCCTTGTTGACAAATCAAAGAAAAACACAGTTTTTATAGCCCCTTTCATAAAAAGCAAAGTTTTATGATGACCTCTTTGCAAACCAACCGAGACCAACACGGTTAAAGGGCCTATTCACCTCATAAAACAGTGGACATATGATGGTTTAAAAGGGACTGTTTGTAATGTTTTTGTGAAATTGTTTCAAAATGTTATAACCTTGGTAAATGATGAAAAATCCCACAGGGCAAAAATTTAGGTTGAAAGGGCCTCCACAGGAGAATTATGGAAAAAAAAAACTTAGAAGAGATAAATCAGTTAGAAAAGGGCAAATAGTTAAAGACCTTGACATAAAACTGAAGTCACCTTTCAAAACACAAGGTGCTGATATTAAAAAGGGTTTTGAAATTCTTAAAGAGGGAAGAGGATGTTTTAAAGTCTCACAAAGTATAAAGGGCACGAATCCAACATTCATTCTCACTTTGCAAACCGAGTCACTGAGGAAGAAACAGGTATTGAGGAATTTTGAATCATTTTTTAGCTTGATTTTCTGCGTGGCACGCCTGTAGGCGCCTACCGAAGAGATTTGTTGAGAGCGCAATGCACCTATAGCGTTGTGTGGCACGCCTGTGACGGTGTTCAACGGGCACCCAGGGCCGACCCGACAGGCTTGAACGCGGCGAGTTTGCCCGTTCAGAGCCCGCCCGGCCCATCAACCAACTCTGAACGCCAGGGCCAATGCTACAAAAACCCTAAAAGGTGCCAAGGTCAATTTTTCAACCAAGAAGTCGCCTCCAAATACATTAAGATACTTTTTCTAAAGGTATTTATTGTCTTTTAACCAAGTTTATAATATGAGGGAAGGTTTGATAACAAGCTTCAAAGGGAAATAGTGATTGAGGGTAAAAAGATAATCACTGTTTTGTTAGATATCTATTTGTTTGCAAAGGCTTGTTTGTCAAGCAGAGAAGAACATATTGTGCTTAAGAAAAACAAAATAAAATTCATCCAAAGGAGTTTCCCTGCTAAAATTATCAAAAAGAAACAGTGGTTGGGTGAAACAGTTTTGATCAATTTACAAGGGGTTTGCTCAGTCTCTTAAAACAGTGATCTCAAAAGGAACACTGATTAAAGGAGGAGAGTCAGTATGTCATTTTAAGAGGGGTTTATTTTCATGAATAGGCTAAAGATTACACAGTCTATAAAGAAAGACAAAGTTTGTTTAGAAGGCCTTTTAATCAGTGACAGGGAGAATATTTTTTTGGTAAAACAAAATGATCTTCATCCTAAAAGGATTGTTTTGCTAGCCTTAATAAAACAGTGATCATCAAAGAGAAGGAGTGATTACTAAAGGGAGAAACATAGTGGTTTTCAGGGGTGCCCTCTTTGATTAAAAATAGAGAAAGACAGTAATTAAGGGGAGAAGAGTTTTAGTGTCAAAAACAAAAGGGAACTTGTCTTCATAAACCTCAAATAGATTTTATTAAAAGCCTTTTGATCACAACACAGTTCATAAGAAGGGAGTTTGCTTTCACTTATAAAAACTTGTTTGCCAACTAAGGACAAATTCAATCTTGCAAGGAGGAAAAGGTGTTTTGGTGGAGGACCTATTTCAGTGATCATTTGAACAGTTTTCCTTGGGTCATGATAGTCCTCAAGAAAGAGGCCTAGGACTATGGGACTCAAGAAAGATTTGGAGAAAAAGAAGGAAGAAGAGGCAGCCCTTGTTCGATCTTATCCTCTCACTCATTTGTTCACCCAAGAAATAGAGAATGATAAAGAATCATGGCTTGAAAGGGCCAACAAACATTTGGAGGATAAATTAGAGAAAGCTAACAGAGACTTGAGTCTACAAAAGAAGATGATTGGGCACTACAAGAAGTTAAACCAATTTGCCCAAAAAAAGCTCAAGCTTGCTCAAGAAAGGGTCAAGGCTGCTCGAAAGAGGTGCCCATATAAAAAGTGGAGAAAAGCACATCAGCTCTTGAAATCTTGGCCTCAGCTTCCTTGCATTTTTCTAAAAACCCATAAGGGGCTTGCTCGCCAAAATTGAGCAAATTTCGACATGATCTTGTTTTTTGACATTTTTAGGCTTAAATGCAGAAATTCATGGGCACCGCCATTTTTGTTTGGAGCATCCTCAGCTATTGAGAGTGGTATCATTAGATGCATTAAATTCAAGGGCATATACTCACAAATTTTCAGATCCAAAAGAGGTGTTTTGGTCCCTCAAAGAGGTGAAAAACAGTGATTTTTTAACTTTTTGCCTCACATATCAGCAAGGGATACTTTTCTGTTTTTTTGACTCAGTTCAGTTTTTGAAAGAATTCCCAACATCATTTTGGAAAAAATCAAGTATTTATAGAAACTATACATCCAGGGCTTTCCAACGAGCCATCACAGGCCTCGTTTCGACATCGGGAGGTCCCTCAAAAGTGGTCTGCAAGACAAGAAATTTTCTGCTGCTACGTTCCTGTAACATTTTGGCAAAAAGACAATTTTCAGAAGTGAATTATCCAAATGTGAAGTAAGCCTTTTTTGGCCATTTTCAGTAATGAAAATTAAATATTTTTTCCTTTTTTATCATTTTATAGATATTTTGAAGATATTTTGTGCCTTGGGCTTTGCAAAGCCTCAAGGACAAACTCAGATATTTGTTTTAAGCCTATGAGCGTCTAGTCAGTTTTGTGAAGCTTATCTTCTCATTCTCCTATATAACTCATGGAGAAACATTGTAATATTGTTGGTTGAAGAGTTGATAAAAAAGTTGAACTTTGAAGAGCTTAAGAACTTGACTGAGCTTAAAGCAATATATGTTATGAGTTTTGATGATCAAACTTGTTTTATGGAGTGAATAGCTTGACTTGCTTGCCTAGATGATGGAGAGGATCTATGTGCAGGATTCCATGGCTTGGTAAATGGTATTGTACTTCTTTTCAGTTATGTTTTCTTAGTTTTTCACATATGTATCCATGCTTCTTGCTTGTTGTAGGTCAGTAAAGAATAGTTTGAGGTATGCCCATGGAGGCTCATCAAATTTCCTGATTCATTACAGCTTCTATGTTTTCATCTTTCTTGGTCATGTCAAAGGATCCTTAACTACCCTTTGGTCCACTAAGAACTTTTTATTTATTTCCTTATTGATTATTATAACATGCTATCTTGTTTGATTCATGGTATGCCCTGCTTACTCATAGCTGTTTAAACCTCATTAATGAAATCTCCTTTGAAGTATTGACTGTCTAGTTTAAATCAGAGAGGTCTTGTTTCAATCTTGCCCTCTGCCTATACTTGCAGACTTATTTCAAAGTTATCATCAGTTTAAATGTGTTTCTTAGGAGTTTCCTTTCCACATTTTGAGCTATTGGTTTGTCTTACGTGTGTTCTCAACCACTGAAGGTGATTTTCCCAAAGTTAGAGGGTCTTATACCTCTATGCATCACCTGAATGTTTATTTTATGCATCTATCAGTTTGAGTTTGATTCATAGTGATTAATGGTTAGCCTTAACACATGAATGTTTTTTGTTTAAACTATTTATGCTTAAGATCCCTTTGTCTTGCACAAACTTGATGTTCGTTTCACTTCATAAACCACTTGAAATATCCATTCGCTATACTAAATCAACCCTGCAGTACATCCTACCCATTGTCTTGACATCCTTGGCTTGCTTTGACCCCATAGCCCAGTTGATCTCATTTTCTTATTCTATTTTGATCCAAATGATCAGTTTTTCCTCCAAACAACTAAAAACAAACAAACAAACACACTTAAAAACTAGCCTAAAATCTAAACAAACTAAGCGAACAAGCTCACATCCTTCACTTCATTAGAGAGAGCCCTCTCTAAGTCTAGGAAGGCTAGGTCCTAGGGCTCCAAAGATTGGTTTGATGTTACTCCGTCATTTGGTCTGTCAATCTACCAAATCATGGGAACCTAACAGTAATGCGACTCAAGCGCAGTCTAAACAACTTGGCAACCATATGTATGTCGTCTAGTTCTAAGTTTGGCATAGTTTGGGCATCATCCTTTCCTTCTGTCCGGCTGAGGTTGCAGTATTCAACCATGTGTGGTACCTACGTTCCCCCTAATTTGGATGTGATGTACAGGCGTGGTCTACCCTGAGTCCAGGTGTCGGTGTTCTGTAGAGCTGCGTTGAGCGCTTATGTACCATTCACCATTCTAAGTGTTCGCAGGAACTCATCCCGTAGAGTCTCCCGATGGTGAGTGCATTGATGTAGCTCCGCGTCTATATACCATGCAGCTGGATGCAGTCCTAGAGCATGGATAAACAGGTGGACCCATTCTTTTGGGGTTCTGTTGCTCCAATGCATTTCCCCTGCAAGCAAATATATACGTGGATATTCTGACCCAAGGAGCTTTCTGATCTGTTTCACTGTTGGAGCCTCAAAACACAGGATCATCTTATCCCGACATTCCTCCCAAGTGTGGAATTCCTTCCCATATGCATCCCACCAATGCGCAGGTGTTCCGCGCAAGGCTAGCTTAAGGGCCCATAGCTTGCGCCCCTTGGGAACTTCTGCTTCGAATGCACTTAAAAATTCCCTAATTTTACCTGAATCCCCAAAGGAGGGCAGGTCTCTTACTTCGGAGGAGATGCAGCGAAATTTCCTTGAGACCCGGAGACATCGCAGCGCCGAACCCTCATGCAACCAACCCTGCCAATTCTCTAGTTCACCATCAAAGTGAGAAAAGCATTCATTGTCCTTTTCCCAATAGAGAATTCCTTCCACTATGGGGTTAATACAATATTTGTCCTGTGTAGTCAACTTGTAAATGTGATTGAATTCCTCCTCCTCGCGCACCGGTTCTGTATATCGTGCACCTTCCACGGGATCCAATGGTACTATTACTCATGTACCATTATTTTCAAACGCCATGCTCCACTTTTTAAGGCTGATAACACCTCCCATATCTATATCCCAGTCCAGTCCTAGGAGCGCAGGGAAGGGGTCTGTATATTCTACGATTTCTATGACCTCAAATTCAGCGTGGGTCTTTACTCTTGCGATATCTACCGTATAATTTTTGGAAACCTTCCCAGAGGTATGATCTTCTGTTGATTCGCCATGTGTAGTTGGATGGTGGACCACTCCAATTTAGGTTCCCCCATTCATTGCCATGTCTTCTTAGGTAATATGTTTTCATCTGATCCAAGATGCAAAATAACCTGATCCATCTCGTAATCACCAATCTGCGCAGTCAACTGCATTTCTCTTCCAGTGCATTTTTTATACCGATACAGTTTGTGCACATCCTTGGTTCCTGGGGTCGGATCAAGTCATGCCGCAAAGCTATTCATTAATGCCTGAAGGTTTTCTATAGACTTTGGGTTACGTAGGAGCTTCATACATTCCTGCAGGAAGGGCTCGACTCCCTCATCTGTCTAGGGATGTGTCGATACTTGCACCAGAGCTGCTTCTTCCTTAGTGGAATCCAGGCCAGTTGCGGCCATTGTTTCTTGCCCCCTTTGCATATTTGATCCTCCTTGTCAGGTTCGAGGATTCATCGTAGCCTCTTCCTCTAGTCCCCGGGTGGCCATCCCACTGTGTGTTATGACCTTCACACTCGAATCCATGTTTCTTAGCTCGGCTTTGACTCTCTGCACATTCTGCATAGGGGTTGGCTACTTTTCTTGCATTTTTGCTATCAAGATTAGACAATATTCAATCACATGATCCAACTGTCTGCAATATTTGCAGGACTGCCTTGTAGGATTTGGGCAGTCCTTAGCAAAGTGCCTTGTCTCCCCACAATTATAGCAGATTAATTTTCCATGCCCTCTGCCTGCACTACCTCCCCAACCTCCTCCCCTGCCCCTTGCTAGGGAACCACCAAAGTTTGTGGAAGATCTAGGTGACGCATGGTCTGATTGCACTCTGTATAGGTTTCCTCGATCTATCATCAGATCATAAGTTTGACAACTATGCTCATCATGTCCTACCGACCGGCAAAATCTGCACCATTTTTGCTTCAATTCAGGGACATACGCACCTAGCCGAGGGCAGTGGTTCGTATCATGCAGCCCTGCTATGCGACAGTCATCACACCACAATGCAGATACGCTTGAGCTTGGGTGCAATTTGTTAGGTTCTCTGCTCATTCCTGGACGTAACGGACTGTAATATGCCAATATTGGGCACTCATCCTTCGTATGTCTAGATACCCCACATCGTATGCACCATAGATCTATGCAAACTCCTTTTCCCCGTTCCTTTCATAGGTTCTGAATTTCCATGTGCATAGCTCCGAGTTTCTCATGAATTTGTTGTACTCCTAACGAAGTTTCTTCTCTGGGTGTAGCTTCTAGCTTCATAGCGACTTCCACAGCCTTTTCCTGTGACTCAAAGGTTTGGTGGCTCATTGGTATGCGCAGGTGAGGCAATAGCATAGCAATGAACCATTCTGTATGTTGCCGATCATCATACTCATATCCTCCTTCCCTGATTGCTCTCTTTAGTCGCTAATCAGCCTCCCATACAGACTCAAATACTCCTTGCTTGAAGTCCTTTACCTCTGCTAATAGTTGAGAGTAAGATTTTGGCTTCCAGAACTATTGCTTCAGAGTGTCCTTAATATCTTGAACAGATGCATTCCCGTTCTGAGATATGTATCACATATACCAGTCCAAAGCTCTTTCCTCGAATGATAAGGATAGTTGCGCCCTATTTACCGTATCGCTTGCCAAATTTTGTGCAGTCCATACAAAGTCTACCACAAACCAAAATTGGTCCATATCCTCATTCCCTACCCCCTTGAAGGTAGGTAGCTTTAGGTGCGCAGCCATATCGCTGTCCGGTGGAGGGGGTGGTATGGGCGAACTCATACCTTTGCTCGGCCTGGATGGTGGTGTAGCCGGGGGGCTCTGTGTAGTTGTCTCTTGCAGAGGGCTATAGGTAGATCTTCCCCCTTCAAGGTTTGTTCGATAGTATTTACCACTGCATGTCGTGCTCTTTTCTGGATCCGAGGTCATTCACTTGGTGTGGCTACACAAAATACTCTTTTCGCATAGCAATATCTTAATCAGCAGGGGTAATGTCTTCAAAAACTTTCCCTGAAAACCTTTAACGAATCTCTGTTATGCTTCAGAGTAGGAGAAAAACTGATCAATGGAAAATTCTGTCACAAACCCTCCTAGCACACTGTCTACCCAGTGATCCACCGTATGAGTGATGGTATTATCAGTTCTTTCTAGCTGCTGGATCAACCCTGGGGTCCACTGAGTGACTCGTTCATCCTTCCAACACTTCTAGAATTATACTAGCCTTGCCAACAACTCTTGAAGTTTGATTGCAAATTTCACAAAGAAAATTTCGTAGCTTTCCGTAAAAATATACCTGTCTTTCCACTTTTCTGTCATTAACCTTGTACTGCGATTCTCTTTTATTGCAAATTTGTGAATCTGCTTTTCGAACCAATCTTCAATTTCCTTTCTCTCAGGCTTCCAGTACTCTCTTTTCATTACCCAATCCCCTTCTCAAAATGCTTCAGGTCTCAGCAACAGAACCATTTTTTGGCTCGAGGGGTCCTAACCCAGGTCTGGAGATCAAGGTTTGCCAACAAACCCCCTATACTACTAGCCCTTTCGGCAGTGACCTGCTTGCACAGGTCAAAGTCTCACCCGAAGCAGTATGGGTGAGTGCTGGAACCAGGTTTCCACACCCTAAGAGAGGATAGGTATGCCAAGCAAAGCTGCGTTCAGACTTACAGAGACCAGATCGCACGTCCCAGAACCAGATCTATGGATTCCCTTCTCATTCACGTGTGTAAGGAAAACTATACCTATTGTGTTTAACAGATCATATATTTCTAAAGCAATAGCACAGCATTACAGTTATTCTTTCATACATATAACAAAACAAACCTAGAAGGAATATTGCGTAGCAGGAACAGTTAACACAGTTATGTTCAGAGCTTAACACAGAGCATGCTTAATCAAAACATCTATCATAGATTCGTATTAATAGTACAAACAAATTTGATATTCAACAATATTTCTCATTCGTTAATCATTCCTTCTTACAATACCCAAACCCGACTTGCGCACACAGCAGCAAGGTCCACACACAGCAGGACCTGGGATCTCTGCGCACACAGCTAGCAGGAGTCCTTTCCCCAGAAACCCAAACAAATCTACTAAACCACAATTCGCATCAAGTTCTCATCATCTTCTTTCTTACCTTACAATTAAAAATGTCCTTCTATTTATAACAATCTAGCCTAATCTTTCCTATGGTCCGCTCACCATGGTTTGCAGATTCTAGATCTACCCTTGACCCTTTACAATGCTTTTTGGGGCTTTGACCCACCCGAAAACCCCTACGCTAGACTAATTATACTAAAAAATATGCAAAATTGGACCAGTTTCGCAGCTTGCAGGAGACCCTGTTCCAACAAAGAGAATTTTAATTTCTATATTTAAAAGATGCACATTTTTATCATCTAGTTTTTTAAGGATGAGAACTTAACAGTACAAAATAATAAAGTGTATAGAATATGATATGATTATGGGCATCCCCATAACGAGCCAGAAAATATAGCATCCTCTCATATAGAGTTGTTTGTTGCATTTTTTAAGTATTATGTAATGTATTGATGCTTTTGGACCCGCCAACATTCATGGGGGTATCTCCAATATGAAGTCCCAATTAGACCTCACACCGTTTGGTTTAGGAGCCCCATCCAGAATTACGTCCTCATTGTTGAAGTAATGGTTTTTAATGATGTGCCTTGGTTGCAATAACTCATAGAGTGGTGGGTGTTAGGTTCCCGTGATTTGGCCGATTGGCTAGCCAAATGACGATGTAACATCAAACCAAGCTTTGGAGGCCAAGGACCTAGCCTTCCTGGACTCAGAGAGGGCTCTCTCTATAAGTGTAAAAGATGTCGGTGTGTTTACTTGCGATGTTCGGATATTAGGCTAGTTATGAAGTATGTTTTTAGTTTTTTGGTTTTTTAAGTTTGTGAGGGATGAAACTGATCAAATACATAAACTGGATAACAAGATGTAGATAAATTGGGCTATGGGGTCAAACAGGTCAAGTAAGCTAATGAGGTGATGATGTAAAGCTGCTGTAGGGCCGATTTGATTCACAATAGAAGGGATCTCCGGGCAAAATGGATTAAATGAACAATAAGTTGGTGAAAGACAAGGGACTTCAAGTGCAAACTAGTTAATAGCAGACATAAACATGTAATAGCAAGCCATTGATCATGCTAGGAATAACTATAAACTAATCAATACATAGAAATCAGACATTCCAGCCATACATAGAGGTATAAGACCCTCTAACTTTGGGAAAAGGCTATCAGATTTTGGGGAAAACACATGAGACAAACTAACAACTCATAAACTATGCCGGAACGCCTAAACATAGTCTCTAAGTCATTGGGCACTTGGACAAATAAGTTTTCATAGTTTTAGGCAAAGGGCTAGATCGGGACTAGGCCTCCTTGGTTCGACAAAATGATCAACAAATCAGTCAAAGAGAAAGTTTTATGGACAGAACTATGGGCAGCTGATAGGTAGGTAGGGAAAACCATACATCCTACTCAACATACATGGAACTGATGAATAAAACTTAGCAACAACACCTTAGGTTACTAAAGAGCAGCTAAGAATTCTTTAGCATAACTAAGGGAGAAGAAAACATCAAACTATGAAGATTCAGAGTTTTTGAGGGTGCCTCCATGGGCATATCTCAAAATCAATCTTCTTGATCTATAAGCGATGTACAACCGCATCCTTGGCATTAAACTGAGACAAAACACATTAATAAGCACTATACCATTCTACCATGTCAAGGAATCCATCAACAATCCTTCATCATTCCTCAAAAGCATCCAAGAGGCAGTCCAAAAATCATAACTCAAGTGTATTCTTCAAAGCTCATATGACCAATGTATTAATTCTTCTCTCAAGTTCAGCCTCTTATTTACAATGAGAACCATGGAATAAGTAGGCTTGAGGAAGGAAAACCTCATGGAGCAACTAGCTATCCCATTGGCCAAGTCAAAATATCTAAACTTGTCCTTGAGGCTTTGCAAAGCCCAAGGCACAAAATATCCCATAAAATATCTAAAAAACTGCTAAAAATGGAAATTATATTGACTTTACATGATTTTCCCATGATAAAAATAACTTAACGCACATTTGGGAAAAGCAGATTTTCGGAGTTCAAAAATTACAAAAATACTTCATATTTATGCCTGAAAAAGGTCCCCTGACTTGCTGGATGCAAATGGAAGCCTTCCCGATGTTGAAATGAGGCTCATGATGGCCCGTTGGAAATATTTCTGTGTCTGCTTTCCGGCGCAAGTGGAATCACCTCAATCTGATCTCTGAAAGTCCCTCAAAACTGTACCTGTGCGCAAAAACCCAGAAAATAGCAGGCTGCTGATATGGCGGGCAGAATGTGCAAAATGAGGCTGTTTTTCGCCAATTTGGAGGGGCGAATGATCTTCAAGTGCCCTGAAAATCGCTGGAGACCTGCTCATGGAATTATGGAACCTATTGGGATCATCCTCCTCTCTTGACAACTCATCAAACTGAAATGGCGCATTTATGAGTTTTTGGCGAAAAACCCCAAAAATGCCAAAAAACAAAAAGTTTCCGAAACAGGCCCAAAATTGGCATGCATGACCCTCAAGGTTCCATAGAAACATGCTCCGAAGCTGAAGCCAAAATATCAAGGGCTGATATGCTTTTTGCTTCTTTCCGTGCTAGGCGCCTCTCCTTCAACTTCTTCAATTTTTCTTGTGCTACCTTCAATTTTCGCCTGGCAAACTGATTTAGCTTCTGAAAGTCAAGAGTCCTTTTTCTCTGTAGCTCAAGATCCCTGTTTTCCTTCTCAAGTTTTGTTTCCAAATGCTGGTTAGCCCTCTCGAGCCATGCTTCCTTGTTTTCCTCAATTTCCTGCTCAAGGAGGGTAGTGAGAGGAAAGGCTTCGAATTGAGCTTGTTCTTCTGCTCTCTGTTTCTCCAAGGCTCTTCTAAGCCCGATGGTCCTAGGCCTCTTTCGCCTAGGTTGGTCTTCCTCCTCTTCATCATCAAACTCGCCAATGAGCTCTTCAATTCTTACTTGCGCCTTTTCTGCCTCTTTCTTATACTTGATCGCCCGTGCCTCATGAATGGCTGCATGATACTTCATTTGTTTGTTTTCAACCTCCAAGAAATGGTTGAAATTCCTCGCCCTTTGAAGATCTTCTTGTAACACCTCGATTTGCCCTTCTTTGTGAATGAGGAGGTTTTCAAGAATGCGGGCCTCATTATCACTGTCATCGCTTGGGATAGGGATGACAGCTGATTTACCTCCATGCTTGGCACTTTCTCCAACTGGACTTTTGCCTTTGAAGGCCAATCTAGCGCTTTTTCTCCTTGGCAAGCTAGAAGTTGTCTTTTTGGGCAATTTCCTCTTTTTAGGAACAGTTTTGGTCACTGTCAAGGAGGCAGCTTCAGCTTGCTGTCCTTCCTCAACATCTTGTCCAGCTTGTGGCTCAAAAGATGCTTCAATTGTTTGCTCAACCTGCTGCTCTTCAATCTCTGTCTGCTGCTGTTCCTCTTCCTGTACTTGCTGCTGTTTATCAACCTCTAGCTGCTGTCCCTCTTCCTGAATTTGCTGCTGTTCATCAACCTCTAGCTGCTGTCCACTGATTTCCAACTGCTGCTGTCCCTCAAAATCTGGCTGCTGCTGCTCATCATCCTCCTTTTCTCCCTGTGGCTCACTGCCCTCTCCTTCTCCTTGTTTACTTGGTTGCCCAGTGGTCATCTTGAGTTTTTTAGGGGTAGGCCTACTAGATAAAGGCACTGGGCGATGGACAGGCTGAGTAGGAGACACATGAACAGGAGGGACAGTGGCGAAATCGGCATGGCTAATGAATGAATCCCATGAAACTCCTTTCTTCTCCAGCTGGTGTAAGAAAATGATTTTGATCAAGGAATGATGAAAGAGAGAAGGGATTTGCTGAGGTGGAGCTTTCTTTTGGATAGTAGCTGCCATTTTCTCTATGCTTTTGGACAAAAAGTATGGAAGGTTTAATTGCCTGCTTCTAGTAAAATGCATCAACAAGCGAACATGATAGGCAAAAATTTGGCTAAACCTCCCTTCACAAGTGAAATATCTCATTATGGCTTTCATCAACGGAGCATAACTGTCAAGAATATAGGAGAAGGGGAAAATAGCAGTGATGGTTTCCCTATGTTCAGGTTTGATGAAAGGTTTATAATCCTCCAGATCAAGATGCGCTTGTTTAAACCACTTTTCACCATGATACGGGATCTTGGTAGCCTTGGATACATACCTTGGGGAGATTTTGAAGTCAAGACCTGCTAACTGGAAGTGTTTGTCTTTGAATCTCAAGGCGCACAAATGTGTAAGTGGCGAGAAACTCTTGACTTCTTCTATCCTCTGACAGAAAACAAGACAGCCTACTTCATGGAAATTGAAAAGCACTGATGGGTGAGCATTGATTTCTTCTATGGAGATAGGCTCATATCTCTTATGTGGACCGCTCTTGTGATCTCGCTTTGGAGGCATTCTGACTTTGACCAAACTTTGGAAGAGGCAAAC
Source organism: Pinus albicaulis (assembly GCA_034641835.2). NCBI lineage: Eukaryota > Viridiplantae > Streptophyta > Pinopsida > Pinales > Pinaceae > Pinus > Pinus albicaulis. The sequence goes on from CM076584.1 coordinate 1,244,141,215, forward strand.
TGCCTTCACTATATGAAAAATGCTCTGCTGGATGGAAACTGGCCACTACACTGTTTGGATAGTTTAGACAATGTGGTTTTGAATAAAATGTAACAATGGTTCCTTGAATAAGCCACCTCTACACTTCTTAAAAAAAGTCCTTCAACTCTGGATACACTTCAGCTATGTAACCTTTTTAACAATGGTACCATGTGTAAAAGATGGGGTAACTGCTTTGTAGATTCCCTGTGCGCAGTTTTGAACAATCACCCCTCTTGTGACTTTGTTAGAGGCCAACCTACACTGTTATTTGTGTTTTCAAAACAAAACTTGAATATAAAAACCCTGCTCTTTAGGTCATTCACCTTGAAAAATACCTCTGTCAACAGATTTCTGTAGAGACCATACAGTGGAAAGAAAGGAGACCTTTTGGTTAGGTGAAAAATTAGACCTCTGTGTTTAGGAAAACACCTTTCACTTGTGAATTTTGAGAAATCAATCACCACCTTTGTGCCTCTGGCTTCAATGTTTAGAGTTTCAACCATCAACAACTCTGCCCTTCACTATCTTTGTTTACCTTTGAAAATCTCTGTCGACAAGTCTTCAACTGATACAATATGGTTTCTAGAGCGGGCTCCAAGTTAGGTGTAAAATCGGTGCCTGAGGCTTTGTAGGAAGGACACTTTCTAGCAGTTAAAAGATCAACCAACACCTCTATACCCTGCCTCTAATGTTTAAGTTTCAACCATCAACCATTACGCCCTTCTAGAAAATGGCCCTATTCACCTTCAGAAAATCCCTGTTAACAAATCTTCAACATGATACAATATGGTTTCTGTAAAGGCAGACCCAAGTTAGATGTAAAATCAATGCACAGTGGTTTAAGAAACACACTCTTTGCTTGTGAGTTTAAGAGATACACCAACACATCTATACCTCTGTTTCCAATATCAACTTCAAACACTAACAACTCTGCTCTTTAGAAAATGGCCCCTTTCACTTGTGAAGTTTTAAGAAATCAAACACCACTTTTGTATGATAACACTCCAAAGTTAGAAGTCCCATCTTGAACTATGCTCCTCGAGTGTCTTGTTCACCTTGGAAGCTCTTTGTTTAACAAATTTATAGTGGGGAGAATAAGATGATGAAAGCAATGCCTTTGTGTGTCTTTATTGAAGATGCCACTGACTACTCTGCTTTTAAAGTCTTTGATGTCAACCTTAACACAAAAACTCCCTGTTCAAAGAAACTTTCAAACATCCAACAATTATGTCCTGTGCAAGAGTGTGTCCTCTTTTCACTGTTTGTACATCAAGCAAATCACCATACACAGGTCTAGACAACAAGAACACAGGGCGGAGGTAAAATGTGAGCTTGATGAGTTGTAAGCCTTTAGGTAGGATTATATGAGTTTTCTTTTTCAAACAAAAAGAATGTCGAGACCCCCTCACTGAGTGCACTTAGCTGTTTTGACAATGTGGCAATGTGTGGAGGACTGTGAGGACAGTTTCTTTTTTCCAAAATGGTCAAAACCCTTTCACTAATGCACAGCTTCAAACCACGGCACACAGAGTTTAAATTGGGTTTTTTTGAGATTTTCGAGGCAAGGGGCGAAGTACCTTTTGAATTTTTGAGAAGAAATACCTTGGAGGGAGCTTGAAATGCACGGGAACCCTCCAACACTGGCGCGACAACCTTTGGAGAAAAACCCGTCGCGCAAAAGAAACTTGTCGGGTCGGCCTGTCGTGAGGTGGGGAAGGCGCTATGCAATTTGTCAATACGTCTGAACACTTGTCAATAGCCGTAGCTTGTCATAAGTCGTGCCCGAACACGTCGCGTAAACCAGTACGTCGGCGCCAATTTTCCTCAGTGCAAACTTGTGAATTTCGACCAGATTCTCTTGTTTGATGCTATGGAGGCGCGGGTTCTAGTTCAAACTTTGAAAATGACGTCCTTACTTTGATGTTTCAAACTTATATCCTTTTCAAAAAACACCCCAACTGTCATTTGAACTTTAAAAGTAATATTGATTTTTAACTTTGTTTTGTGTTTAAACCTTGGGCTTGTCATTTGAATATATACACCCTGATCATTGATTCTGCCCCCGGGCTTTGAACCTAAGCAACTCAACAAATTATTCATCACTTCATATTCGCGTTACTCTTTAAAATTACCAATAGAAATATTTGAACAAAGTTGATTTGATGTCGATGAGACCGGGTCACGTAAACCTGTTTTGACAATCTTCGGTCCTTTGACTGCTTTCTCCAATCTTTAAACACAAAAGGTGCCAAGTTCACTGACCCAACTTGGATTTGCATATGGCTTCTCAATTTCAAAGGCGCCTCCTTTTTGTTTCAAATAACTTCCTGCTTGAAGGTACATTACTCATGATATATCTGTCTTTTGAATGGTGGGAGAAATGAATTTGCCTCAAACTCAAAGACTGACCATTTATCAAACTGCCTCTTTGTCTATTCATAGCATTGTATACCTGTCATCATGCATTCTATGGCTCAACCTTGGCCACTGTTTTACTTTCTCAGTGATAATCCAAGGAAAATTAATCAGAATGTGTCAAAGAGCACTTTGACCAACCTTGGCGATTGTTGTTTTATTCAACATGAGATGGCCTGTGTTCTTCCAATGGATTGGATAATTTCTGCTTCCAGGTGATTCACAAGTTTTTCTCTGGACTGTAAATACACTCTTTAGGTTGCATCCTTTCACACTAGACTTCTCTGTTTACTCAGAAGGGATTTCCTTAGATTTCTGGGCAGGTGATCATGGAATGTCTTTAACCATTTTTAAATCAACTGCTCCTTTTGGCATTAATAGCATACAATATGTTCAATATTTTCTCCTTTCCACTACATGTACTGTCTGACAGACAGTTTTTTGAAAAGGGAAAATAGTACCTTTGCCTCATAAATAGTAATAATTACCTGTGTAATGGCTTTTATTCAATTTCTTTGTATCTTTCCATTGTATTTCAAATCAATCAGCTTCAGCAACTTGTAATGGCTTTGGCCATCTACTCATGCATGGAGGAGGCTCTTCATCAGGTAAGGTGTCCGAAGGCTTTTTGACCACTATGTTTGACACAGCCTTTCTCTGAAGGTGATGGTAAGTAAATCACTTGGAAAACATCAGTCTTAGCATCTTCACTTGCAAGCATCATTGTGTGTCAGCAAAAACCCTAGCCAGAGTAATACTGTCTCCCTGTACTGTCCTAAGGGTGATTGAGATATTTGGCTTGTTCATCTCATGACGTGATGACAAAAAACTCTTTGCTTGACTATCAAGGTGGTCTTTTTTTAAAAGGGCTTTCTTTTCTGCATGTGTAATGGCATTGGTTAACAGCATCTATTCCATTTGATCTTGGACAAAACAGGCTACTTAAGATTGAAATGTTTACTGATGACATGCTTTATAAAGCTTCAACAATTCAAATGATTTGCAAGTTTGAAATGAGCTCCTTTATCAGACCAAACCCCCCTTTCCTTTGAACTAGCATATTTCCACTATATTCCATGATGTTAGGTCTGAAGCATAAAACTGGAGATATTGTTTCTTGTGTCATCCAAACAAACCACGGACCCCTTGCAATCTTAAATCCAATGCCCGGCCGCGCCCTGCAGCATGGTGAAGGGAGGGCGCCCCTAACCTACCTTGTAAATGAAGGAGGTTCTGGGCCTTGAAAATTTACCAGTTTGCTGAGACAGTGGTGACCTTTTCTAACTGTGATTTTCATGCTGAAAAAAAAAAAATGTAGAGTCCAGATGAGCAGCTTTCTGTTTTGCAGACATATCTAAAGGCTCAAGTTACATTTAGAAGCAACTATTCCTCTAACTGTAAACTCAAACATTTACTCCATGAGATGAAATATATTTCCTGTTTTTGTAGAACCATAGAACACTGTGAAAAACCTAATAGTCAGCTTGAGATTGGATTTTATGCAGTGCTGAGATCTAGGGGGGGTGAGTGGCGCGACTTGGGGCTGCTTGTTAATTTCATTTGCAAAGTAAGGGATCAGTCATGGCAGGTCTGTTGCAGATGGAGGCTTTTTGGCTTTTTGGTGATTGCCAAGGGTGAAATGTCTTAAAGCGCCACTTCCTAACATAGGGGAGACTTTTGAAACAGATGTGGATTTGCCTTTTAAAGAAAGGCGTGGAGGCGGTCAATAAATTTGAAGCTAGATAGGATTGTGATATGAGGTTTTGATTTGTTCGACATGGGCGAACTGAAAAAGGTAGAAAGGTGAAAAAAGTTTTAGGAGGGTTTTCTGGATGACATATTGACATAAGGAAATCAGTTTCTAGAAAACTCAGCTGTAGATATAGTCATCACTAACATGTAAAAATATTGATGGCTAACAGTGGGATTGTGAATTTGGTGAATAAGTGTATGAATGTTTGGAGGGTCGAGTGCAATATATGAAAGGTTCTAAGACCTGAGAGGAAAATGAGTGAGACCCTTAGAAGCCTGTAATAATATGTAGCTTGAAAGGAACACATGAGCATAAAGACATCATGAGTTAGCCTACGAAATAGTTCACATGTCAACCATGATGGAATTAAACAATATTCATACTAATGGAAAAAAAATATTTCATAAGAGTTAGCGTATGTAAAATAAAATATAATGCAAACATAACAAGAATAGTCCTACTATATTCACAACATATGCATGAAAACATGTCAGCTTTGAGATTTTATTAAGGTGACAGTTCCAAGCATACATATGCCATTAACGAACCACTAACCCCAATAGTGGAACATGAAGTATACACCTGCTCCAAAAATATATACTCCCTCTATGATATGAATAAGCCGAGGCTATCAACAAACTCCGAAGCTCCTGATTATAAGCTAAAATCCTAGCCAAAATATTACCTCCCAAAACCTCTTAACATGAGTTATGAGGGTATATTTATAACAAAAGGGCTGACTATTCACTTCCCATTTATGACTCTTGGAATTCCCTTATGACCCTTCATCTTCTTTACAAAATGACTCTTCAAGTTCATTACATCATTACTCTTTACACTCCACATTTGACACTTGGAATTTCACTTACAAATTAATTACAAAAGAATGTTACAATTCACTAGTAGCCATATAAGATAAAATTGGGTAGAGCCAACTAGACAACCTAATAGGCCAAAATTAAATATTTAGTTTGGGGAAACTATAGCTCAACAACTTACACTTGTGGATTCTTAGTCACATGATGCTGCCAAGCTTTGTATTACATGATGACTTCCCTAAATTATGCAATAGGATCAGGCTCATAATGGACTCTAGCTGCCATGGCATCTAGGTACACTAATTTGGAACTGATATGAATTTCCTTATTTAGAAGGAACACCATAGTATTGATTTGGATAGGGCCACTAATGTACTTTTTCATATTCAACATGTTTTTTTCGATATCTTGTTAGTAGTGATATGTCTAAACTGGTCCAATTATTATTCAACCTCCTACCTGACCTAATTCCCATGTTTGGCTTCATTGAGTGAGCCAATTGATGGGATCTTGTGCGATATCACCAATAAATGTGGTGATTTGTTTATTGCTCTAAGTCATCATCTGCACTTGCGCTTTCTCCAACTCTACATGTTGCCTTGTGTTCTTCACCAATTTGGGTGGTGACCCTTTATATTTCATTGACCGTTCATGCACGATAGCAATGGCTATATGGATAGCCTTAATATATTTGGCATTATCCTTACACTCCTATTGCATGTCGCGCAATTGGAGAACTGCCTTATGCATGGTGACAAGTTATTCATATAAGCTCTGCATAGTTTCTCCCAATGTTGATACTTCACAAAGTATGGTTTCCTTAAGTTATTCTAGATAAACGTGCATGATAGTTACATTCTAAACCTCTGCTCAGAGATGTTCAAGTTATTTCTTTTCATCTTGCAAGTTATTTTCCAATTTTTTTTTCTCGACCATTAGATAGTTTGTGTTTAATTTTGTAGCACCTACGAAGGCCAAGTTGGTTGCGGAAATGGCCCTTAGATTTCTTCTGGTGTCTGTCACAATCATCCTTTCTCTAATTAATGTAGGAGATGAGAGTACATCTGGATAATACAATATTTTTTTGAAGCTATTCAAATGTCAGATTGTACGTGTCCATGACTGCACCATCATCAAGAGGAACATTTTCCTCTTCCTCACTTGGAGCTTTCTCTATTGGAGGAGGGGGAGACTAAATGGTTATTTGTTGTGTACTTGGAATCAAATTAACATATTAGTTATGCAGCTCCAGTTCCAACTCCATGTCTTGAATCTTTATAAACTCTTCAATCTCTTTAGCAAGATCCTTGTCCTGCATCTGTTTTCTCTCCTCCTCTAGTTGTCAGTTATGTTCTTGTTCTTCAGCTCATCTTCGTGCAACTTCTTCTTCTTCTACTTTTTTCCTTTATTCTTATTCTTGATTCTACCTTTCTTCCTCCAATCTCTTCTTCTCTCATTCTTCCCTCTGCTTATGTTCTGCTTCTAGCATCCTCTGTTTCCTTTTCTTCTCTGTTTCTATGACAGCCTTAAGTATGCTTAGATCTTCTTTCATGTTTTGGCTTCGCTCTCCCCCTGGACTATTCAAAAATTTCCTCTTGCCCTTCTCGCACACTGGGTTGTGCATTTCCACTGGTACTACCTCTGGAGTGACCTCTTTCTGTGAAGTAACCTGTGATGTTCCAGTGAAGATCACTGGTCCGCGGGACTTGGAGACATTATAAATGGTACTGCTTAGTGACTAATAATGAATCCTCGCACAGTGGTCTTTTCATACATTCCTTGGATCATATAGATTGAAGTCTAAACAACCAAATGAAAATTTTTCTATTGTCTTTCCTTCGGTGTCTACAACTTTGAGATTCTTGTTTTCACACAGTACGATATGCATAGGAAGAGTGGGACAAGGTGCTTTCTTCTTCACATGAAAATATCCTGACAACCTCGTGGATAGATGGTACACAACTTCTTGCATGAATAATTTATCGGTGGCATACCTCAATAAAATATGTAAAGACTTTTGTCCCTCGAATATTCTTAGGAAAGTTCCATATGCTGAGGCAAACCAATGTTTTATCTCTAACACAGCTTCGATTTCCCCACGTGACATTCAAGGTGGCTCTTCCTCAAATATCAACTTTTACAATAGAATGAGGAAGTGGTCAGTCGGGTTTTCCATTACTCCTTTATGCATGCACTCCGAAAGAAATTTGAATTAAATTTGCATGGCAGGCTCTCGTGGTGTCCAAGTCCAATTCATTCCAAGGAATGCATTGTGGACATAGATTATATCCAATAGATAGGTAGACATGAAAAATCTAGATTTATTTCCATTAGGAGGATTGAGGGAATTAGCTACATGGATCCTTAGCTATTGAGCCAACAATTCTAGCTATTTGAATGGTCTTCCTTTGTTCACAACCTAGTTTAGTAATAATTCCCACCCTTCAGGGAAGGTATCAGTGCTCTGCTGACCATAGATTCTACAACATAGAACTATCCAGAGTTGATAGGCCCGCCTAAGATATTTTTTCTTGTAGGTGTTGGTGGATGTCTGACGGAACTTTTATGGCTCTTTCACCCAGCTTTTTACAATATCCTTTGTGCTCAAGTAGCTGGTGGCAATATAGAAGTAAGAATCCATGAGAGATTTTGGCTCTAGAAAATGGTACCTAAGATTATAATCGAGTGCTAGAAAAGAAGCAAACCTTTTTCCATTGGCATTTTTCAGTGTCATATTATTTGGATTTGTATGAGAAACTATCCAACTGACAATGTCTGCACATCGGAAAGCGGATACCTACATGAAACCTTATGTAACCATGAATTTTGGACATTGATATACATCTACCGGTCTTCAAGTTCTACTTTGAAGCTTGTTGCTGAGAATCCTTCATTCACTTTCTTCCATGTGATATATAATTATTTATCTATGAAAAATTGAGTATCTAATTAAACTAGAAAGTTCATTGGTGTACTCTCAACTGCCTGCCTAGTGCTACTTTTTTTTGTGCCCTTTGAAGCATATCTCTTTAGTGCCATGATGTCAGTGACTGATGAAGAGAATTGAATCCACTATTAATCCAGGAAATCCTCCATGGCAATGAAAAATCATAACCAAGAAACCACATGCATGTTCCATGCATGCCAAAACTAGCAAGGAAACCATACATGAAACTTGATACCTGCAAAGCAACCCATCTATAGTCGCTAATCCCAATTTCCTCTTATGCTTTCTCGTCATTCCTTTGCCTTCTTGATCCAAATATCCAAGTATGCCACGCTCTCCAAGAGTGCTCTAAGAACTCTAAGTATCCAAGAGTATGAGAGAGATAATAGAATGAGAGCTCCACCATATAACTAACAAAAGTTTGAAAAAAGCATTGCCAACTGATCCTCAAAAGTATTTTTATTAGTTAGGCCTATATTTTCTTCGTTTTCCATTATTTTCCTTTGTTTTCCTCCTCGCATGCAACCTTTCACCTTACTTTTCTCCTATTTCCCTTTATTTTCATAAATATAATTTCAATTAATGCCTCATGCCTTTCCAAAACTGTTCCATTTCCTTTGCCATTTTCCTTTAGCCATAATAACCAAAATGAACACCCACTAGGATTTTTTTCCCACCATTCAGCTTGGAATATGTGTCCCATGACCTAGGTCTTATTTTTTTTTACACAATTTTTTTAACCAGGGATGTTACAGTTGAGCTGTAGACTAGGCTCTTGGAGCTCTAGGGAGTCCTTCTAAAAGTGTTTGGGAAGGCTACTACCTCTTTTAGCCCACTTTTATTCTCCCGTAGCTATTTTTACACACTTTTATCCTCTCATGGAACCTTTTGTCCCTATGATAGCACATTTTTCCCCTCCTATAGCACATTTTGCCCCTCCTGTAGAACACTCTGCCCCTCCTAGAACACACTCTGCCCCTCCTATAGCACACTCTGCCCCTCCTATAGCACACTCTGCCCCTCCTGTAGCTTCCCCTTTTATTCATGTTGGATGGTTGCTAGTGTCTTGGGATACTTGAAGGCAACTAACCTGGTGGTAGGCCTCCTCACATATGTTATATGTGTCTTTGGCTTAGGCTTAGGAGAGGTGACCTCTTCAATTTTTCATTAAGAGGGTCCTACTTCCTCTTCCTTTCTTTGTGATTATTCAATGGTGATGGGGACCCTTGTGGGAGTTTGTGGTCTCCCTTGTTTGATTCTGGTGCTTTTTCTAATCTTAAAATATATGGGGCCTTGTCTTTGTCTCTTCCTCTTCAGCTTAACAGGAATGCCTAATGTAGCTAAGGTGAAAAATAATTCTTGTTCAGTATTTCCTTGAGATAAGCTTGTTTGATGTGGTGATCCTTCTACTGATTTCAGTTCAGGTGTTTTATTAGGACTTAATGTTCCTTCCACTTGTTTCTCCTCCCCTTTTATTTCAACTTCTACTTCTCCTTCCTTTGCCTTAGTTTCCTCTTCTTCCTCTGTTTTTATCTCTTATTCCTTTTCTGTATTTGCTACCTCCTCTTACACTATTCTTGTGTCTTCCTCCTCTTTTGTTTTTCCCTCCCTACCTCCAATGCTAGAGGCAAGTGCCTCCCCAGGAGTAATGGTTTGTGTCCCTATGAAATTTTCCCTATCCATGTATGTGATGTTAGTCCACGAGACAACGATTATCAAGTTGCTCAAAGCATCCATTACTATCAATTTGATGAGGCCATGGTGATCTACATGTTTTTTTTTTCGCTCCCTCGCTTTTTGACTCATCTCTTTGATTGATTGTAGGAGAAAGTATGGCACACTCAATCTTAGAGGAAGAGGGAATTATGCCTTGAATTAAGTTGATCCATGAAGTAATATGAAGTGGTAAGCATACACCATACTAATTATTCCTTCACAGGATATGTACTTAAGAATATGGTAAGCCTCCTCATCCTAAGGATAAGGTAATATTTTTCTTTGGACCCCATTCTTATCCTCAACATGTTTCTCTTTTGAAATAAGTAAATTTTTCTAGCAGTGATACTCATGGCTTTGTATTATTTGCTCCAATTGATCCCTAGAGGTAGGGTTGCCACTCTTCTAATGATTTCAGGGTTGATTTTGATAGCTACCCCTCTTACAACAATGGTGGCACTGTCCTCTATTTGGGAATTCAATGCCATGGAAAATTCAAAGGCAAGGTCATCATCATACCCCTTCAGCAACTCAAATAATCCTAGCCTTTGGTGTCTTCTGAATTTTTTTACCATAGAAGTCTGTAGGTGGATCCTTTTAGTGTTTGAGGGTTCCCTCCTGTTGAATCCTCCCTAAATCTCTTCTATTGTATATTCTTAGTGCCAATTAGGTGAGGGAGAGGGTTTTTTTCTTTTATAGCTTCAATGGTAAGACAAATTTTAATTTTTGGTAGCAGTGAGTGAAAATTATGATTAGAACCTCTTGTCAATAAATCTTCTTCCCTAACCACTATAATGCTCAAAGAGGCATCCTAATTGCACAATTAAACTGCCACTTATTATAAAATCTTAGTAGAATTTGCATGAAATTTGGATGTAAGGATTAGGGAGATGGTGACACTTACTTCTAACTATGTAGCGTTGGATGTATATGGTAATTTGGAGACCAATTCAAACCACTATGGCTCCTTTTCACCTCCTCATTCCTCTTGTAGTAGACTCGCGACCCTCCTGTAGCAATTGCAGGCATACCTGTAGCTCCCTCCTGTTGCAATTCCATAATGGGGTTCAAAACTCATCGGTGGAACCGGAACTTTTCCTCTCTCTAATTGTTTTCAAAATTAGAAAATATGAAAAATAATTCAAGCCCGACTACATAATATTCCATTTTTTCAATGTTGGCTTGGAGTGTTGTGGTGACATGGCAATCACACGGGGTTTTGGACCATTTTCCCCACTCAAAGTAACTATTCCTACTTCCCTCATAATAATCACCCACTATATGTGATCCTAACTCCTTTAATGTGACATCTCCACATTGCATGAGTGGAAAATACAACTTTATTTCACTAGTCAAGGGTGGCCAAGTTAACTAGCCACCTCCATCTTATTAAAACATATGTTCTCGACATTTACACAGTTAAGTTATTTACACATAGGTAGGAGGTAAGGATTTTCCATAACTGAGCCTACATGAGGACCGAACTACCACAAAGGTTGGCATGATGGAGTTGGACCATATCATCAACACCAAGGGAGTTGACTCTCTGACCTATCTCCCATGCATATATTCATTTTTTTACTATGATGATTTGACTGTGGTATTTTTTTTTACTGTGATTTTTTTTGTTGTTGCTGGTGGTAAAACCTCCTTGAGATTGATATATCTTCTTCATAGTTGCAAGCAATGTTTCATCCTCCCTTTTGATGAAAGAAAAAAAATATCACTGATCCTTGTGATGCTTGCACAAGCTACTACAAGAGGAGGTTTCTTCCTATAAAGGTCCTTTTATTTCACTTTGGAGTCTTCATTATGCATGAGGGTGATAAGTGAGATGATGACAGGCTTTGAGGACAGTGTTATGGTCATGAAGGAGTAGTGTAGACACTTGTAGGATTAAAAATTATGGCTTCTCTATATTTTTTTTAAATTCGGACAAAGTGGAGAATTTGAGCCAATTTTTGGTGAAATAAAGCTGATGGGTGATGGATGGATGATGGAAAATAATTGGAGAACCTTCTTCATCATTTATTGGGGCCATGGTGTTCTTCTGGGCTATCCTCCTCCTCAAATATCCCTCCTCTATCTTTAGAGGATCCTTCTGTAGCACTATACGACCTTCCTGTAGAAATATAGGTCCTTCCTATAGCATCACATAGAGGAGTTACAATTTTATTTTTATGTTGATGGGATGTAGGAGAAATATGGTCACATGACTGAATATGATGGATATGAGGTGGATAAATAGAAGAATGGATGATATATTTCAAATTGTGGGCATGTAGCCATGAAATCGGCCACTGTGTATAATCCTGCAAAATAAAAGAAAATTCAGCAGACATGGTATAAGCTCCTTGCGTTTTTTTTCTCTCTCTCTTATTTATTTATTTTTTATTTTTTCTTGAGACAAGTAGGTTGCCTCTGAGTAGGTTTTCAAGCTACATTCCTTCCCTAGGTGCCTGAGAGGAGGTTTTCACCTAGGCATATTTATTATTTTTCTTTTTCTTTTTTTCTCCTTGGTTGCCTCAGAGAGGTTTTCAACCCTAGAGTTGGCCTTAGATGCATCATAGAGGTTTTCATCCAGGCCTCTTTATTCCTTTTTGTTTTTTTTTTTAAATTTATAGGAGTTATGTAGAATAGCATCCATGAAACTCCCAATCATATTTACTTCTCTACTAATGGTACTAATGAATTCTGCCTTGGAAATAGGCCTTTTGTATAGCTTCAACCTATAACCATTGATGAGCAAGAGGATTTCTTTCTCATCAATGGTTATAATATGGACAACTCCATTGTCATGAAATTTTTCCACTGGGTATGGGGCCAACCATCTTCTCATTAGTTTCCCTTTAAAATATTTGAACATAGAATCATTTAACAAGGCTCAATCCCCTTTCTGAAAATTATTTTCCTTGATATGCTTGTCATGCCAGACCTTCATTTTTAGTTATATAACTTCAGTGTGGAGGAGAGCCTACATTCTGAACTCATCCAAGTCATTCAACAAGTAACCTTTCTTATTGTGATCTTGTGATATCTAACTCCAATTCGTCTGCCATTATTAAAATGTTACATTCAAACTTAATAGAAAGCAGTGATTTCTTCCCATAAACAAAATAATATGGAATGAACCCAAAGGTTGACTTCTAAGTGGTGTTATAGGCCCAAGTGGCTTCCACTAATCTGTATGCCCAATATCTTCTGCTACTTCTAACAACCTTGGTGAGGATTCTCTCCAATTCCCTAATGGTGACCTCTACTTGCCCATTTTCTCTAGGGTGATAGGAAATAGATGTTATGTGCTTGATATTGTGTTACCTCAGGACATTCTAATTCAAATGTGATGTGAATTGAGCTCCTTTATTGGTGAATATTTCCCTTGGATACCCAAATTTGTAGAAAATTTTTTCCTTTAAAACTGAGCAACTTTCTTCTCTATTGCTACTTTGACAACATTTGTCTCAGCCCACTTTATCAAATAGTTTGTGCACACAATAATGTATTTATGTTGTCCTGATGGTGGATTAATTTTCCCAATGAAGTACATGCCCCACATCTCAAATGGCTCCAAGGCCACTTGATGTTATAAAGGAATCCCATCCTTGGGTGTGGGTTCCCCATCCTTTGGCAATGATCACATCTATTGGTATACCTTCTTGCATCTTGACGGAGAGTGGGCCATTAGTAGCCAACTTGTAGAAATTTAAAATTTTTCCTCTTAGCAGCGAAATTACCCCCATAGGGCCCATCATGGCACACTGAGAGGATTTCAAAGACTTCCTCTTCCCTTAAAAATCTTCTCAAAATTTTATTTGGTCCCATTTTGAAAAGGTTTCCCCCAATCCAAGTGAAAGGGGGGTTTTTCCTCACAATTCTACTCTTCTCCCTAGATAAAAGGTTTGGGGGAAACCTCCCAAAAACCAGACATTTTTATATGTCAGCAAACTAGGGAGAGAGCACTAAGATATAAAATAGGTGCTCATCTTGAAGTTGATCATCACCCATCTCTTTGTTACATGCAGGCAAAGTAAGTCTATACAAAAAATCTGCAACTACATTTTCTTTTCTTGGCTTGTCAATGATAGTCAAATAAAACTTTTGTAATAATAACAACCATCTAAATATTTTAGGATTCACATCAAGTTTATTCATAAAATATTCAATAGTTGCATGATCCATATGAAAAAATTTTTGGTATCCAGTGATATTGTGTTTGAATTTGTTAAGGGAGTGTACAACAACTAAGAGTTATGTTTCAGCGACAATGTATTTCAATTCAACCTTAGAAATTTTTTAACTAATTAAATAAATGGCATAGGGAAAATTATCATCTACTTGTGCCAATGTTGCTCCCACTTCTTTTTCTTATGCATTAGTATCGATATGAAAAGGAAGAGCCCAGTTGGGACCCTTAAGTATAGGTGTAGTAATAAATTTTTCTATTAATATTTCAAGGGCCTCTTGGAAGCTACTTGTCCAACAAAAAATTGAATCCTTGGCCAGCAATCCAAAAAATGGTGAAGCCACTTTACTAAAAATTTGATAAACCTTCTATAACAACAAGCTAAGCCCAGGAAACTACTAACATCTCTCTGCTTCTGAGGGGTAGGGACACTTTTTATGATAGTGATCTAGGTTGGGTCCACCTGTATCCCTTCCTGAGATATGGAATGGCCAAGGACAATCCATTCCTTCATTAAAAATTAAAATTTCTTAGGGCTTAGTGAGATATTATTTCAATACATTTCCTAAGGGCTTTACCCAGATTGGAGAGGGATTCCTAGAAAACACATCCATAAGGAGTGAAATTATCCATGTAGATCTCCACAAAGTCATGAAAAATTTCAGAAAAAATACTCAAAACTACTCTTTGAAAGGTGGTAGGGGAATTGTATAGGTTGAATGGGAGGACTCTATAAGAAAAGGTACCCCAAGGACATGTAAATGTCATTTTTTCTTGGTCTTAAAGGTTGATCTATATCTAATTGTAACAACTAAATCCATCCAAGAAAGAGAAGAAATTCTTCCCTGCAAGAACATCTAGGACTTGGTCAATGAAGGGAAAATGGAAATGGCCTTTTTTTTGTCCTTGTTCAATTCTATGTAATCAACATAGATCCTCAAATTCCCATTCTTCTTTGGGACTAATACTACAGGTGACACACATTCACTATCTAATATGGGGTATATGAAGCTTACATCCAACATCTTTTGTCATTCTTCCTTGACTATGTACTTAAGGGTTGAGTTCATTCTTCTTTGTGGTTGGTGCATAGGCTTTCATCCTTCTTTGATGTGAATATGGTGAGTACAAATCGAGGGATGCACCCCTTTCATTCTTTATACTCCCAAGAAAAAACATCTAAGTGTTCTATCAGTATCTTGCAAAATTGTTCTTCTTATTTGGTTGGGAGAGATGGCTTGATATTTAAGGTTTTGGATGGGAAAAATGCTACAATTTTGACATGTTCAGGACTTGATTCAACCATGTATATCTTAGTCCAAGGACTCCTTCTAGATTCTCTCACAAGTTCATCAAGTGGAATGGTGGTTGGGGGTTGGTTCTGAAGGATATGGTTAATGAGTTCATCTTGTAAAATTTAATATAAATTAAAATGTTAGAAACCATCAAAAGAAACAATAAAAAAAACACTCACCGAAGTGAAATGACAAAAAACAATACAAAAAGTGACAAAAGACAAAAAAAGAAAAACTCACCCAGAAAAGCACCAAAAAATCCACCGAAGGCTCCTTAATCTTTGTGGGAAGTATAAAGCTCCAATATCATATGTGAAAATGATCTCTAGGGGTGTTGATTATATAGATCTAGATCAGTTAGGGTCTATGATGCACATGCCTAAAATCAAGGAAAAAACGACACTTGGCAGAAAGTTTCAAAAATAGTAACTGTTCCACCTTTGGGAAACCAATTAATGACTCCCTATTTTCTAGGGATTTTTTTTATCTTTTTATCTTTTTTATCTTTCAAGAAACTGTGCATACACATTTCCAAGAAGGATTGTGCGGTTCATGAGGACTAGTAAACTTCTTGAGCTAAAGAGATGCTTTGCACAGTTTATGGGCTCGAGGTTAGGATGCCATCCAAAATTGTGCACTTTCTGAGCTCAAGGTAGACCTACCTATCTGGATTGTGCAATTCCAATAATAATTTTTTCCTTTCCTTCCAATATTGTATATTTTTTGGAGGCAAGTTGAGAAATGATGCAAGGTCAAGCAAAACTCTTGCTTGTGTCTGAAAGATATCAAATTGGGATCAATGCATTATGAGTGAATAATGAAAATATAAGTCTTTATGGAAACATGAATAATTGATGATAGTGAAATATAAGCTCTTGTGGATAGATGGAAGGGTCCAGAATCAAAGCATGGGAAAAAACTTGGAGGGTAGTTGTAGCAGCTACAACACTTGGTGACACACTGGTAGAACTCCTTCTCTCTATACAGATCTTAGCTCGTGTAAAATAGGTCTAAATCTTCAAGAAGTATTATTTAGGTCATTGGTCACCATAGCTTCTATATTAAACTTATGTTAAATATATAGTCCCTACCATTCTCTTCATCGACAACACACTTCTAAAGAAAGTCAACGTAAGTTGTTTCAATTAGGGATGGAGAGTATATAGATACACAAGAGAAGAATTATTTTAAGAGTCTTGGTTTTCATATCTGGTGTTTCTCTCATGTCAGAAGGCCTCGATAGTACCCCGACAGAGTCACTTTAGGGACATAAACATTTCTCTATTGCCAGCGAGCCTGGACAGTACCCCAACAGAGTTGATTGCTTCACCTCTATATGCAGGAAGCCTTTCTCTTCTTTTTCCTTTTATTATTATTTTTTTATTTTTTGTATTTTTTTCAAGAACTATGCATAGGCATGTATTGATTCAATTAGCTGGAAGAGGGATCCAGACTTATTGAGAACATTAAAGGTTGTCCCTTTAGATAAGGATATTATACACCTTTGAAATACAATTCAGTTGTTAAAGTTTCCTCCCCTCCTTACTCTACTCGACTTAGTTAACAACATGAAAACAAAAAATTATATAAATGATTAGAGTAGTTGGTAATAGTTAAATATTAAGAATTTTTATTCCACTGTGGTGTTCTCTGAAAACTAATGTATTTTCCATCAGGGTATCATCTACTAAAGGATGCAAGATACACGCTACGATATGGAATAAATAGATAAGAAACAATTGATAGTGGCACAATTTCCTCCTGAACTTCACCATGCTTCCCTTAGAAACTAAAGGTGGTCTCATGTGGAAGCTATCCTACAACCAAAAGAAAGAAAAGAGGCAAGACAAAAAGTAAATGAAAACAAAACAAAACAAAGAAACAAACAAACTACTCCTACTCCTAAACTAACTGAGAATAGGCCAGGCTTACATAAAATGAAAGTTAAAATGTAACCATCGACGCATAGGTTGACCTATATACGCTAAGGAATCCATATCAAGAAAGATATTCAAGCACAACAACATACAAGAAAGATAAATCGATACATGCCATGTCATTCGAAGAGTGAAATCACACGCAAAAAAAATAGAAAAAGAAAGCACATGAAAGACACTCTATGGATGCATTCTTGTTCCTGTGCAAACTGCAAAAAAAAAGACATGCAAGAGTGATCTTTCGAACTTATAAACTTGGAAAACATAAAGAAAGAGGAAATTTTACCTTTCACAACAGATCTTGTGAGGTATGACTCCTCCAATGATTGAGTGATAGCATCATGCAAAACAGATGGAGTATGTGAAAACTGAGGTAAAGATGGATTTTCAATTCATGTGATCGAATGAAGAGGATCCTTGGGAGATACAGTACTATTCTGATAAAAAATGGATCTTGCCTCAAGACTGCGAGAACCTAACATAACCATCAGCTCAGGCTAAAGTGACTCGACAACTTGCGAAAGTTCTAAGACATCAAAAGGTGGATCTGATCCGAATGGAAAATGACATCCACCCATGGTATTGCAAATGGAATCGACCCATGGTATTCATGCATCACCATTCAGAGCGGATTACCATTGGAGATGTGCCCTCCCACCCTTCTTTAGTAGGCACCTGCTTAACATTCATTAGTTTCAGCATAGCAGCATCCAGCTTCGGTGCTTTAGAGATGTGCCCTCCCACCTCAGGCTATGTAGAAACCTTCTACTTCATAAACAGTCAACATCATAGTTATGGGTCAAATGCACAAAATTCTTGTCATCGAAGTCCATTTTCTAGGTCACACACTGTTATTATCACAGTTGGTCACAAGCATTACATGGTATCTCTATCATCAGATCTTCTTTTTTCATGGTTCTAGGTCATCCAAAAACCCACACTTCATCGAATTCCATTTGCTAGACCGCACATTGTTAGCGTCATAGTTGGTCACAAGAATTATAGGGTATCTATATCCTCATATTTTTGTTTGTCATGGTTATGGGTCATCCACAAACCCACACTTCATCGAAGTCCATTTTCTATGCCGAACATTGTCAATATCATAGTTGGTCACAAGATTTACAGGTTATCTCTATGCACAGATCTTCGTTCATGATGGATATGAGTTAACCAAAAAAAAAATCTCTTTAGTGGCTCTTCATATTCAACAAAGTATTTTGAGGAGTGAACTTCACACAATGGGGACCATTGCTTCTTAAGGAGGGAGGAATGATCCGAATGGAAAATGACATCCACCCATGGTATTCGTCTACCCATGGAAACTACCCATGGTATTGTAAATGGCATTGACCCATGGTATTCATCTACCCATGGTATTTTAAGTGGCATCCACCCATGGTATTTACCTGTGATATTGTAAGTGAGATCCACCCATGGTATTCATTCACCCATGGTATTTACCCACCCATGGAATTTAA
Source organism: Pinus albicaulis (assembly GCA_034641835.2). Lineage (NCBI taxonomy): Eukaryota > Viridiplantae > Streptophyta > Pinopsida > Pinales > Pinaceae > Pinus > Pinus albicaulis. The sequence continues at coordinate 1,244,159,781 of CM076584.1, forward strand.
TTGTGGTATTATAACAAAAAATGTCTATAAGTAACAAGTCACATTTTTTAAAAGGACAAATTTTCCACCACAATGTAGCTTCTACATTTATTCTCCATTTTAATAGAAATTTTATTTGTGGTTTTATTTACTATGTGTTCTCCTCTCTCTCTCTCTCTCTCTCTCTCTCTCTCTCTCTAGTCTTTTGGAATTTCATTTTTTTCAGATCTTGGGGGCCTCCCTCCCACCAAGATCCATTTCAATTTTTTTAGATCTTGGAGGCCTCTCCCAAAGATCCCGATCAGGAGCATAAAAAATTGGTGCCTTGGAAAGCTTGACAAAGGAAAAATCAGATCTATGACTAGATGAGTCAATGAATAGATCACAACAACCATGATCAGAAATTTCACCATAAAAAACATATGCATCTTATTGATCTAATGAATCGAAGAGAGGGGAAGATTGAAAACAATAACTTTCCCCCTTTGTTTCTTGAGAATGATCAGATGAAGGATTGGAAAAATCGAGAAGAAAAGCTTCTTCCTCTCCACTTTCAGATGTAAAATTGACCTTTCACAAGTTCTGAGTATGATCAGAATTAGCATCATCATAAACTGATTCTTCAAAATATTCAACAAGTGTTATAGAATTGTGGAAGATCGCAGGCTAATATGGGAGAGGGAAAGAAGGACAAATATCATCCTTCATTGCAGATTCTTGTCCAGAAATAAAATACCACACATACTCATCGTAAATGACATCACAATTTTTTTGTTTGACACTATCTCCATCCTGAGTTTGATCCTCATGAACATCAGAAACAATTGAAACTGGTGAACACAATAACTCACAATCGAGAAGACTAAAATAATACAAGGATGGAGGGCGAGGAGAAATAAAATCACCAAAAAAATCATATTCGTAGTCCCAAGTTGCGTTTAAATTATGAATATGTGAGGTGGGAGAAGATGGTGGAAGATCAATAGATGGACTCTCAAGTTCTCCAACCTAAACCTGCCTAAATGGAATTAATTGATGAGGGGAATATGAATAATCACTTGGAACAACAACTTCCTTCGTCATAGATTTGGGAGTTCCATAACCAGTGTATGTTGGGAGACTTTCAAAAATTCATATTCTTTTTTACTCTTTGAAATGTGAACAAGAAATTTGAATTTATCTTTCATTAAATTCCAATCAACATCATCTTCATAAAATTCAAAATAGAAATGAATAAAATGATCGTGAAAATCATTAAGCGATCCATCATGTTCTTTTTGCAAACTGATGATTTTCTTGAAAATAGATTTATAATCATACCTATCAAAGATGTGGTAGATATATTTGATGAGATATTCAAAAGAGTGTATGGAAATGGCTAGAAATTTCCAACACCATTCCTTGATGTGCGCTTCAAATGTGAGAATGAACACCCTCCAAGAAACATCCCCGCAGGGAATATTGTGTTTAGTGAAAAACTCAAGAAAGCGAGAAGTGACCTCGAGAATGGTTGTTTCACCCTTGCAATCAAATTTTAAATTTGACAAGTCATTGATTATTCCAGCGAGGACTTTCAAATATGTGGTTATCGAAAAACATTTCAGGGTTAATATATGAGAAGAAGCCATTAAAGATATAGAAAGTTCAAACTCACTTTGTGGGCTTAGCTTGTCATCTGGACCTCCTTCTAGTGCCAGAAATGTTGATGGTGCTAGACCCTCCAAAATTCATGGGGTTCTCCCCAATATGAAGTCTGAATTAGACCTCACACAAGTTGGTGTAGGAGCCCCATCTCGAATACTGCTCAGTTGCCAAAGTAATGGGTTTTAATGATGTGCCTTGGCTGCAATAATGCATAGAGTGGTGTGATCATGACTTTTGTGAACAAGTGTATGAATCTATGGAGGGTCAAGTGAAACATATGAAATGTTCTAACACCTAGGGAAAATGAGTGATACCGTTATAATCCTGTAATAGTACGCGACTTGAAAGGAACACACGTGCATAAAGACATTACGAGTTAGCTTGTGAAATAGTTCCCATGTTAACCATGATGGAATTAAACAACAAAACACATTCAAAAAGATTCATACTAATGCAAAGGAAATATTTCATAACCGTTAGTGTAAGTGAAATAACATATATTGCAAACATAACAAGAATAATCCTACTATATTCACAATATATTCATGGAAATGTGTCGGCTCTAAGATTTTATTAAAGTGAAAGTTCCAAGCATACATATACCATTGATGAACCACTAGTTGTAATAGTGGAACATGAGGTATACACCTGCTCCTCCAAGAAAATATACTCCCTCTATGATACGGAGAAGCCAAGGTATCAACAAACTCCCACGCTCCTCATTCTAAGCTAAAAGCCTAGCCAAAATATTGGCTCCCAAACTCCCTTCACATGATTTATGAATGTATATTATAACAAAATGAGTGACTATTCATTTCCCCTTTATGACTCTTGGACTTCCCTCATGACTCTTCATCTTCTTTACAAAATTAATCTTCAACTTCATTACATCATGATTCTTCACATTCCACATTTGACACTTGGAATTTAACTTACAAATTAATTACAAAATAATATTACATTGCACTTGTACCCATATAAGACAAAATTGGTTAGATCCAACTAGACACCCTAATAAGACAAAATTCAAGCTTAATTTTAGGGAAACTCCAGCTCGACAACTTCGACTTGTATGTTCTTACTCACATGATGATGCCAAGCTTTGTGTTGCGTGATGATGCCCCCAAACTATGTGATGGGATCAGGATGATAGAAGACTCTAGCCTCCATGGCTTCTGGGTACACTTATTTTGAGAAATTCTAGATTTCCTTCTTTAGAATAAGCATCATGGTATTGATTTGGAGAGGGCCACCAATGTACTTTGGCATATTATGTTTGTTTACTTTGAGATCTTCCTTGGTAGTGATATTTCTAAACCAGTCCAAGTATTCTTCAACCTATTTCCTAACCTGATTCCCATATTTGGATTCACTAATTGAGCTACCTGATGCCATCTTATGATATCTCACCAATAAATCCAAGTTGTTCTAAAATCGTGAATATTATGCCTAGATATTGGCGATGAACAAGGCGAGTTTTTTTTTTACTCAGAAAGATCGTATGCACTTTTGTTTTCTCCAACTCTGCCTGTTGCCTTGTTTTCTTCACCAATTCAGGTGGTTCCCCTTTATATTACATTAAACATTCATGCATGACAACGATGGATATATGGATAGACTTAAGAGATTTGGAATTATCCTTACACTTTTTTTGCATGTCATGCAAGTGGACAATTTCCTTATGCATGGTGACAAGTTCTTCATATAAGATCTACATGGTTTCTCCCATTGTCGTTACTTCACCAAGTATGGCTTCCTTAAGTTCTTCCAGATAAATTTGTGTGCGATATGCATTCTGAACATCTGCTCGGAGTTATTCAAATTCTTTCCTTGCAGCCTTAAATTTCTTTGCCAACCAGTTGTTCATGGTCATCAGATAGTTTGTGTTTTATTTTGTAGCACCTGTGAAGGCCAATTTGGTTGTGACAATGGCACATGGATTTCTTCTATTGTCTGGAACAATCAACCTTTCTCTAATGAAAGCAATAGATGCGTGGTCTTCCATAAAATTATCCTTCCTCGCTTGTACAATATTTTTCTGAAGATTGTCATAACTTAGATTGTACGTGTCCATGACCAGACCATCATCAAGAGGAATAATTTCCTCTTCCTCGCTGGGAGATTGATCTACTATAGGAGGGGGGGACTGAATGGTAACCTGTTGTGTAATTGGAATCAAATCAACATCTTGGTTCTGTGGCTTCAATTCCACCTCCATGTCTTGAATCTTGATCAGCTCCTCAATATCTTAAGCCAACTCCTTATCCTATATCTATTTTCTCTCATAATCTAGCTATCGATGATTTTCTTTTTTTTCGATTTCTCTTTGTGTGGCTTCTTCTTCTTATACTCTTCATCTTGCTTCATCTTGCTTCTTTTTCCTAATTTTATCTTTCTTCTTCCAATCTCTTCTACTCTCATTCTTCCTTTTTCTTTTTTTCTACTTGCCACATCCTCTGTTTCCTTTTCTCTACTACTATGGCCACTTTAATTATGTTTGGATATTCTTTCATCTTGCAGCTTCATTCTCCCCCTAGAATGTGCACAACTTTCCTATTCCCTTCTTGTGCACTGGGTTTCACTTTTTTGTTGGTACTTCCTCTAGTGTGACTTCTTTCTAAAGAGTAACCTATGATGTTCCAGCGAAGCTGACTGGTTCATGGGCCTTGGAGGCATTATAACAATTATTTCCATGCTTCCTCCTCAGGTCTCTGAAAGTTCCCGCTTCGCAACTGATAATGAATCCTGTCATAGTGGTATTTTCATACATTCCTTGGATCGTATGGATTGAATTCCAAACAACCAAATTTAAATTTCTCTATTCCTTTTCCTTTATTGTCTACAACTTTGATATTATTCATTTCATACAATCTGATCTGGATAGGAAGAGCAAGCCAAGGTGCTTTATTATTCCTGTGAAATTCTGTTGACAACCCTATAGAGATATTGTACACAACTTCTTGCATGAATAACTTATTGGTGGCATACCTCAGTAAAATATGTAGAGACGTATGTTTGTCAAACATTCTAAGGAAAGTTTCATCTGGTGAGGCGAACCAATATTCTATCTCTGACACTGCTTCCATTACCCCACGTGACATGCAAGGTGACTCTTCCTCAAAGATCAACTTGTACAACAGAATGAGGAAGTGAGGTCCACTTTTCCAATACTCCTATATGGTTTCACTCTAAAAGAAATTTGCAAAAAATATTCACGACGGGCTCTTATGGTTTCCATGTCCAATTCATGCAAGAGAATGCATTGTGGGTGAAAATTTCATCCAGTAGATCTGAAGACATGTAAAATCTAGGTTGCTTTTCCTTAGGAGGATAGAGGGCATTAGCTACATCGATTCTCAGCTATTAAGCCAACAAGTATAACTAGTTGAATGGTCTTCCTTCATTCACAACCTGGTTGAGTAAGAGTTCCCAACCTTTAGGGAAGGTCTTAGTGCTTTGTTGACCATATATTCTACAACATATAATTATCAAGAGATTCTAGGCCTTCCTGAGAGATTTTTTCTTATAGGTGTTGGTGGGGGTTTGAAGAAACTTTGTTGGCTCTTTCACCTAGATTTTGATAATACCCTTTGTGCTCAAGTAATTGGTGGTAGCATATAAGTAATAATCCATGATCAATTCTAGCTCCAACAAATGGTACATATGATGATAATCTGGCTCCAAAAAAGAAGCAAGCCTTTGTCCACTGGCATTGTTCAGAGTCATAGTCTTTGAATCTATATCAGAAATTATCCAACTGACAACGTCTACACATGGGAAATTCGGATACATACATGCAACCTGATGTAACCTTGACTTTTGGACATTTATATACACATGTTGGTCTTCAAGATCTGCTTTGAAGCTTCTTGCTCAGAATGCTTAATTCACTTTATACCATGTGATATTTGATTCTTTTTCTATGAACTATTAAGTATTTGAGTAAACTGGAAAGTTCATTGGCACACTCTAAACTACCTCCTCGATAGTGCTTTATCTAGAATCCTTTTAAGTAGATCTCTTTGGTGCCATTATGTCAATGAATGATGAAGAGAAGTGCTCAAAAACTTCAATTCTTATAGGAGAATGTACTCATGGAAAACACAAATTAGCTTCCCCAAAATGACTCGCAAAGCAAGATCACAATAGCAACCACTGGATTGACAAGGAAAATTACGCAATTCTTGAGGTGAAGGAGGGAGTCTGGCTTCCTGAACTACACATTGTGCACTCTCAGCAGCCAAGGGAGCAACTTGAGTCTAGAGACTATGCAATGCACAGTTTATCCTAAGCATATTGAGGTTGAGACAACGCATTGTGCAGTCTCAGTGGAAAAGGGATAGGACTGAGCCTTGGAACCACACAATGTGCATTTGGGCTAGTCAATTATTGCACATTGCATACTATCAAAGGCTAAGAATCAAGCTTGAGACTTAGACTTGCACAATGCCGAGCTATACAAGGCAACTGTAGGCCGTGAAGGGTAGATCTACCCAGAAATAATGTGGGAAACTGGCAGATATGAGTGATGGTGCAAGTTAAAGTGTACATATCAATAAGGATATATGGATAAATGCAAATCAGGTGTAGAAGATCAACATGTAAAAGGAAAAACAAACATGATTGGAGAGTTGTTGAAACAATGACCACTGATGGGAAAAAAAAAAAAAAAAACTGATGCAACACTTGTAAAAGGAGAACAACGGACCAAAACAACACTTGTATAACCTAATATAAGTTAAAAATATAGAAAACATGAAAATAAACAAGAGAAACAACACTCACATAAGAAAAACGACAAAAGTTGACAGAAAAAGCGACAAAAGACAACAAAAGAAAAACTCACCCAAAATAGTGCCGCAAACTCCACCAAAGGATCCTTGATCTCCTAAGGAAGGCTAGAGCTCCAATATAGGATGTGAAAATGAGCTCTAGTGGCATGAATTATATAGATCTAGGTCAGTTAGGGTTTATGACGTGCATGCCTAAAATCAAGGAAAAAATGACACTTGGAAGAAAGTTCCAAAAATAGTAAGTGTGCCACCTTCACAAAACTAATTAATGACTCCCTATTTTCTAGGGAGGCTTTTTGGTTTTTTTCTTTTTTCCTTTTCGGGAAGTCGAACATTCACACTTCCAAGACGGATTATTCACTTCCCAAGTACTCAAAAACTTCTTCACTCAGTGCATTGCTCAGTTTCTGAGCTGAAGAGATGCTTTTTGTAGGTTCTGAGCTCAAGGCTATGCTACCATCCAGAATTTCACAGATTATGAGCTCAAGGTAGAACTACCTATCTGGATTGTGCAATTCCAATCATCAAGGTTGGATTTCCTTCCAATATTGTGCAGTTTCTAGAGGAAATCCCAACAATGCTACAAGGTCAAGTCAGAATCTTGCTTGTGTCTAAAATATATCAAATCGATAATAATGCATCATGAGCAAAGCATGAAAAGATAAGTCTTTATGGAATCATGAATACTTGTCAACAGTGAAAGATAAGCTCCTATGGATAGAGGGAAGGCTCTGAAATCAAAGCATGGGAAAAATTTTGGAGGGTGGTTGTAGTAGCTACAACATAATGCTAATGTCACATATTGTAATTAATCCACATGGGGTTTCTATGGAAAATTAAGTTTTATTATTTTTATTGTTGTAAAGGAAAATGAGAATGTTTAAGATTGGTTTTATTCATTTTATTGTTTTAGTTGAAGCATACATTACAAATAATTTAGCCCAAGGACATTCTTAAATATACATTCTATGATCTCCATTGTGGGTGTGGTGCCCATTGGCAAATATAATTAACATTAATGGTCTAGAAAGATCGATAACACCCTCATAATTAATGACTTATGGAAAGGGTCTATGAATAAGAAGGTGACAATGCACCTGTCAAAATTGTGGTAGACAAAAAACTCATCATATGGGAGAACAAGGACAACAAGGCCTATGCCCTAATTGTTTTTTTTTAAGTGAAAAGGTGAATCATCATATTATTCCAGTTAAAAATGCTTAGGATGCATTGAATAAGTGAAAATATTTGTATGACTCACACTAACGATTGGAAGTGGTTCAATTGATGATAAATTTCTTCAACCTTGGGTTGAAATATGACGACCCCTTGAACTTAGCCTCAGTTCTTAGAGCTATCATGTATGATGTAGATTCCACTAACGGTTAAAATGGATATTCCTCTCACAACATTTTGTATAAATTTCACACAAAATCACTCACAATCCTCTTAGTGATTTTTTCAAACACTTTACACATATTTTTATCTCCAATAAAACTTTGAAGCAAATTCATCTAACTCAAAATTCACAACTTGAATTTTATGAGAAAAAATACAATGCCAAGCAACTTGCAACAAAAAAATAATGACAATAGATAAGAATTCATTGAAACAATGATGTTGAGGAAAAGCCCAGGGAATAAACCCCCTAAGGGGAAACCCATAGAGAGATATTTTTATTATTACTATGAGCATATAGAAAATAAATACAAAAATAAAACTTAGCAATACACAAAAAATTATCTCTTGAACTTCTGCATCCCCTCCTTGAAAATGTGCCAAATATGCCCCCTTTGATTTATGTGTCGATATTGCTTAGAAATCCATATGGATGTTCGAAACTATATGGTCAAATTCCAACCTTCTCTTTCTCAATATCTATGTGGAAATTATACCTATTATTTTCCAATCAATAAGGAATTTCAAGCCTTCCATTTTCCTTGGAAATCGTGCCTCAAACTTCCCTTCACACTATTGTATTATCGTTATACTTTTCAACAACAATTAATGCTAAATATTTACTTGGGGTTTTGTGCCCTTCTCTCTATGATTTGCACTCAATCTCTTCTACAAAAAAAATTCCTGTCAACTCTTCTCTCTCACATTGAATGCGCTCATGAATGCTCTCTCTCTCATGTGAATCTCTCATAATGATGCCTTTCTCTCTAAAAAAACATTTTTATGTTTTTTATCTCGATTACCTAACCCTAAATTTTCTAACCATATTCTGAATGGCTTAAATTAGATTAGATCTAGGGATAACATTTCACCTCACATTAAATATAATTTATTTAATATTCTCTTTAAAAATCTACTTTTAAGTCATTAATTAAAAAAATCCACCTTTTATAATGTATAGTACAAAAATTAATTTTATTATATAGAATCACTTTATATTAAAAACTTCACTTCATAGAGAGACAAATTTAATGTCCCCCCCATGATAGACATCGAAGCACGGAAGAAGGGATCCTAAGCTACAATTTCTCAACACTTTTGTCAAGGCTCTCTATCCCAAACACTCACACTATATTGAATCTTTGTAAGCTAGTACACAACTCAAGGATATTACTTTTGATTCTCTAGCGGATAAGTTTGTAAATTGGGACAAAGAGTTTGGGAAGAGGAAGTCAAATTCTTAGAAAATTGAAGAAGCTATTTCTTTTGCACAGGAAGAGAATAATGAGTCACAAGATTCTTCTAGGGGACAAGGGATTAGAAGAGGACGTGGAAGGAATAATCACAAATACAATGGGTAAACATTATCAAGGATTAAATTTTAACCTCCATTGCATTCATTTTCATAGAGATGGACATGATGCATCCATATGAAGAATCCCCTGGGAGAGAATCAAGCAAAAATGAAAACAAAACAAAATAAAAACACGAGATCGAGTGAAAGGTAAAGCACCTGAATTTGCTCATTAAATTGATGCCCATTTTAATATTGGAGTAATTGAATATTTTTTCATACTTCACTTTATTCTTAGAAAGATGCATGATTGCTTGATACAAGTGCAACTTTCCATACAACAATTCGAAAAGAATTCTTTAAATACCTCAATGACAATGTAGATGGCGAAATTTACTTTGCAGACAAGTCAAGTATTAATCCATTTGGACTTGGCACCATTAGGTTTAAACTACTTGGAACTTTATTTTGCATGATGTACTCTACCTTATACAACTACGGAGAAATGTGTTGTCCCTTGTTCACATTTACCTACAAGAACACTCCATTCATATTTTTGATGGAAAAGTTGAGATAAGAAAAACATAAAAAAACACAGTTATCATTACTAGAATATGGGGAGAAATACTATTGAAGGTGTAAGGAACGTATGTTGTGCACAAAACCCTGCATATAGTTCTCAGTACAACGAAGGTACACTGCCATCTAGTCTTCTTTGACATGCAATATTTGGAAATATTAATTATGATATTCTTCGCATGTTGAAAATAAATTGTGTTTTTGGTATGCCAACTATTCAAAATAATTTGAAGCAATGTGATGCTTGTATCCTAGGAAAACATAGCAAGCAACCATTTCATGAATCTAATTCGAAAGCACATATAAGTTTGCACTAAATAATTCAAATTTTTGTGGCCCTATGCCTATTCCTTCTAGAAATGGAAATAAATAATATATGATGACTTTTATTGACAATTACACCAAAATGTGTTGGGTATACCTATTGAAAAGTAAATCAAAATATTTTGAAACTTTCAAAAACTTTCATGCATGGGTTGAAAATGATGCACAATCACACATTTATCTCTTCATATCGATAATAGAAAAAATATAATTCTAATGAATTTGAAAAATATATTTTCCAACAGGGGATTAAACATCAAACAACTATGCCATACAATCCTCAAAAAAATGGTGTAGCTAAAAGAATGAACAAGAATATTAAATATGGTTCACTCAATGATATTTTTCAAAAGTTAAATTTGGTATTTGGGTTGATGAAATTGTATATGCAATACATATCAAAGGTAGATTTTCATCTCAAGCTCTCTAAAAGCATACTCCTTATGAAATGTGGCACGAACACCTTCCTTATGGCATCTCAGTATCTTTGGTTCCACCTGCTATGCCATGATTCCCAAGGAAAAAAGAAGGAATATTGATGCAAAGAGTCGAAAGTGCATCTTCTTGGGGTACTTGGATACCACCAAAGCATATTGTATCTAAAATGAGGTAAATAAGAAGTTGATATTTTATAGAGATGTGATTTTTATTTAATGTTCCAAGACTAGTAGTATTTTGGAGTGATAACTTGATTGGTTACATAGATCCAGTCATGTAAAAACTTGTCAAGAATTTGATAATGAGATTCCATATTTTGAAGTGGTGATCCACATCTTGGATTAATCTAAGGAATCTACTTCTAAGGAGTTGTCTCCCCCTCATGAAGCTCCAACCACTTCTTTAGATCCAAAATACAATTTGAGTGATGTGATTGATAGGATCAGAATTATAAATCATGATGCAAGTCCATCTTAATCAACAAAGAAACCTGGACCGTCTCAGAAAAATTCCTCAAAAAATGTCTCATTAAAACACTTAAAAGTGTTCATCCCGATGAGGTTGGAAAGACAAGAATTATAAGTTCCACTAGACAAAATGGAGGTGATGTATATGATTCTAATTCAATTGATGATATTGATGTTTCTCATGATTATGAATTAAATTTGTATACTAATTTTGAACCAACTTCCTTTAAAGAAATCATTTCTCATGATGAATGGAAAGAAGCAATGCAAGAGGATTATGATGTTCTCATAAAGAATGGAACATGGAAGCTAGTGGACCCTCCATTTGGAACCAAACCAATTGGTGGCAAGTGGTTCTTCAAGGACAAGTTTAAATTAGATGGATCACTTGAAAAACACAAATAAAGGCTCTTGGAAAAATGGTTTTCACAGAAATAAGGGGTTTATTATAAAGAGACATTTTCCATTATAGAAAAAATGGGACACCATCTAGACTCTCTTTGCCTTGGTAGTTCAAAATGGATGGAAATTTCATCAAATGGATGTAAGGGCATCTTTCTTGAATGGAGACCCAAAAAAAAAGTTTTTATGTCTCAACCAGAGGAAATTATGTGAAGGGACAAACAAAAATTATGCAAGCTCATCAAATCCTTGTACGACCTAAAACAAGCACCATAAGCCTGGTATGAAAATTTCACTGAGCATATTCTGAAATTAAATTTGAAACACTTTAATCTTAATCATTCAACTTTATTTGTCAATAAATTTTGCAATTTTTTTTTCTATCTTGTGGTATATGTAGATGATTTGTTGATCACGGGGAACAATGAAAATTATATTGCATTGATAAAGAAAGAATTGAAGAAATGATTCCAGATGAAAATTTTGGACACCTTCATTACTACTTAGTCATTGAAGTGACCCAACATACAATGTATAAATTCATCCCTCAAAAAAAGTACATTGGGGAATTGTTGAACAAGTTTTGTATGGCTTAATCCAATTCTTTGTCCACTTCAATGGAACAAAATATGAAGTTCTAATCTAAATAAGGTAATGAATTTTTAATGCAACTAAGTAGAAACAACTTGTGGGAAGTATTATATACATCACCACTGCCAAACCAGATATTTCATTTTCTATTGGAATCCTTTCAAGATTTATACAAAAGCCTTACGAAGGACATTGGTATGCTGCAAAAAGGGTTCTAAAATACTTGAAAATAAATCAAGAGTTTGGACTCAAATATTCATAGGTGGATGACTTCAACTTGATTAGATATTCTAATTCATGGTTTGATGGAGATTAGAAAAATGGAGTTTCTACTTCAGGATACGTTATGAGTCTTGGATAAGGAGTTTTCTCTTGGAGGTCACACAAATAGTTACTTCCTGCAGATTCCACAACAAAGGTCGAATATGTGGCAATTGTAGAAGCAACCAAAGAAATTGTGTGGCTAGGGAAATTTCTTGAAGATTTGTTGGAGAAATAAGTGAAATCTACTCCTCTTCTAATCAACAATACTTCTGCAATTAAATTTTCCAAGAATCCCAAATTCCATGATCAAACCAACATATCAACGCAAAGTATCATTTGATTAGACATCATTTAAAGGCAAGGAATATTCACCTACAACATTATTCCCCAAATGAACAAATTGTAGACATATTCACCAAATAACTTAGAAAATAAAAGTTTAAAAGATTCAAAATTACGCTTGGAGTCACAAATACCCCTTAATTTTAAGGGAGGGAATGCTAAACAACCAATCCTTAAAGATTGGGTGAAAATTTGTATATATGTAAATAGAGAAATCTGAATAGTTAGAATGGGAAGAGGCCTTGGAATCTAAATCCCAAAGGTCAAACCTCTTTATGTATATAATGATGCTCAAATTAATTCAAAACATAATTTTGGGGAGTTAAACATCCTAGCCTGACAATGGTGGAGGATGAAAACCACCCTTTCCTAGACCAACTTGCATACACTTGTATTACGTCTAATTTTTAAACTATTTCTGAGCACTATAGATCTTTGTAGTTTGCTAATTCACGAAAACAAAAACATTTATCAAATATTTTCTATAATAATAAAAAATGTCAATCCAAATAGAAGGTAAAGTAATTTTATCAAGCACGATTGTGAAGATTCTAAAGGAGTTTTCTATGAGGGAGACAACCTGTTAACTTATTATTTGGCGTTAGGAGAAGATTCAAATCACTTATTCAAATATACAACATGTATGCATGCAAAGATCACAAGGTTTATTACTTAAAGAAATAGAGAAGATCATAATACAATATGCCTCCATCCTAGTTGCAAGTTTTACAAGGATAATGAGATAATAAGATTCTAATGGGATGAAAAACACTGGTTAAAGACACAAGACACATTCTCAAGCTAATAATAGTTGCAGAGAAGAAAATAAGTTTAGGACCACTCCTTACAATGTAACGTAAATGCAAGTGCAATAAAAGAACTATTAAACCCAAATCCCTCGCTATCTTGAGGCACATGTTAAGAAATCTACCGCACATAGGGTATATCTAGCTTTGGGTGGACTCCCAACTATTGTCATGACAATGAAAAAAAATAGTGGGAGATTATTATGAGATAATTATGTCTAGAGTAATGCAATTGATGATGTTGCACATGGAATTATGCAAGACCACCCTTAATGAATCAAGTCGCCTACTTTCACAAGATGCATGTCAAAGTCTCTTTATAAATGGTAACAAAAGATGCTGATAAGTTATAACCATCACTTAAAGTTTAAAAGGAGATCCATGGGATTTTATTGTTAAAAAACACGACAACAACCATCCAGCATATTGTGTACTAGCCCACAGCATAGAAAAAGAAAACAATGCTAGAATAAATCAATAAATTATCCCAAAAAGAAAGGATCGCTTGCATTTCTTCTTTGAAATATTTAAGTCTCTATGAACCGATAGGATTGACAAATTTTTCTACCACAAATCGGTGGGGGAAGTCAATTATGACCACGATGCTTTAATCCTACAGGAATTAATAAATTTTGGTAATCTTTGATTTCAAGCTTACGTGATCTATCTCTATCTCGTTTAGTTGTTGTTTTCTTTTTTTAGATTAATCACAAGATCAGTTTCAAACCAATTATTTTGATTAATCTCAAGAAAAAAGTTAAAATTCCAATCTACTTTCTAGTTTAAATAACCATGATTCACCTTGTTCCATATTTAAATGTTAGAGAAAATCAAATAAAATTAATATTATTAAATTAATATATAAACGCTATGTTATAAAGCTTAGGTCTATTTATTAGTAATTATGTTTTAAAAGAAATTATTTAATAATGAATATTAAGTTATTTGTGAAAATTAAAGACAAAATTGAATGTTATAGAAGAAATATTAAAAATGAAGATAAAAATTATAATAACAAATTAAAATCAATAATTTTTTTAAAATTTAAAATCATAAAAAAAATTAAAGGAATTAAAATCAATAATTTTCTTAATCTTTAAACTCATAAAAAATAAATCAGTGAATAAAGGGAAATTTGTTTGAACCCAAAATTATATTATATATGTAAATCTAGGCAACTAAACCCAAAAATATTATATATTCATATTATTGTTTATCTATTTATTATATAATCAAATAAAATATTAAAATTATTCAATATGTATATATTATTGTTATTATAAATTTGAATAAAATATCCAAATTTTATATATTTATAATATTATTATATGTTTGCAAATAAAAAATATTAATTTATATATTTTAGTGTTGTAATAAAATTATTATGTTTCATATTAAGTTTTATAAAAAGTCTCGAAAGATGTTGCTTACGCTATAAAATATAGTAATACCCTTAGTTCTTTTAGCAAAAATTTTATTGAGAACAACCCTATCACCCGTAGAATCTATGGGCTTCCTAATATTCATGAGGAGCCTCCCCCTAAGACCTATTGTTAACATAATAAATGGGTCCACCTATCTTCTTGCTTAATTCTTGGCTGAGAAACTCAAGCCACTTGTTGGTCGCACAAAATCCTTCATTAAGTACTCTACAACCTTTGTTAATGAGTTAAGAGGTTTGAGACTAGATACTGGGGATATTTTAGTAAGCTATGACGTTGTCTCTCCTTATACAAAGATCCTTATTAATGACGCTATAGATGTTATTAATCACACCACTGATCTTGCCACAACCAAATAAGTTGGTTTATTCCTAACCTCTAACTTTTTAGCTTTCAGGGTGAATTTATGAATTAACTTGTGGAGTGGTCATGGATTCTCCACTCTCCCATATCATTTCGAACTTGTTCATGGAATAATTTGAGACAAAGGCTATATCTTCTTCTTAAGTCCACCCTAAGATTTAGAAGAGGTTTCTAGATGATACATGTGTCATTTGGACTCATGGCCAGGAGAAGTTAAATTTGTTCCTTCATCATCTTAATTCTCAATCTGACTCCATAAAATTCACAATGGAATTTGAGGTAAATGGTAGTCTTCCTTTCCTTGATGTTATCTTCTCTAGAATGAAATGTGGTTCATTGTCACACCAAGTGTTTCGTAAAAAAAAATCACACTAAACAATATCTTCGTGTTAGTCCTCATCATTTTATGTTGCAAAAATTCAGAGTTCTTAAGATGTTGGCTATTCGTGCCCTAGGGATTTCTGATGATCACCCGGAAGATGAAAAAAACCACCTCCTAAAAGTTTTTGAAAATAATGGCTATAGCAAGCATCAAGGTCTCCGAAGTTTTCGAAGAGCTAGTATAGGGCCTAGGATTAGAAACGTTCTTGGTGATCAGGTGATCAATGTACAACTCCCCACAAATAAGATTTCTTGTATTCTTAATAAGAGTGATATCTCAACCACCTTCAAACCCCTTAACAAAATTCAATGCTCTCTTAGATTGGTCAAATGACAAAAACCCGGTAAACCCTAGAGAAATGAAAAGAGTTTACTCAATCCCTTGCTGATATGGGATTCCCTATGTTGGGGAGACAGGTAGATACATTTATTAGAGAATTCAAGAGCACACAACAAACATAAAGTACAATGAAACCCGATCCTGAGCCATTGCATAACATGTTGAGAAAACTAAAAATCATGTCTATATTGAATATTCTCAGGTCATTGCAAAAATTGATCAATTCCATCATAGGAAGTTAAGGGAGGTCATCGAAATTGAGAAGCAAGAAAGTAATCTTAATAAGGATGATGGTTTAAAATTAAATAGAAGTTGGATTCCTTCTCTTTCTTCTTGAATTCCTTAGGTTCCCTTCTTCTTCCTCCTTTTTTCTAAATTTTATTTTTTTAATAATATTCATTAATATTATTTATTCCCTTTCCCTAATTCACTTATTTATTCATAAGTATTTAAGTATTCATTAACATATTATGAGTTGTAGTAATATAGTTATATATAATAACAATATCTAATAATATGACATATAATAATTTTATAACTATTCAATAATATATTAGTAGTTATATTATTATAGTTATATATACTAATAATATTTAATAATATTACATATAATATTTTTTACTATAGCAAAAATATATAAACTAAATATGACATATAATAATTTTATAATATTACATATAATAATTTTATTATAATAATAAAAATATATAAAACTAATATTTTTGCATCAAGAGGTGCTCTACAACCCATTATAAGATTGTGTGTCAACATTTTTTTATTGAGACTATATATAATAGTAATAACTTAAAAAAAAACAACACATTCTTCCCTGTTCTCATAAACATGTTTGAGCCAGGTAATACAAATAATAAAATTTATTTTGTTATATTTTAATTTTGTTTTTATTAACAAAAATACAAACAATATTTTCGATAAAAGAACATCATAATACCATGGGCCAATACCATGGTTTACCAATACCATGGGCCAGCTATCCTTTTGATTATTATGTTATGGATCTAAGATTTTAATTATTCTGTTACAATATAATGGATTATCAATACCACATCTCCAAAAACCATAACTTATTTCACAATCAAAATATTTTATAAATATTTTATTTTAATTTAATTTTATGATTATTTTTAATTAAATATAAAAGAAAAAAAGTTATAATTACTTTTGACATATATCTAGACCCTCCATCCTCACGACTACTAAAAATATCCCCATAGAGATTAAATAGAGGTAACTTTAATAAAATTAAAAGTGAGAATACTTTTATATATACATATGTGAAATTTATATAATATAAATAATATTATAAAGAACTAGGGTAGATGAATCTTAACCAAAGATTACTAACAATGAGAGAGGAAAGATAGAGCATGATTCTTTTAAGATTTTTATTTAGATACTTTCTTAAATACAATACAATGGGATCATATTTAAGAGAGATATAGAGATATGGGTGGGAATAGAGTGCGAGAGAGAGACAAAGGTGGGAGAGAAAGGAATAGAGGAGGGGAGAGAGAGAAGGAGAGAGGGAGGGAGAGAGAGATGGATTTGGAGGGGCGAATAGAGGGAGGGAAGAAAAAGGACATTGAAATATATAGGTGGAGAAAGAGAGGGGGTGAAAAGGGAGAGATGAAGACAGAATGAGGGAGAGAGGAGATGAGGGAAGAGTGAGAGAGAGAGAGGGAGACATAGGTATGGAGGGGAAGATATTTGGAGAAAAATAAGGAGAGAGTGAGGGAGATAGTGACAAATTTATAGGGTAAAGACAGAGAGAGAGAGATATTTGATGGGGGGGAGGGGTGAGATAAAGAGAGATAGAGGAAGGAAAGGAGAGAGTAATTGAGAGATAGAAGGATAGAGAGAGAGGTAGATATAGATGGAGTTGGAAGGGGTGAGAGAGGGAGGGAAGAAGAAAGACATATAGAGAGAAAGGTGGAGAGGGATAGAGAGTGACAAGGGAGAGATGGATAGAGTGAGGGATAGAAGAGAGCGGGAGGGAAGATAGAGAGAGAAGGAGAGGAAGAGGGAGGGAGAGAGAGATCGAGAGATATGGAGAGAGAGTGTGTATGTTTCGATGATGAGAAGGAGAGACATTTGAGAAATGTTATCGGTATTCATAATTGTTCTCTGACTCATGACATAATGTAATTCTTATATATTTGTTCAAAAAAAAAAGAGAAAGAAAAATTATTATAGATATCAAAAGAAAATTATTTTTATAAGCATGGGTTTCATGCTCAATTTATTTTGTTTCTAGGTCTAAGCACCCATTGTGTGCTTCTTGTTGAGAAATCAATAGGGTTATACTTAGGATGATTTATCTTATACTTGATAATTTCTTGTGATGTATTTTTACTTTTTCTTGATTATTATATTCTTATCTTATTATTATGTTTCTCTTATCATCAATTAACTACCAAAAACATGAAGATCAATAGTACACAAGAAAACACAACGTAGGCTACAAGTCAGGGACAAAACCTCTCCACTTTAGAGGAAAACCCACAAATATGTTCTCTTCTAATAGATTCTTCAAATGAAGAATTCCAATCCCTCTAGACTAAGAACAACACCCTTCCAAGACCAAGTCAGACCTTCTAGATTATGTGTTTCTTCTATCGAAATCAAACCCAGTCAAATCTGTTGCAACTACACAACTTTTACCCCCAGCTACAAAATTTTAGACTTGCACCAAAATTTTGGCCTCCACTGCAAGTCTAAAATTTTTGGTCCCTACAACATTTGCTACTTCCACACGTGTGAGAAAATTTAGGGCTTCCAATGCTTCCTTTTTCCTTCACTTGGGTTGCTTCTCCTTCTAGGGATTGTAGGTGACTTAAAATTCCTTTCTTCAACCTTATTTTTTCAACTTCACAACTTCGATATTGCAACTACAAAACACTGTCCTTATCTTCACATGTGTGAGAGATAGAGAGAGATAACCCGAAAATCTTTGTCTTTCATCCTTCTTCCTTCTTTACTTCCATTTATTTTTCTTCTCCTTCACTTGATTGATGAGAAGTGAGTGAGTGTACATAGAAGGTCAACTTCCCTCCTATATATAGGCTTCGAAGGAGGACAACATGCCCTAATGAAGCCAACTTCTTAGCTGTTAGGCCGACTTGGTCTTGGAGGGGTATTTTGACACTTTAAATACAAAAAATAATTGTTTTTACATGTTACAATATTCCCAATGTGGTCTTCCTCATATGAAAATGACTATATTGAATTCTTGACTCTATGAAAAACCCTAGAAGCACTCAGTGGGTGCTTGAATTCTAAATAAAATAGCCTTGAGCATGAAACCTGTTGTGTCCGGATATGAACAGAATTCACACCTTTATCCACATAAATTATCAACCCGAGGGCGTTAGTAATTTCAAGACTAACGGCGAAGTATATGCAGATACAAGCACATAACCTGCTGTAGATCACAGGGTATAAATCCATAACACACAACCCAATGTAACAGCGATTAAATAAACTGCAGAAATTAAAGAACACTCACAAAAATTAATTATGAACTGTAACAGCATTAAAGAAATCACATTAAAATGAAAACATTGTAAGAAAAAGGAAAACGCAACACCTGATCAGAAGAGTGGGCCCAACTCTCTGATAAGGGCTATGACAACTCACGAATTATATAAGAAACAGCAAGTTGTTGTGCATTCGATTAATGATAAAAGAGAATTGTTACAAGATTTGTATGTAAAAGGGATTAACCCTGATTCACAGCCCACGGGCCTCTTTATACAAGTGTCCTGAAACCCCTGATTCCTCTCAGCAACTACATATTTACAAAAATGCATCTTGTTACAACAGAAACCTAGTTGCCCAGAAAGAAACTGTGAAAAGGCCTGAAATGGCACTGATACAAACAAGTATGTTACGTTGTAACGAAAAATGAGAAAAACACTAGAGATGATAGGGTGTTCCTTGACTTATGGCTGCAACGCTCCTGTTTTAGCCAAATCTGAAGAAATATCAGAGTCAATATATAAAAATGGTAAAACCTCCATGACAAATACTTCATTAATCAAATATCCCATGAAATATAAGGAAAATGGTTTTACCTTGTGTGTTTAAGAGTAATGATGGCACAAAGAGATAGAAAGATAGGGTAACATGGGAGAGGAAAGTATACAAATCCGGTACCCAAAATCTCTCCCCAACTGATCTATCTGCATGTCCTCATGTAGATAGTCATCTCCTCAGATCCAAATTAGACTGAATGTGATCGACATGAAGCTGTGTGAGGTCATACTCTGCATCCATTTCTGTTCCTGGTGGCTTATATCCTTCTGTCAAAACAACATCCTTCCACCATCCTAGATAAACGTTATATGCAGGAGTATACCACTCTGTTGGAAACCAGAGAAGGGGAAATTGAAACCTTAAGCCCATCCATCTGACCCCACAAGTATGAATGCATGCCACGAAATGTGGCATTCTCTCTAAAGCTCATGCAAAGTTGGGTGCCCCAAATGGTTCTCATTCTCTGACGGCTGAGGATGACAACATCCACCTTTTCTAACAACTATCTAGTGCATCCTTGCAAAACATCGTAATCTAGCCAACACATAAGTCAACGCACCATTTCTGGGTTGCTAACATATGTTCTTTACGACCCTCAATCTATAAAAATGTATAATGCTTATTATAAATATTTGAGGACTGACCATGCTCTCTTCTCATCATTAATGGCTTGCCATCTTGATTTCTTCAAATGTATCCTAGGCCTTTATCCATTTAATCTAATTGATGGTATAAGAGGTGAAAGCTCTTAAATGGATATCCCCCACGAATGGAACGATGTTAAAGGACTGATCATGCCTTAAGTAATACTCATGCATGTAGAGCTCGCACATTAAGTGATTTCCTATAATATCATGAATTTTTAAAATACGGAGGAATTGAATGGGGTCCTCAATTTCGTACCAAATCTCCTTATATATACTTTCAAGAAAAAAGAAAAGAAATTTTTCATGAAGTAATAAGGCATAGCTATGTGCAGGAGGTCTGCAGGCCATTACCTTCTGTGCCAGGGAGAACATCTTCTCCTTATCTGTCTTCAGCAATTGCACTTGTTCTTCCAACTCCTTTATGCTGGCCTTATGTTTGGCCTACTTTAGCCGCGCCTTGTATAACTGATCCATGTACCCTGTGATGACTCTGGTGGCCTATTATTGAACCCTAGTTGTTTCCTTCTTATGGTCGCTCACAGCAGATCGCCACTTCTGAATTTCAATGGCCAATACAAATTCTCGACCTTCGAACAACTCTTCAATCGGGCCAGTTTGGGTAGCTACAGTGGAGACCTCGATTTTCGGCTTTATTGCCCTCCATTTGTAGATTTTTACCTTCCTTTTCAATCGTGAAACTTTCTTCTTCCAATCCCAAACCTCCCTTTTTAGTCTCATGGTTTCACTGGACTGCAGCTGATCATTCTTCTTGATAGGTAACCTTCTTTTCTCACACTGTTCAACCCATTCATGTTTAACAATAAATTCAGTCTCTGGGCCTATGACAGGTTTAGAAGGTGGTGGAACACTACTGATATGCTCCACGGATTCTCTTTTCAAGCCCTTCTGGCTGGGATCCCTATCTCCAGGGGATTCTTCTTCGATGTTTTTTCTGGGAACTTCTGCCATCTGGTCAACACTTTCATTGACCACTCTGTGTTTCGATGCTTCCATAGGAACTCTATGTTCTTCGCGAGCCTCTAAGTGTTCTGGTTCGGTAGTGGTTGGGCCAATCTTGGCCGTATCAACAAATTTAAACACTGGGTGATAGCTACTTCTTCCATTAAAATTTTGGGTGAGCGGAATCCCCTCGTCCCTCTAGGCATCAGGGACTGGAACAGAAAATGAGGAATAGACTCATCACCTTCATTTTTGGTTTGAACCGGAACTTCGCGCATTACTACCTCCACCGGGGTCGATGTTGGTTCTTGTGGGGCAGCATCGATTCCGTGACTTATTTCCCTTCTGTCCTCTTGCCCCTTTCTCACCATTTCTTATTCATGGGTCGATACTGGTTCTTGTGGAACAGTATCGGCCTTTGGGCTCATTCCTTCTTTACCTCCCTATTCCTCATGAATCACCTCTGTTTTCACAATCGGTACTGGTTCTTGAGTTCCAGCATCGATTTTGTAGGCTGACTTCTCCTGTTCTAGCCAAATTGGGGGTGGTTCTTGTGTAGCACCCCCACCTGTATCAACATCCATATCTATATGGGCAGGTGATGTTGTTTTTTGCAAAACAGCATCACTTGCCATTTCTCTGTCCACAATTTCACTTCTCTGTTCTTCATTGACAAAAGATGATGACTGTATAACAGTATTGACTTCCTGCACGATGTCCATAATTTATTCCTCTGTGGGTTCTTTATGCGAGGCTGGTTCTTGTGTGGCAGCCTCAGTTGTGTCGCCGATTACTTCCTCTATTCTCATCTCTTCTTCTGCGGGCCTTTTAAGTGAGGCTGGTTCTTTTGTGGCGGCCTCGGCTGTGTCACCTATTAACTCCTCCATTCTTGTCTCTTCTTTTGCGGGCTTTTCAAGCGAGGCTGGTTCTTGTGTGGCAGCCTCGACTGTGTCGCCCATTACCTCCTCCATTCTTGTCTCTTCAGGTTCCTCCTAATCAACCATCATCTCTTCTTCCTTGGGTTCCTCTTGATCAACTTCCATTTCCATTTCCTCAGGTTCCTCTTGATCAATTCCTTCTGAATGTTCTTCTACCATCAGCCCAGCCAGAGAGGCTGGTTCCTCTTCTCTAGCAGCAATCATGGCTGCTACCTCTTCTTCTGAGGACCCGCAGAGTTCTACCCAGGAGACCTGAAGCCTACCTATTGCATGCACGACAAATAATTGTACCAATCCGTGGTTAGAAAACACTGCCCACATTCGGCGAGAGCGCCGAGTAGACTGTGCCATATGCTGCAGCTATTTCAATAGGAAGAAGGGCATGTTTAAGGAATGCACCTTATCGTGTGGAAATCAAAGGTGCGTTAGAATTTTAAAGTGATATTTGAATAGAGTTGTGGCCCGACCCTCGAAAGTTATGTATTTTATTACGAAACTTGCAACTTTGTTCCAAGGATATGGTACAGTTCTGCGCTCATATCCTCTGCCCATTTGAATGACACTTTCTCCTGCCTGCAAGAACAATTTAGGAAATTCTGGGAGAGAAAATTTCCGAGCAAACCATTGCTTCCCCTGTTGTCTCAGCCTGCTAACCTCTGTGATTACCTCTTCTGTGACAGGAACTTCCAGACCTCTAACCCGTGAATAATTATCCTCTAAATTGTGTGTGAATTCCATTGTGATTCCTCCATCAAACCCCTGCAATTTGTCAAAGTAGGTATCCCACCCCGCATCAACAAATATTTTCCATACTTCTAGATTGCTGCGAATTAAAGTTGTGTTTTCAGGCTCATGCCGCAGAGCCAGCACACCCATACTGTGGATACTTGTAGCAACACTCTCTGTAATATCAAACCGTTGGGCGAGGTGGTGGATACAAAATTCGTAGAAACAACATGGTGAAAATGGAAAGGTGGTAACGGTAAATACGGAGAGTAACTCTCGAAAACTGAGAAAAATCATAAATGAATATGGTAAGTGTGGTGAATAAAAATAATAATTGTTTCATATAAGGTGCATGAGACATCTTATGAATCCCAATACGTATTGAATGATGACACCACATGTTGATGGAAATCATAAGGTGTACCATGAAAGAATTATCATACTAATTTATGAGGCAATTATTATGCCGTCCTTGACTATGACGACACCCCCCCAGCTTAATTTTTTGTTGTCCGCGGCATTAAGATCTTCATATGGGATATTTAATTAAATTGATAAAGGTCACGTGGAGGTGTACCTGATGGCCTACCTTAAGGAAGTGATAGTTGGTAGGATGACGGCGCAGAAATGATGTGGATGGAGTAACAGCATCGAAGTAACAGCATCTGGTGTAATAGCATTGGAGTAACAACATTCGATGTGACAACATCCGGTGTAACAACATCAGAGTAACAGCATCGAAGTAACAACATCTGATGTGACAGCATCTGGTGTAACAACATCAAAGTAACAACAATCGGTGTAACAACAATGTGGTGTAACAGCATCGGAGTAACAACATCAAAGTAACAGCATCAGAATAACAACATCCGATGTAGCAGCATCGAGCAAGTATTAATAACATCCATTGTAACAGCATCTGGAGTAACATCAGTGTGAGTAGCAGTATCCAGAGTAACAACAATGCGAGTAACAGCATCCGGTGTAACAACATATGGAGTAGCAGCAGTGCGAGTAACAACATCAATAGTAGCAGCAACTGAATAACAACACCATGTGTAGTAGCACCCGAGTAACAGCACCATGAGTAGCAGCATCTGAGTAACAGTATCTGGTGTAGCAGCAACTGATACTTTGGAAAAAAAAATTGTTTGATTTTTACTCCTTAGTAGTAACTCATGCAAAAAGACAATAAGATAAACAATATAATTCTTTATTCCTTTATTATTATTATTATTATTATTATTATTATTTACAACATTGGTGCAGAGGAAGGATTCTCTCCGCAGATGACCTTCAAACCAGATTTCTCAGAGAGTTGTTTAATAAAAGCATCCTTAGAAGTCGGGCGGTGGTATAGTCTCAGGCAATGTCCATTGACTATGAAAGAAGCATGTACACCATCGATTGTAACTAGCCTGATTGTTCCATTATCAAATACAACGTCCACCTCGTAAGGTCCCATCCAATGAGTGCAAATTTCTCCCTTAAAATCCTTAAAACAGGAGTCATAAAGCAGTGTCCAATCTCCGCTTTGAAACACCTTGTTTTTAATAAACTTGTTGTGCCATTTCATTCTATGCTGCTGGATAGCAGTAGTTCATTGGACGACCATGGAATGGATTCCATCAATTTCATTGAGCTAAGCCAGTCGGTGTTTCTGGGCATCTGATAAATCTAAACCAACTTCCAGAGCTGTTCTAAGCATACTAATTTCAAATTCTATTGGAAACAATGGGGATTTCCCATAAACCAACTCGAACGATGAAAACCGGGTTGTATTCCGCCATGTTGTTATGTATGCCCAGAGAGCTTCCGGGAGCTTCTAAGCCCAATCCCGATGATGGTATGCCACAGTTTTTGTCAAAATATTTTCCAATGTCTTGTTCATGCTTTCCACTTGTCCATTTTCCTGGGGGTGGTATGGAGATGTCACTCTTTGCTTGACCCCATATTTCTGCATGAGCTTTACTATCTTGTGTTATGTGAATTGTGCTCCTCCATCTGAAACAATCTCTCTTGGATTATCGTAATAAGAAAAAATTTCTTCAAATAGAAAATCTGAGACCACCTACTCTGTTGCTTTAGCAACAGCTTTGGCTTCCACCCACTTAGTCACGTAATCAGTACAGACCAAGATGTGAACTTTTTGCTGGGAGGGTGGGTTAAAGGGTCCAACGAAGTCAATAGCCCATTTCCCAAAAGGTTCAAGGACTACCTGTGCCTGCAAAGGGATTTCATCAGCTCAACCGGGCTGCCCCATACGTTGGCAACTATCACACCTCCTAACATAATTCTGAGCATCACGAAAAATGGAAGGCCAAAAATATCCCATTTGTAGCACCTTATGACCTATTCTTTTATCCGCAAAACTCCCTCCACAAGGGCCATCATGGGCAGCTTTCAATACCTCATAAATATCATATTTCAACACACAGCGTCGGATCTGCTTATCTACTCCTGTATGAAAAAGGTACCCTGCCATCCAAGAATATCGGGCACTGTGATGGATAATTTTCTGTTGTTCCCTGTATGACAGATGAGGAGGCACTTTCCCTGTAGTAAGATAGTTAGCAATGTCTACATACCACGAAGGTTTAGTAGAAACTACAAAAAGATGTCAATCAGGAAAGCTATCTTGTATGGGTGTGCTCTCATCATCGTTATCCATTCTAGATAGGAAATCAGCCACTACATTATCTTTTCTTGGCTTTTCTACTATTGTAATATCGAATTCTTGAAGCAATATTAACCATCTTGTAATACAGCTAGGAGTAATGGGTTTATTCATCAAATACCTGATTGTTGTGTGATCATTATGGACAATAGTAGAGTACTCGGTAATGTAATGCCGGAACTTGTTGACGGCATAGATGACAGCTAGGAATTCTTTTTCTGTCACCGTATAGTTTAGTTCAGCAGGAATTAATTTCTTACTTACATAGTAAATTGCGTACGGTGTTTTGTCTACCTATTGTCCTAAAATAGCCCCTATTGTTGTCTAAGAAGCATCGGTATGTATGTGAAATGGTAATGTCCAATCAGGTCCTCGGAGGATTGGAGCCGTGCACACTAGCCCCTTTATTTTTGTGAAATTTGTCTCACAATCTTCAGTCCACAAGAATTTTTCATATTTTGTAAGTAATTGAAATAGTGGGTGTGCTATTTTAGTGAAATTTTCTATAAAGCATCTATAATAACCAACACAGCCAATAAAGCTACATACCTGCATGGGTGTTTTGGGTACCGGGAAATGTAATATTAACTCTACTTTAGTCGGATCAACTTGAATTCCAGCAGCTAAGAGAAAATTCCCCAATACTACTCCTTCTTCCCTCATCATATGGCATTTGACTGTACTCAGAGGTACATGAGTATGTTTACATATTTTGAGTACCTTCTCTAAATTTTGTAATCCTTCCTCAAATGAGTTTCCATATGGGGTAAAGTCATCCAGATAGATTTCAATGTTATCATTGACCAAATCAAAAAAAATTCCCAAGATTTCCCTCTGGAAGGTAGCAGGAGCATTACAGAGGCTAAATGGAAGGACCCTGTATGCAAAGGTTCCCAAAGGGCATGTGAAAGTTGTTTTATCCTGGTCTTCCAGGGCTATCTAGATCTGGTTATATCCGCTGAATCCGTCTAGGAAGGAAAATAACTTCTTCCTGGCCAAGGTATCCAGGACCTAGTCAATGAATGGCAAAGGAAAATGGTCTTTTTGAGTTGCCTTATTTAGTTCCCTGTAATCTACACAAATCCGCCATTTACCATTCTTTTTGGGAACAATAACTAGTGGGGATACCCATTGGCTATCTGAGATGGGGTAAATGAATCCTACATCTAAAAAATTTTGTAATTCTTCTTTAACAATGTTTTTGAGATTGAGAGTGTAAGCTTCTGTGATCCATAACATTTTAATTATAAATCTTCCGGGAAATCACATAAGGAATTTTTGGAACCGACGTGTTTCGAACTACCAACTGTAGTTCATCATCAGGATAATGAGGAATGTTTGATCTGACATACACATTTATATCATGAAGAGAGAAGCAACGGTCAAGACCCCAAGGAGTCAAAAAACGGTAAAAAATTAAATACAATTATAAATAATCCAAAAATATCAGTCACACATCCTTAAAATTAAAACGGTCAAAAAATAAAACTAAAAATAAAAATATAAAAAGACCTAATTACCCATTCATATAATATTAACCCAAAAACTAACTTAACTCTCCCACCTAAACAATATAAATAAGTGATTAAGTGAACAAATATTCAAGTCAAAGACATAAATTATAAATAATAATAATAATAATAATAATAATAATAATAAATAACTAAAATTAGAAACAAAAATAAAATAAAATAAAGAATAA
Source organism: Pinus albicaulis (assembly GCA_034641835.2). Lineage (NCBI taxonomy): Eukaryota > Viridiplantae > Streptophyta > Pinopsida > Pinales > Pinaceae > Pinus > Pinus albicaulis. The sequence continues at coordinate 1,244,187,334 of CM076584.1, forward strand.
AAATACTTACTACAGAGTAAAATAAAAACTAACGAATTCAAGTCAAAGTCATAAAGTAAAAATAAATAATTCATAAATAAATAAATAAAATAAAAATAGAAATAAATTAACAGTATTTTTATTTTTAATTTAATAACTAAATAAATAAACAAACATAAACCAATAAATAAAATAATAAATAATAAAAAGACCAAATTATAAAAGTAAAGAATAAAATGACCTACTACACAGTAAAATAAAAATTAACGAATTCAAGTCAAAGTCATAAACTAAAAATAATCTATAAATAACTAAAATAATCAATACAATAATTTATGAATGAATAAAAACTTTTAGAAATTAAAATTAAAAATAAAAATAAAAATAAATTAAATGTATTTTATTTTAATTATTAAATAAATAAAATATTAAAATAATAATAAGACCAAACCATAAAAACCAAAGAATAAAAGGATCCTTACAGGGAATGAAGAGATGGAATCCAACAACTGCTAACTTTCCATTCGTCATCCCTATTCAACGTGCGGGACCTCTTTTCAATCTCAATCGCCAACCTAAATTTCCGGTGATGGAAATGATCAACCCTAGCAAGAATTTTAGCATCCTCCATACAAATGTGATGCTTCGTCTTTTCTGCATGCTCAGCTAATGCAGAGGACTTGGTTCTACCATGCCTAATATCCGCAGCATGCTCCTAGAACCTCTTATTAATCAACCTACTAGTTTCACCAATGTAGGGAAACCCGCAAGAGCACGGAATCAAATAAACACCTTTCACACTTTTAGGGTCCAACTAGTCCTTAAACGATTTAAGGGAGCCCCGAATGGTATTTAAAGGTTTAAAAGAAGAAGAGATCTTATGCTTCCTTAAAATCCAGGCGATCCTATCCGTAGTACCTTGAATAAAAGGTAAATGAACTTTACCAACAACATCACCACTAATCTTATTCAGTCTACGACCTTTGCTTGCATTCATGAAAGCCTTCAAACCCTGACTTCTACTATAACCGTTATCTCTAAAGACGTTAAGGAGATGGGCTTTCTCTTCACCTAAATGATCATTATCAGAAATTCTAAGAGCTCTTGTAGCTAAAGTATTCAAAAATCCAAGTTTCTGAGCAGGAAAATGATGAAAATACTATTAATTTATTTCTATTTTTATTTTATTTATTTATTTATGAATTATTTATTTTTACTTTATGACTTTGACTTGAATTCGTTAGTTTTTATTTTACTATGTAGTAGGTCTTTTTATTCTTTATTTTATTTTATTTTTTAATTTAATTTATTTTTGTTTCTAATTTTAGTTATTGTTTTTATTTTATTATTATTATTATTCTATTTATTTATAATTTATGTCTTTGACTTGAATATTTGTTCACTTAATCACTTATTTATATTGTTTAGGTGGGAGAGTTAAGTTAGTTTTTTGGGTTAATCTTATATTAATGGGTAACTAGGTCTTTTTATATTTTTATTTTTAGTTTTATTTTTTGGCCGTTTTAATTTTAAGGATGTGTGACTGATATTTTTGGATTATTTATAATTTTATTTAATTTTTTACCGTTTTTTGACTCCTTGGGGTCTTGACCGTTGCTTCTCTCTTCATGATATAAATGTGTAGGTCAAATCAGCCATTCCTCATAATCCTGATGATGAACTACAGTTGGTAGTTCGAAACGCGTCGATTCCAAAAATTCCTGATGTGATTTCCCAGAAGATTTATAATTAAAATGTTTTTGAGAGCAGGATTCATCCTCCGTTGAGGTTGTCTTGCAGGGCAGCAATCTTCCTTAATGTAAATATGATGAGTGCACAGGTTGGCAGGGATACCCTTCATGTCGGTATAATCCTAGGCAAAATCTTCCTGATGATCTTGAAGGACTTTCAAAATCTATTTTGTCTAGGATTCGGACAGGTTTGGGTTGATATTAAGTGTTTTCCCTGGTTCAATCTCGATTGGAGTACTATCATGGGATGAGGTTACAGGAATGTCCTCAATGTCATCTTCTGGTTCAATGTTTTCCTGAGTCTCATAGCTCATAGCAGATTCGAGAATATGTTGAGTTGAATCGGAAATAGAACTAGAATCATTAATGAAACCGTTAATGGCATCATCTTCAGTTTCTATTTTAAATTGAAGGGCCTGCCCAGTGGTAAGAACTAGTCTAATATCTTTGTTTTCAGGTTCAGGCTCTTCTACATGTAGAGGTTTCTGACTGGGTAGTGATTTTTCAGATGGGCTCGGTTCCACAGGAGGATAAAGCTTAAGGTTCTTTGTTACAGTCCCATTTGATATAATCATGTGCCCAGATCAGCACCCTATGTAAGTGTCTGCAGTTGCAAGCCAGGGTCTTCCTAAGATCAATGGGTGACCTCCTGTTGAAGATCGAGTTTGTAATATATACAGGGTAATGCCATGAATCTACTGAAATGACCACATCTTCTAATTTCCCTATTGGATTAATTGTGGAACTATCTACAAGTTCCAGGATAGTAGGGGTTGGTTTAATGTTTCCAAGTCCTAATGTGTTCATTGTTTCAGTAGTAATAATGTTAATGGTTGCTCCCAAATCCACCAGTACATTTGGGATTTCAATCCCATTAATCTGTACTGTTAGAATCGGGTTCCCAGGGTCTCCATATTTTATAGGCATGATGTTTCCTAACATGATATCGAATAGTCTACCCATTACATGAATGCTTAATGGATCCTTAGGTTTCCTCCCTAGTTTCTTTGGGCAGTACTCTTTCAGATTTTTTACGTATATAGGTACATCCCTCATAGCTTGTAAAAGGGGAATTTTAACAAAAAGATTCTTCAGTTCCCCTAGGAATTCAAATTATGCTTGAGGGTTTGGTTTGCTCAAGGTCAATATTTCGGGATATGAGAGAGAAGTTAAATGACCTTGATTAGGGACAGCTTGGGTACGTCTCTGATTTATTACATTTTGATCTGAATTCTCCCTAACTATTCCTTGTTCTGGTTATGAATCTCCACCATTAAATTGTTCTGTGATAATGGGTGAAGTAGGCGCATTTACTACCCAGTCAGACCGTAGATTTATTTCATTGAGCCCCACGATAGAAATGTTGTAGGATGGAAGGTTCAGTGTGTCTGTCTGCTGGACCCCTTTATTATTCAGATTTGGGTTAGGCGAGATAGGAAGCTGAGGTCTAATGGTTGGGTTTCCTTGGGGTACATTGGAAGGCAAATGAAGTTGTTATTGAGGCATAGGCTGAGGAAATTGTCCAGTAGGAGAGGATCCATGCCAGGTCTGGTTCCATGAAGGATTTGGATTGGTTTGGGGGACCCATTGTTGCCAATGGGGATACTGATATTGATACCACATAGATGAAAATGGTGTAGATTGGGGACCCATATTGAAATTATTAAAATACTAAGATGGGTCCGGAAACATACCTGGATTCATAGCTGGTGGTCAAGGTTGCCATGGCTTCTTCTGCCCCATGAAGTACAGCTGGTCCACCACGCTTTCTTCACTTTCTCCTTGGAAAACTGCTTTCGGCTCGGGCAAGGAAGGACATGAACTGGTCGCGTGAGTCTATTCATAGATCGCGCAGGCTTCCACCGTGTTTAGCGGGCATTCCTTCAAAGGGTGTTTCTTTCTACACTGAGGGAAGAATATGGCCATGGTTTTTTCCAACTCCATATGCTTCTATTTTTCAAAGTCTCTTTATAAATGGTAACAAAAGATGCTGATAAGTTATAACCAGCACTTAAACTTTAAAAGGGGATCCATGGGATTTTATTGTTTAAAAACACGACAACAACCATCCAGCATATTGTGTACTAGCCCGCAGCATAGAAAAAGAAAGCAATGCTAGAATAAATCAATAAATTATCCCAAAAAGAAAGGATCGCTGCATTTCTTCTTTGAAATATTTAAGTCTCTATGAACCGATAGGATTGACAAATATTTCTACCACAAATCGGTGGGGAAAGTCAATTATGACCACGATGCTTTAATCCTATAGGAATTAATAAATTTTGGTAATCTTTGATTTCAAGCTTATGTGATCTATCTCTATCTCGTTTAGTTGTTTTCGTTTTTTAGATTAATCACATGATCAATTTCTGACGTTTCAAACCAATTATTTTGATTAATCTCAAGAAAAAAGTTTAAAATCCAATCTACTTTCTAGTTTAAATAACCATGATTCACCTTGTTCCATATTTAAATGTTAGAGAAAATCAAATAAAATTAATATTATTAAATTAATATATAAACGCTATGTTATAAAGCTTAGGTCTATTTATAAGTAATTATGTTTTAAGAGAAATTATTTAATAATGAATATTAAGTTATTTGTGAAAATCAAAGACAAAATTGAATGTTATAGAAGAAATATTAAAAATGAGATAAAAATTATAATAACAAATTAAAATCAATAATTTTTTTAAAATTTAAAATCATAAAAAAATAAAGGAATTAAAATCAATAATTTTCTTAATCTTTAAACTCATAAAAAATAAATCAGTGAATAAAGGGAAATTTGTTTGAACCCAAAAGTATATTATATATGTAAATTTAGGCAACTAAACCCAAAAATATTATATATTTATATATTCATATTATTGTTTATCTAATTATTATATAATCAAATAAAATATTGAAATTATTCAATATGTATATATTATTATTATTATAAAGTTGAATAAAATATCAAAATTGTTATATATTTATATCATTATTTATAACGAATAAAAATTATTAAATTTATATATTTTATTGTTGTAATAAAATTATTATGTGTAATATTAAGTTTTATAAAAAGTCTCGAAAGATGTTGCTTACGCCATAAAATATAGTAATACCCTTAGCTCTTTTAGCAAAAATTTTATTGAGAACAACCCTATCACCTGTAGACTCTATGGGCTTCCTAATATTCATGAGGAGCCTCCCCGCTAAGACCTATTGTTAACATAATAAATGGGTCCACCTATCTTCTTGCTAAATTCTTGGCCGAGAAACTCAAGCCACTTGTTGGTCTCACAAAATCCTTCATTAAGTACTCTACAACCTTTGTTAATGAGTTAAGAGGTTTGAGACTAGATACTGGGGATATTTTAGTAAGCTAGAGGTTTGTCAATGAGTTAAGAGGTTTGAGCCTAGATACTGGGGATATTTGAGGTAAATGGTAGTCTTCCTTTCCTTGATTTTATCTTCTCTAGAATGAAATGTGGTTCATTGTCGCACCAGGTGTTTTGTAAAAAAAAATCACACTAAACAATATCTTCGTGTCAGTCCTCATCATTTAATGTTGCAAAAATTCAGAGCTCTTAAGATGTTGGCTATCTGTGCCCTAGGGATTTCTGATGATCACCTGGAAGATGAAAAAAACCACCTCCTAAAAGTTTTTGAAAATAATGGCTATAGCAAGCATCAAGGTCTTTGAAGTTTTCGAAGAGCTAGTATAGGGCCTAGGATTAGAAACGTTCCTGGTGATCAGGTGACCAATGTACAACTCCCCACAAATAAGATTTCTTGTATTCTTAATAAGAGTGATATCTCAACCACCTTCAACCCCCTTAACAAAATTCAAAGCTCTCTTAGATCAGTCAAATGACAAAGACTCAGTAAACCCTAGAGAAATGAAAAGAGGTTACTCAATCCCTTGCTGATATGGGATTCCCTATGTTGGGGAGACAGGTCGATACATTTATTAGAGAATTCAAGAGCACACAACAAACATAAAGTACAATCAAACCCGATCCTGAGCCATTGCATACCATGTTGAGAAAACTAAAAATCATGTCTATATTGAATATTCTCAGGTCATTGCAAAAATTGATCAATTCCATCATAGGAAGTTAAGGGAGGTCATCGAAATTGAGAAGCAAGAAAGTAATCTTAATAAGGATGATGGTTTAAAATTAAATAGAAGTTGGATTCCTTCTCTTTCTTCTTGAATTCCTTAGGTTCCCTTCTTCTTCCTCCTTTTTTTTAAATTTTATTTTTTTAATAATATTCATTAATATTATTTATTCTCTTTCCCTAATTCACTCATTTATTCATAAGTATTTAAGTATTCATTAACATATTATGAGTTCTAGTAATATAGTTATATATAATAACAATATCTAATTATATGACATATAATAATTTTATAACTATTCAATAATATATTAGTAGTTATATTATTATAGTTATATATACAAATAATATTTAATAATATTACATATAAGAGTTTTATTACAATAATATTACATATAATATTTTTTATTATAACAAAAATATATAAACTAAATATTACATATAATAATTTTATAATATTACATATAATAATTTTATTATAATAATCAAAATATACAAACCTAATATTTTTGCATCAAGAGGTGCTCTACAACCCATTATAAGATTGTGTGTCAACATTTTTTTATTGAGACTATATATAATAATAATAATACCTTAAAAAAAACAACACATTCTTTCCTGTTCTCATAAACATGTTTGAGCCAAGTAATACAAATAATAAAATTTATTTTGTTATATTTTAATTTTGTTTTTATTAATAAAAATACAAACAATATTTTCGATAAAAGAACATCATAATACCATGGTTTATCAATACCATGGGTCATCTATCCTTTTGATTATTATGTTATGGATCTAAGATTTTAATTATTCTGTTACAATATAATGGATTATCAATACCACATCCCCAAAAACCATAACTTATTTCACAATCAAAATATTTTATAAATATTTTATTTTAATTTAATTTTATGATGATTTTTAATTAAATATAAAAGGAAAAAAACTATAATTACTTTTGACATATATCTAGACCCTCCATCCTCACGACTACTAAAAATATCCCCATAGAGATTAAATAGAGGTAACTTTAATAAAATTAAAAGTGAGAATACTTTTATATATACATATGTGAAACTTATATAATATAAATAATATTATAAAGAACTAGGGTAGATGAATCTTAACCAAAGATTACTAACAATGAGAGAGGAAAGATAGTGCATGATTCTTTTAAGATTTTTATTTAGATACTTTCTTAAATACAATATAATGGGATCATATTTAAGAGAGATAAAGAGATATGGGTGGGAATAGAGTGCAAGAGAGAGACAAAGGTGGGGGAGAGAGGAATAGAGGAGGGGGGAGAGAGAAGGAGAGACGGAGGGAGAGAGAGAGATGGATTTGGAGGGGGGAATAGAGGGAGGGAAGAACAAGGACATTGAAATATATAGGTGGAGAAAGAGAGGGGGTGAAAAGGGAGAGATGAAGTCAGAATGAGGGAGAGAGGAGATGAGGGAAGAGTGAGAGAGAGAGAGGGAGACATAGATACGGAGGGGAAGATATTTGGAGAAAAATAAGGAGAGAGTGAGGGAGATAGTGACAAATTTATAGGGTAAAGAGAGAGATAGAGAGAGGGATATTTGATGGGGGGGGAGGGGGAGATCAAGAGAGATAGAGGAAGGAAGGGAGAGAGTAATTGAGAGAGAGAAGGATAGAGAGAGAGGTAGAGATAGATGTGTTGGAAGGGGTGAGAGAGGGAGGGAAGAAGAAAGACATATAGAGAGAAAGGTGGAGAGGGATAGGGAGTGACAAGGGAGAGATGGATAGATTGAGGGATATAAGAGAGTGGGAGGGAAGAGAGAGAGAGAAGGAGAGGAAGAGGGAGGGAGAGAGAGATAGAGAGATATGGAGAGAGAGAGTGTATGTTTCGATGATGAGAAGGAGAGACATTTGAGAAATGTTATCGGTATTCATAATTGTTCTCTGACTCATGACATAATGTAATTCTTATATATTTGTTAAAGAAAATAGAGAAAGAAAAATTATTATAGATATAAAAAGAAAATTATTTTTATAAGCATGGGTTTCATGCTCAATTTATTTTGTTTCTAGGTCTAAGCACCCATTGTGTGCTTCTTGTTGAGAAATCAATAGGGTTATACTTAGGATGATTTATCTTATACTTGATAATTTCTTGTGATGTATTTTTACTTTTTCTTGATTATTATATTCTTATCTTATTATTATGTTTCTCTTATCATCAAATACTACCAAAAACATGAAGATCAATAGTACACAAGAAAACACAACGTAGGCTACAATTCAAGGACAAAACCTCTCCACTTTAGAGGAAAAACCACAAATATCTTCTCTTCTAATAGATTTTTCAAATGAAGAATTCCAATACCTCTAGACTAAGAACAACACCCTTCCAAGACCAAGTCAGACCTTCTAGATGATGTGTTTCTTCTATCCAAATCAAACTCAATCAAATCTGTTGCAACTACACAACTTTTACCCTCAGCTACAAAATTTTAGACTTGCACCAAAATTTTGGCCTCCACTTCAAGTCTAAAATTTTTGGCCCCTACAACATTTGCTACTTCCACACGTGTGAGAATATTTAGGGCTTCCAATGCTCCCTTTTTCCTTCACTTGGGATGCTTCTCCTTCTAGGGATTGTAGGTGACTTAAAAGTCCTTTCTTCTACCTTCTTTTTTCAACTTCACAACTTCGATATTGCAACTGCAAAACACTGTCCATATATTCGCATGTGTGAGAGATAGAGAGAGATGACCCGAAAATCTTTGTCTTTCGTCCTTCTTCCTACTTTGCTTCCATTTATTTTTCTTCTCCTTCACTTGATTGATGAGAAGTGAGTGAGTGTACAAAGAAGGTCGACTTCCCTCCTATATATAGGCTTCGAAGGAGAACAACATGCCCTAATGAAGCCAAATTCTTCGCTGTTAGGACGACTTGGTCTTGGAGGGGTATTTTGACACTTTAAATACAAAAAATAATTGTTTTGACATGTTACAATATTCCCAATGGGGTCTTCCTAATATGAAAATGACTATATTGAATTCTTGAATCTATGAAAAACCTTAGAAGCACTCAATGGGTGCTTGAATTCTAAATAAAATAACCTTGAGCATGAAACCTGTTGGTGTCCGGATATGAACAGAATTCACACCTTTCTCCACATAAATTATCAACCTGAGGGCATTAGTCATTTCAAGACTAACGGAAAAGTATATGCAGATACAAGCACATAACCTGCTGTAGATCACAGGTTATAAATCCATAACACATAAACCATAGTAACAGCGATTAAATAAACTGCAAAAATTAAATAACATTCACAAAAATTAATTATGAACTGTAACAGCAATAAATAAATCACACTAAAATGAAAACATTGTAAGAAAAAGGAAAACGAAGCACTTGATCAGAAGAGTGGGCCCAACTCTCTGATCAAGGTTGCGAAAACTCACGAAGTACAGAAGAAACAGCAAGTTGTTGTGCATTCGATTAATGATAAAAGATAATTGTTACAAGATTTGTATGTAAAAGGGCTTAACCCTGATTCATAGCCTGCAGGCCTCTTTATACAAGTGTCCTGAAACCCCTGATTCCTCTCAGCAACTCCATAGTTACAAAAATGCATCTTGTTACAACAGCAACCTAGTTGCCCAGAAAGAAACTGTGAAAAGGCTTGAAATGGCGCTGATACAAAAAAATATGTTATGCTGTAACAACAAATGAGAAAAACGTTGGAGATGATAGGGTGTTCCTTGACTTATAGTTGCAACGCTCCTGTTTTAGCCAAATCTGAAGAAATATCGGAGTCAATATATAAAATGGTAAAACCTCCATGAAAAATACTTCATTAATCAAATATCCCATGAAATATAAGGAAAATGGTTTTACCTTGTGTGTTTAAGAGTAATGATGGCACAAAAATATAGAAAGATAGGGTAAAATGGGAGAGGAAAGTATACAAATCCGGTACCTAAAATCTCTCCCCAAATAATCTATCTGCACGTCCTCATGTAGCTCGTCGTCTCCTTAGATCCAGATTAGACTGAATGTGATTAGCATGAATCTGTGTGAGGTCATACTCTACGTCCATTTCTATTCCTGGTGACTTATATCCTTCTATCAAAACAACATCCTTCCACCATCCTGGATCAACGTTATATGAAGGAGTATACCACTCAGCTGGCAACCAGAGAAGGGGAAATTGAAACCTTAAGCCCATCCATCTGACCCCACAAGTATGAATGCATGCCACAAAACGTGGCATTCTCTCTAAAGAACTATAGAAATTATATAACTTATGTGTTATATGTCCAAGATTCTCCTAATCTCACACTATTTTAACTTCATGCAAAATACAGAATCTATTCCACCATTGATCATTTGTGGAAATTAAATAAAGATTGCAATGCACACATGAAACAATAAAAATTCTCACACATTGACACAGTTGTTTAACGGGAAAGCCTGAAACTGAAAACCCCAACTATATGTATATATTATATGTCATAGAGATCATGTAACAATCCTCATACAAAGCTGATCATATCAAGCTCTCAGTACTGTCTGATCGCTACCTTAATCGTTTGAGTCTTACAAATCCATGTGCCAAGTCTTTGCCACACACCCTTTACTTTGCCTCTCTGCTGTCAATCCCTACTAAAGAATGGCCTCGGCCCGAACTCGAATTCACCAAGCTTTATAGCTGTGTAATCCTCTTTTGCTCATTGGCATCTCCAGCGAGTGTTGGATGCAATCCAATGCATCACTATAGTCACAAGCACCGATAGTCTATCTTGCTCTTTCACCTATCTCTCCTTTGGTCTCCTTCGAAACTACCATGCTGCCCTTAGTTGATGATGTATTCTTGGGTTGATTAATAGGTTATTATTTAGTGAATTAATTAACTAATTAATTCCTGCCTCTACTAGTGTATCAATCGGTTAGACTAGATACAACTAGCTCAATTGAGTCTAGCGTAAGGTTAAATAAAAATACAACTCCACCGACTACTTCTATAACTCCACCAAAATGTCACATGAGTTCTAACTAAAGTCCTCATGCATTAGCTCCATTAAACCCTCGGGAATGGCATAATTCAGCACGTAAATTTTGTTGTACCACATACGTACATGGCGAAGTGCTCAAGAATAAGATAATGTTTAGAGCCCAAATATTATTAAGAGCTAATAATATTCGACATATCTATTTTTAGACTGGAAATCTAAAAATAGATTCCGCCCAATATGTCTAAAAATAGAAGTCCATCTATTTTTCCAACTCGACCAACCATCCACAAATAGCATCCTGCAACTCATAGAATATGATCGACATGTCTAAAAATAGACTTTGCGTCGAAAATAGCTTGCGGGCCCACTTAGTGAAGGAGACTCTTTTCACTAAGCTCATCATCTTGTTGAATCTCAACAAGCCCGTGAAAATTTGGGTGCCCCAAATAGTTCTCGTTCTCTGACGGCTGAGGATGACAACATCCACCTTTTCTGACAGCTATCCAGTGCTTCCTTGTGAAACATCGTAATCTGGCCGACACATAGGTCAATGCACCATTTCTGGGTTGCTAACATATGTTCTTTATGGCCCTTAATCTGTAAAAATGTATAATGCTTATTATAAATATTTGAGGACTGACCATGCTCTCTTCTCATCATTAATGGCTTGCCAGCTTGATTTTCTTCAAATGTATCCCAGGCCTTTATCCATTTAATCTAATTGATGGTATAAGAGGTGAAATCTCTTAAATGGATATCCCCCATGAATGGAACGAGGTTAAAGGAATGATCATGCCTTAAGTAATACTCATGCATGTAGAGCTCGCACATTAAGTGATGTCCTATAATATCATGAATTTTTAAAATACGGAGGAATTGAATGGGGTCCTCAATTTCGTACCAAATCTCCTTATATATACTTTCAAGACAAAAGAAAATAAATTGTTCATGAAGGAATAGGGCATAGCTATGCGCAGGAGGTCTGCAGGCCATTACCTACTATGCCAGGGAGAACATCTTCTCCTTATCTGTCTTCAGCAATTGCACTTGTTCTTCCAACTCCTTTATGCTAGCCTTATGTTTGGCCCGCTTTAGCCACGCCTTGTATAACTGATCCATGTACCCTATGATGACTTCGGCGGCCTATTCACAAACCCTAGCTATTTCCTTCTTATGGTCGCTCGCAGCAGATCGCCACTTCTGAATTTCAGCGGCCAATACAAATTCTCGACCTTCGAACAACTCTTCAATCAGGCCAGTCTGAGTAGCTGCAGTGGAGACCTCGATTTTCAGCTTTATTGCCCTCCATTTGTAGATTTTTACCTTCCTTTTCAATCATGAAACTTGCTTCTTCGAATCCCAAACCTCCCTTTTTAGTCTCATGGTTTCACTACTAGACTGCAGCTGATAATTCTTCTTGAGAGGTAACCTTCTTTTATCACACTGTTCAACCCATTCATGTTTAACAATAAATTCAGTCTTTGGGCCTATGACAGGATCAGAAGGTGGTTGAATACTACCGATATTCTCCACGAATTCTCTTGTCAAGCCCTTCTGGCTGGGATCCCTATCTCCAGGGGATTCTTCTTCGATGTTTCCTCTGGGAACTTCTATCGTATGGTCAAAACTTTCATTGACCACTCTGTGTTCCGATGCTTCCACAGGAACTCTATGTTCTTCGCGAGCCTCTAAGTGTTCTGGTTCGGTAGTGGCTGGGCCAATCTTGGTCGTACCAACAAATTTAAGCACTAGGGGATAGCTATTTATTCCATTAAATGTTTGGGCGAGCGGAATCCCCTTGCCCCTCTAGGCATCAGGGACTGGAACAGAAAATGGGGAACAGACTCATCACCTTCATTTTTGGTTTGAACCAAAACTTTGCACATTACTACCTCCACCGGGGTCGATGATGGTTCTTGTGGGGCAGCATCGATTCCACGGCTTATTTCCCTTTTGTCCTCTTGCCCCTTTCTCGCCATTTCTTCTTCATGGGTCGATACTGGTTCTTGTGGAACAGTATCGGCCTCTGGGCTCATTCCTTCTTTACCTCCCTATTCCTCATGAATCACCTCTGTTTTCACAATCGGTACCGGTTCTTGAGTTCCAGCATCGATTTCGCAGGCTGAATTATCCTGTTCTACCCGAATTGGGGGTGGTTCTTGTGTAGCACCCCCACCTGTATCAACATCCATATCCATATGGGCAGGTGATGTTGTTTTTTGCAAAACAGCATCACTTGCCATTTCTCTGTCCACAATTTCACTTCTCTATTCTTCATTGACAAAAGCTGATGAATGTATAATGGTATCGATTTCCTGCACGATGTCCATAATTTATTCCTCTGTGGGTTCTTTACACGAGGCTGGTTCTTGTGTGGCAGCCTCAGCTATGTCGTCGATTACTTCCTCTATTCTCATCTCTTCTTCTACGGGCTTTTCAAGCGAGGCTGGTTCTTGTGTGGCGGCCTTGGCTGTGTTGCCCATTAACTCCTCCATTCTTGTATCTTCTTCTGTGGGCTTTTCAAGCGAGGTTGGTTCTTGTGTGGTAGCCTCAGCTGTGTCGCCCATTACCTCCTCCATTCTTGTCTCTTTAGGTTCCTCCTAATTAACCATCATCGCTTCTTCCTCGGGTTCCTCCTGATCCACTCCCATTTCCATTTCCTCGAGTTCCTCTTGATTAATTCCTTCTGAATGTTCTTCTTCCATTAGACCATCCAGAGAGGCTGGTTCCTCTTCTCTAGCAGCAATCATGGCTGCTACCTCTTCTTCTGAGGACCCGCAAAGTTCCACCTAGGAGACCCGAAGCCTACCTATTGCATGCACAACCAATAATTGTACCAATCTGTGGTTAGAAAGCACTACCAGCATTCGGCAAGAGCGCTGAGCAGACTGTGCCATATGCTACAGCTGTTTCAATAGGAAGAAGGGCATGTTTAAGGCATGCACCTAATCCTGTGGAAATCAAAGGTGCGTTAGAATTTTAAAGTGATATTTGAATAGAGTTGTGGCCCGACCCTCACAGGTTATGTATTTTATTACAAAACCTGCAACTTCGTTCCAAGGATACGGTATAGTTTTGCGCTCATATGCTCTGCCCATTTGAATGACACTTTCTCCTACCTGCAAGAACAATTCAGGAAATTCCGAGAGAGAAACTTTCCGAGCAAACCATTGTTGCCCCTGCTGTCTCAGCCTGCTAACCTCTATGATTACCTCTTCTGTGACAGGAACTTCCAGACCTCTAACCTGTGAATAATTCTCCTCTAAATTGTGTGTGAATTCCATTGTGATTCCTCCATTAAACCCCTGCAATTTGTCAAATTAGGTATCCCACCCCGCATCAACAAATATTTTCCATACTTCTAGATTGTTGCGAACTGAAGTTGTGTTTTCAGGATCATGCCGCACAGCCAGCCCACCCATACTGTGGAGACTTGTAGCAACACTCTCTGTAATATCAAACCGTTGGGCGAGGTGGTGGATACCAAATTCGTAGAAACAACATGGTGAAAATGGAAAGGTGGTAACGATAAATACGGAGGGTAACTCTCGAAAACCGAGAAAAATCATAAAGGAATATGGTAAGTGTGGTGAATAAAAACAATAATTGTTTCATATAAGGTGGATGAGACATCTTATGAATCCCAATACGTATTGAATGATGACACCACATGTTGATGGGAATCATAAGGTGTACCATGAACGGATTGTCATACTGATTTATGAGGCAATTATTACGACGTCCTTGACTGTGACAACACCCCCCCAACTTAAATTTGTGTCATCCGCGGCATTAAGATCTTCACATGGGATATTTAATTAAATTGGTAAAAGTCACGTGGAGGTGTACCTGACGGCCTACCTGAAGGAAGTGATGGTTGGTAGGATGACGGAGCAGAAATGATGTGGACGGAGTAATAGCATCGGAGTAACAGCATCCAGTGTAATAGCATCGGAGTAACAACATCCGGTGTGACAGCATCTGGTGTAACAGCATCAGAGTAACAGCATCGAAGTAACATCATCCCATGTGATAGCATCCAGTGTAACAACATCGGAGTAACAGCAATGTGGTGTAACAGCATCAGAAGTAACAGCATCAAAGTAACAACATCAGAATAACAACATCCGATGTAGTAGCATTGAGCAAGGAGTAATAACATCCATTGTAACAACATCTAGAGTAACATCAGTGCGAGTAGCAGTATCCAGAGTAACAACAATGTGAGTAACAACATTCGGTGTAACAACATCTAAAGTAGCAGCAGTGCGAGTAACAACATCAGGAGTAGTAGCAACTGAGTAACAACACCATGTGTAGCAGCACCCGAGTAATAGCACCATGAGTAGCAGCATCTGAGTAATAGTATCCGGTGTAGCAGCAACTGATACTTTGGGAAAAAAATTGTTTGATTTTTACTCCTTAGTAGTAACTCATGCAAAAAGAAAACAAGATAAACAATATAATTATTTATTCCTTTATTATTATTATTATTATTATTATTATTATTATTATTATTATTATTTACAAGACTGGTGCAGAGGAAGGTGTAGAAATTAGCTGAATAATGAACTTATTCAATGAAGATTAACCCGATCATACATCAATTTCGAATTGCATGCATAACACATAACCTTCTTCTACAATTAATTGTCACATGCGGAAAGAATAGAAGCGATCGCACATCAAATCATCACACACATTAACACAGTATGTATGGGGAAAGCTTATAGCTGAAAACCCCGCAGCTATATTATATTATAAATGGAGAGAACATGCAGCAAATACATAGTACAAACTCCTCACAAGTACGCAGTACTATCTCCCAAAGCTACACAAAAACTAGCTTGGTTTTGAACAAGTCACAGGTTCAAAACACACCCACTACTTCTTTGCCTCTATTGCGCAATCAAGGCTGATCTAAATAGAGATCCAGGTTCGAATCTCACTGGCTCCAACTGCGCAATTTTCATTGGTAATTTCCTCCAAGTGTGGTGCAAATCTCATGCACAACTGATGTCACAACTGATAGCTATGTCAACCCTTTCATCTACCTCTTTCACTTGTCGCCACTGAACTGTCCATGCACTGAGTTAAACTGATGTGTTCTTTAGTTGAATAATGAGTTAATAATTAGTGAATTAAATAATATTTAATTCACACAACTCATCTCTAGTGTATTAGCCAGTTAAACTAAATACAACTAGTTAACCAGAACACCACCTCCATTAACTGTCGCATCAACTCCACCGAACTCCGCCACTTGAGCTCTAACTGAAGTCAACCATGCATTAGCTCACCTAACTCATAGGAAAAGCGTAATTCCTTCTGGCAGCTGCATGCCCCACCTCTGAGGGTCAAACTGAAGTGCTCCAAGAGAGTAAACTGAAGTTTAGAGTCCAAATATTATTAAGGGTAAATAATATTTGACTTCCATATTTTTAGGAGAGGCAGTCTAAAAATAGACTTCAACCTCTTTCGACCTAAAATATGAGTCTCATCTATTTTTACCAACATGTCGCATACTCCAAGAATCTCATACATGCAATCCCTGAACCATGCTCCATATGTCTAAAAATAGATTTTTCGACAAAAATCACATGTGTGGTCCCCACCTAGCTTAGGTGATCACTTTCCAACTAGGATCAGGAAAGATGTTTCAGGAGGCCTCCTTCACTGTTTCTTGTTGCCATTTTCAACAGAAGGATTCCCTCCGCGGATGACCTTCAAACTAGATTTCTCAGAGAGTTGTTTAATAAAAGCATCCATAGAAGTCAGGTGGTGGTATAGTCTCAGGCGATGTCCATTGACTATGAAAGAAGCATGTACATCATCGATAGTAACTAGCCTGACTGTTCCATTATCAAATACAGCGTCCACCTCGTAAATTCCCATACAACGAGTGCAAATTTTCCCCTTAAAATCCTTAAAACGGGAGTCATAAAGCAGTGCCCAATCTCCGCTTTGAAATACCTTGTTTTTAATAAACTTATCGTGCAATTTCATTCTCTGCTACTGGATAGCAGTATTTCATTGGATAGCCATGGAATGGATTCCATCAAGTTCATTGAGCTAAGCCAGTCGGTGTTTCTGGGCATCTGATAAATCTAAACCAACTTCCAGAGCTGTTCTGAGCGTACTAATTTCAAATTCTATTGGAAACAACGAGGATTTCCCATAAACCAACTCGAATGGTGAAAACCGGGTTGTATTCCACCATGTTGTTATGTATGCCCAGAGAGCTTCCAGGAGCTTCTAAGCCCAATCTCGACGATGGTATGCCACAGTTTTTGTCAAAACATTTTCCAATGTCTTGTTCGTGCTTTCCACTTGTCCATTCGCCTAGGGGTGGTATGGAGATGTCACTCTTTGCTTGACCCCATATTTCTGCATGAGCTTTGCTATATTTTGTGATGTGAATTGTGCTCCTCCATCTGAAACAATCTCTCTTGGAGTATCGTAATAAGAAAAAATTTCTTCAAATAGAAAATTTGAGACCACCTACTCTGTTGCTTTAGCAACAGCTTTGGCTTCCACCCACTTAGTCACGTAAGCAGTATAGACCAAGATGTGAAATTTTTGTTGGGAGGGTGGGTTAAAGGGTCCAACGAAGTCAATAGCCCATTTCCCAAAAGGCTCGAGGACTACCTGTGCCTGCAAAGGGATTTCATCAGCTTGACCGGGCTACCCCATACATTGGCAACTATCACACCTCCTAACATAATTCTGAGCATCACCAAAAATGGAAGGCTAGAAATATCCCATTTGTAGCACCTTATGGCATATTCTTTTTTCCTCAAAAATCCTTCCACAAGGGCCATCATGGGCAGCTTTCAATACCTCATAAATATCATCTTCCGACACACAGCGTCGGATCTGCTTATCTGCTCCTGTATGAAAAAGGTACCCTGCCATCCAAGAATATCGAGCACTGTGATGGATAATTTTCCGTTGTTCCCTGTATGACAAATGAGGAGGCACTTTCCCTGTAGCAAGATAGTTAGCAATGTCTGCATACCAAGGAGGTTTAGTAGAAACTACAAAAATATTTTCATCAGGAAAGCTATCTTCTATGGGTGTGCTCTCATCATCGTTATCCATTCTAGATAGGAAATCAACCACTACATTATCTTTTCCTGGCTTGTCTACTATTGTAATATCGAATTCTTGAAGCAATAGTAACCATCTTGTAATACAGCCAGGAGTAATGGGTTTATTCATCAAATACCTGATTGTTGTGTGATCAATATGGACAATAGTAGAGTACCCGGTAATGTAATGTCGGAACTTGTTAACGGCATAGATGACAGCCAGGAATTTTTTTTCTGTCACCGTATAGTTTAGTTCAACATGAATTAAATTCTTACTAACATAGTAAATTGTGTACGGTGTTTTGTCTACCTGTTGTCCTAAAATAGCCCCTACTGTTGTCTGAGAAGCATCGGTATGTATGTGAAATCTTAATGTCCAATCAGGTCCTTGGAGGATTGGAGCCGTGCACACCAGCCCCTTTATTTTTCTGAAAGTTGTCTCACAATCTTCAGTCCACAAGAATTCTGCATATTTTGTAAGTAATTGAAATAGTGGGTGTGCTATTTTAGCAAAATTTTCTATAAAGCGTCTATAATAACCAGCACAGCCAATAAAGCTACATACCTGTGTGGGTGTTTTGGGTAACGGGAAATGTAATATTACCTCTACTTTAGTCGGATCAACTTGAATTCCAGCAGCTAAGAGAAAATTCCCCAATACTACTCCTTCTTCCCTCATCATATGGCATTTGATTGTACTCAGAGGTACATGAGTCTGTTTACATCTTTTGAGTACCTTCTCTAAATTTGTTAATCCTTCCTCAAATGAGTTTCCATATGGGGTAAAGTCATCCATATAGATTTCAACGCTATCATCGACCAAATCAGAAAAATTTCCCAAGATTGCCCTCTGGAAGGTAGCAGGAGCATTACAGAGGCCAAATGGAAGGACCCTGTATGCGAAGGTTCCCCAAGGGCATGTGAAAGTTGTTTTATCCTGGTCTTCCGGGGCTATCTAGATCCGGTTATATCTGCTGAATCTGTCTAGGAAGGAAAATAAGTTCTTCCTGGCCAAGGTATCCAAGACCTGGTCAATGAATGGCAAAGGAAAATGGTCTTTTTGAGTTGCCTTATTTAGTTCCCTGTAATCTACAAAAATCCGCCATTTACCATTCTTTTTGGGAAAAATAACTAACAGGGATACCCATTTGCTATTTGAGATGGGGTAAATGAATCCTACATCTAACAATTTTTGTAATTCTTCTTTAACAATGTTTTTGAGAGCAGTTTTCATCCTCCGTTGAGGTTGTCTTACAGGGCGGAAATATTCCTTAATGTAAATATGATGAGTGCACAGGTTGGCAGGGATACCCTTCATGTCGGTATAATCCCAGGCAAAAGCTTCCTGATGATATTGAAGGACTTTCAAAATCTAGTTTGTCTGGGATTCGGATAGGTTTGGGTTGATATTAAGTGTTTTCCCTGGTTCAATCTCGATTAGAGTACCATCGTGGGATGAGGTTACAGGAATTTCCTCAATGTCATCTTCTCGTTCAATGTTTTCCTGAGTCTTGTAGCTCATAGCAGATTCGAGAATATGTCGAGTTGAATCGGAAACAAAACTGGAATCATTAATGAAAGTTTTAATGGCATCATCTTCAGTTTCTGTTTTAAATTTAAGGGCCTACCAAATGGTAAGAACTGGTCTAACATCTTCATTTTCAGGTTCAGGCTCTTCTACAGGTAGAGGTTTCTGACTGGGTAGTGATATTTCAGATGGGCTCGGTTCCACAAGAGGATCAAGCTTAAGGTTCTTTGTTACAGTCCCATTTGATATAATCATGTGCCCAGATCGGCACCCTATGTAGGTGTCTGCAGTTGCAAGCCAGGGTCTTCCTAAGATCAACGGGTGACCTCCTGCTGAAGATCGAGTTTGTAATATAAGGAGGTCCACAAGGTAATGACATGAATCTACTGAAATGACCAAATCTTCTAATTTCCCTATTGGATTAATTGTGGATCTGTCTGCAAGTTCCAGGATAGTAGCGGTTGGTTTAATGTTTCCAAGTCCTAATGTGTTCATTGTGTCAGCAGTAATAATGTCAATGGTTGTTGCCAAATCCACCAGTACATTTGGGATTTCAATCCCATTAATCTGTATTGTTAGAATTGGGTTCCCTAGGTCTCCATATTTTATAGGCATGATCTTTCCTAACATGATATCGGATAGTCTACCCATTACATGAATGGTTAATGGATCCTTAGGTTTCCTCCCTGGTTTCTTTGGGCAGTACTCTTTCAGAGTTTTTTTGTATATAGGTACATCCCTCATAGCTTGTAAAAGGGGTAATTTAACAAAAAGATTATGCAGTTCCCCTAGGAATTCAAATTCTGCTTGAGGGTTTGGCTTGCTCAGGGTCAATATTTTGGGATATGGGGGAGAAGTTAAATGACCTTGATTAGGGACAGCTTGGGGAGGTGTCTGATTTATTACGTTTTGATCTAAATTCTCCCTAACTGTTCCTTGTTCTGGTTCTGTATCTCCACCGTTAAATTGTTCTGTGATAATGGGTGAAGTAGGCACATTTACTACCCGGCCAGACCATAGATTTATTTCATTGAGCCTCGTGGTAGAAATGTTGTAGGATGGAAGGTTCAGTGTGTCTGTCTGCTGGACCCCTTTATTATTCAGATTTGGGTTAGGCTGGATAGGAAGCTGAGGTCTAATGTCCGGGTTTCCTGGGGGTACATTGGAAGGCAACTGAAGTTGTTGTTGAGGCATAAGCTGAGGAAATTGTCCAGTAGGAGAGGGTCCACGCCAGGTCTGGTTCCATGAAGGATTTGGATTGGTCTGGGGACCCATTGTTGCCAAGGGGAATACTAATATTGAGACCACATAGATGAAAATGGTGTAGATTGGGGACCCATATTGAAATTATTAAAATACTGAGATGGTTCCGGATACATACCTGGATTCATAGCTGGTGGTCGAGGTTGCCATGGCTTCTTCTGCCCCATGAAGTACAGTTGGTCCACCACGCTTTCTTCACTTTCTCCTTGGAAAACTTCTTTCGGCTCGGGCAAGGAAGGACATGAACTGGTCACGTGAGTCTGTTCACAGATCGCACAGGCTTCCACCGTGTTCAGCGGGCATTCCTTCAAAGGGTGTTTCTTTCTGCACTGAGGGAAGAATATGGCCATGGTTTTTTCCAACTCCATATGCTTCTGTTTTTCCTGTAGAGTGTCCATCTAGGCTGATAGTGTGCTTAGAATATCGGTCCTTAGATTGTCCAATAGATTTCCAATCTCTTGTTTTGTGACCCCTCCACCGGAATTCTTTGATGACTGAATCCCCTATCCACTTCTTGCAGCTCCTCGTTAACACTTGATACAATAATCACAGATAGTTTCAAAGTTTTCTTTTGAAATATCCCCTTTTCCCACTATATTCAAAAGTTGCAGAGAGTCTTCCCTAAGTGCTCTGAGAAGAATGATCTTCAAAATGTCCTTGTCCAGGTCACTATGTCCATATCTTTGCAATATGTATTTAAATCGTTCTACACAGTCCTCCATATTTTCATCCTCTTTCTATGAAAATTTAAAGATTTCTTCCTTAATGTCACGGGACCTACAGTAATCTTGGTACTTTTCCAAGAAGGCTTCTTTCATTGCTTCCCATGAGGTAATCATACTCCCTCCTAGCCCATGAACCATCTCAGGGCTGTCCCATTTAGGGTAGCAGGAAATATCTTCAATTTCTGGGCATCAGCAATATAGTCATATTCGCTGCAAACAATATCAAACTAAAAAAGGAACGTATCAGGGTCTTCAGAAGAAAGCCCATGGAAACTAGGCAAGGTTGTAAAATGGATGGGTTTCATTGGTGCATCGCCTGTAACATTTCCGATGGGAAAATCAATAGAGTAACTTATAGGTGCCATAAATACCCTCCAATACTCACTTGGAATTTCGAATGGCTCTACAGCTGGTATTTGGAGTGATTCAGTGGTAGAAGGCTATACTGCGCTCCCCTAGTCCCTTGGTGACTCAAAATATTTTAATAATTCGTTTTCCAGATCAAAATTGTTTAGTTCAACAACAGTAGTTTTTACAGCGCTTCCTTGGTCTCTTGGGGATGAAAACCCTTTTAGAGGTTCTTCTTCCTAGTTAGAACTGCTCAGTTCTTCTAATCCCCTGCTTGCCACTTCTTCCCCTTCTGCTGCTAATAAGGATATCTCCTCCACTGATACCTTGTTTGTTAAATCTTCTGTCACAGAAAGAACACCTTCTGGTACTGAGGATGGCACTGGTTGCTCTACAGACTGCCCTTCAGACTTTGTCTAAACTCTAACCCTAACAACAGTACAGGACAATGCCTCAGATTTATATTTTTCAATAATTTCCTGAATGTATGTCTTCCTTCCCAGATCCTTCCCTTTCTTTAGGGGTCTTCCTCTGCCCCTCTTATTTGGATCCTTGTTCATACAAATTGTGAAGGGGGTTCATCAAAGAAAATCAGCAATCGCTCAGGACCTAGAGTAGGACAGATAACTTCCTCCCTGGGATGAGAGGAGAGATTCAAACAAATAGAAAAAAGAAGAGAAAATAAAATAAAATAAAAATAGAAGTTCAGGACCTAAAGCAGAGTAATCATATGCCCTCCTTAGGATGAGAAGTTGGCCCAAAAAAATGAGAAATAAAAGCGAAAAAGGAAGAAAAAAAAAATGGAAACTATGCCCAGGACTTAGGGCAAGGTTAAAAAAAATACCTTCCCCAAGACGAGGGATTAATTTTTAATGAGAAAAATAGAACGAAGTAGAAATAAAAACAGCATGCTATGCTCAGGACTTGGAGAATGGCAATAAATGCCTTCCCCAAGACGAGAGATCAATCTTACAGAAAAATAAATAAATAAATAAATAAAAATAAATTAATTAAAAAAAAACAAGAAAGGAAATCGCAAAGCACTTACGCTCAGGACTTGAACAAGGGCAATAAATTCCCTCCTCAAGACAAGAGATCGACCCTGAGATCTGTTGTAGATCCCATTATTTCACCTGTTAGCCTTCCCCAGCAACGACGGCAAAATTTTGGTGTCCAGATATGAAGAGAATTCACACCTTTCTCCACATAAATTATCAACCCGAGGGCGATAGTTATTTCAAGACTAACAGAAAAGTATATGCAGATACAAGCACATGACCTACTGTAGATCACATGTTATAAATACATAACACACAAACCACTGTAACAACGATTAAATAAACTACATAAATTAAAGAACATTCACAGGAATTAATTATGAACTGTAACAGCAATAAATAAATCACACTAAAATGAAAAAACTGTAAGAAAAAGGAAAACGTAGCACCTGATCAGAAGAGTGGGCCCAACTCTCTGATCAGGGCTACAGCAACTCATAATTTATAGAAGAAACAACAAGATGTTGTGAATTCGATTAATGATAAAAGAGAATTGTTACAAGATCTGTATGTAAAAGGGCTTAGCCCTGATTCACAGCCCGCAGGCCTCTTCATACAAGTGTCCTGAAACCCCTGTTTCCTCTCAGCAACTCCATAGTTACAAAAATACATATTTTTACAACAAAAACCTAGTTTCCCAGAAAGAAACCGTGAAAAGGCCTAAAATGGCGCTGATACAAACAAGTCTGTTATACTGTAACAACAAATGAGAAAAACGTTGGAGATGATAGGTTGTACCTTGACTTATGGCTGCAACGCTCCTGTTTTAGCCAAATCTGAAGAAATATCAGAGTCAATATATAAAAGGTAAAACCTCCATGAAAAATACCTCATTAATCAAATATCCCATGAAAGATAAGGAAAGGGTTTTACCTCGTGTGTTTAAGAGTAATGATGGCACAAAGAGATAGAAAGATAGGGTAAAATGAGAGAGGAAAGTACACAAATCCGGTACCCAAAAAAACCCATGCTAAAAAAATAAAAATAATAATTTTTCTTCCTTTTTACAATATACATGAATAAAGAGTACATTTCACATTTTTGAAGATTGAACCTAGTTACATATTTCAACACTCCCTCTTAACTAGAGAAATATTCATAATGGTACATGGAAATTCTCAAACTGGAGAGATATCATAAGAAAATTCAGATTGGTAAGTCATATTATAAGCTATTATTCCAACTTATCTCATTTCTTCTCATTAAACCAACCAACATTTTCACATAGAAATGCATTGACTAACAACTCTATCTCTCCACAAGATCAGAGCACAATGTTGGCAAGACAAATCACTGATAGGAACCATCATCATTGTCTCTAAAGGCACAAGTCCCACTCAGGTGTTCAAAGGATATGTCCTTTTAGGAAAATTCTTCTCTTAGAATAACACATCATCAAGGAATTTTCTCTTCGACTACTATTGGGTGCAACCCAAATTTGTCCAACTTGGTCCATTTTTTGTCTAAGATTCCATATTTTGAGGAGCAGAGTGCATGGTACCGTGAAGTCAAATCTACCGCGCGGTGTTTAGGGGCTTCAGGGTAGGTCGAAGCCCCTCATTCTGTAATGAGTTTTGGGTTTTATCTAGTTTTTTTGTCAGAGCCCATGGTATATGGACCATGGTTTTGTGTCTATGTAAAGATATAAAAATAGATGTATTTTTGTGTCGAAGTCATAACATGCATAGTTTATGAGTGAATATCATTGTATTTTATGTCTTTAGTATTTTTTTTCCTTAAGGGAAGGCTTCGTAGCTTAGTGCACGAAGACCTTGAAGAGTCTGTAGGTGTATGTGCAAACCACCTGCATCTGTGTGCGCAGGTCGGAGAAGTTGTATGTGTTGATCAAATCTATATTAATAAAGAATAAGAATTTTTTAACAGATTCTGTGTATTTATGTGTTATGTTTACCTTTTATCTGTCTATGTGAAGTATTGGTTTCCCTTAATGCTGTAGTAGCACATATTATCTTATTTTGTATTGCATTTATGTTTATCTGAATGATATGAAGTAATTGATAAAGATTAATCGCGCAGTAGTTTCTTGTATGTTAGACAATTGGTTAAGTATAGAAAAGGGAAGTAGACCCACCTCACGTAGTCCCTCAAGTTTGTAGAAACCTGGTTCTACAACCACCCATAGCCACCTCGGGTGAGACTGTGATCTACTTGTAGGTCGTTGTCGAAAGGGCCAGTGTCTGAGGGTTTTGTTGGTGTGAAGTACAAGTCGAACCTAGGTCAAGCCCAATCGAGCCAATAAATTATATCAATTACCAAGGGGTGCACTTCACCGCGCACATTCTTGTTGGAAAAACATGTGCAATTGCAGAGAAAATGAAGTCCCAAAAATCGTGGTTTCCTTAGCCACGTCGTGTAGTAAAGGGGTTTAGTTAACTGGGTCAGCTATCTATGCAAGGAGTTTTTGGAGGATTTCTGAGAAGCGCAAGAGGAAGGAAAGACCTTCTACTACGTGTGTCTTTTGTTGATCATCATGTTGTTGGCATGGAAGGAACCAACAGATTCACAATTTCCCATAGTTGAACCAGATGTATGCAAAGTCGCACACTACACATTTCTCTGGTTTACCAAGGAGCCGACGCACGCCCAAGAAAAGAAGATTTTTTGGGTATTAATAGAAATGGATTTATGCATGGTGGTGAATCAAAATCCCAAGATGTCACCTATTTTTTTTAGCAGTACCAGAATATTGCAGATTTTAAGGCCAATTTCCACACGGCTTACGTCAAGGCACAGAAGGACTCAACAGGGCCATGGAATCTTTTGCCATATTTGGTCACATAGTATGACCTTGTAGATGTCATAAAGCGATGGTAGATAGAATGGATGACCCCATATGTTGGAGGCACTGAGACAGAGGTAGATACCGCACAACATGTGGGAACCAGTGGAAAGGACACAAAGGCAGGGAAATATGCAGAGGAAGAAATAGAGAAGGACAGAGAATAAACTGAAGGAATAGAGCCATATCAGGGTGGTCAAGACCCTCCTAGTGATGTAGAGCCAGAGGATTCACCATTTATCATAAGCAATAGTGTACCTACAACATCTACGCTAGGTGCACGAAAGAGGAAGAAGGAAAATCGATCCAAACGCGTAGAGCCACTGGTCCTCACCGACGGGGACATTGATGAAATTGGAGCTAAGGCACAACACATCACAGAAGGTACATGGAACATAATAGAGGATCACTAAAAAACAATATTTACTGAAGTGCAGAAAGGAATGAAAAAACTCAATGTGCTCGCACAAACAAAAAGACAACAGAACCAGCCATCCATCCAACAAGGACAGACAAGTCAACCAGCGTAGCCAGAGCGCCGAATAGAGACACAATTTGATTTGATAATTTTGTAGGTACAAGGAGGAGTGCTACAGTTTGAAGTTTCAAAATATAGAGAGCATGAAAAATTATGGGACAATGTCAACATGAACATCATCGCGCTACCCACTCAGACTTTGCATGAGTTCCACCAAGTCATGGTAGAAGAATTTAAAGGGCGAGAGAAATTTATTTTGCAATCGAACATACAGGTGTAGAAGGAAAGAAATACGATGAAGACGCAACTCGATCGGGTGCTCAAGGAAAGAGACGAGTTGCATCAGCAATAGTAGTAGTTAGAAGAAGTCATCAGAAAGACATGTAGTGAACTTATAGATGTCCAGGTCTGTGTAGAAGAGCCACTAGTAGACAAGGTTGTGAAGCTCACCCTCATGATTATAGATTCAAAGGAAAATAATGGAAATTTGAACTTTTAATATGAGGTAAATATTGTTGAGATTCAAATGAGGCTACAACCAACCACGCCACTAGAAGTTAGAAAGCAGAGGGAAGCGAACCTCAAAACTTCACTGAAAGGCATCGTCAACCCAGTGGCAGAGTGTGGAAAGTTGTTGGATGGCACCATGGAAATTTGGACCTCACTGAAGGAGGATCCAAACATTTTGAGGATTGAAGAAGAGATATAGACAAAGCAAAAGCAGTTGGATGAAATCCTGGCAACTACGAGGACACTCGCAGTGTCGTAGAGGCTCACAAGGATAACGAAAAGAAAGAATCTTCAAATTCAGATCAAAGATCTTCGGAGAAAAGAGCAGTTTATAACAACAACGACTCAACCATGGAAGAAATATCTCATCCAAATTTAGCAAACAGTGGATGGAAAGCTCAAGGAGTTGTGACAGAGGTAGAAATAAGTGTTATAGAAGACAGCTAGACCAAGAATAGAGGCACTAATGGAGGCAATGTGCAACAAGGAAAAGCAGATAGCATAAATAATTCAGCATCACAATTCCACCTACACAAGCATCACAGATAAGGTTCGGGGTGCACCATTTGAGTGACTCAGGACGAGTCACATGTGAGTGTGGGGGGCATGTTGGGTGCAGCCCAAATTGGTCCATTTTTGGTCAAAGACTCTGAATTTTGAGGAGAAGAGTGCATGGTACTGCAAAATCAAATCTACTGCGTTGTGTATAGGGTCTTTGAGGTGGGTCGAAGACCCTCATTTTGTAACGGGTTTCAGGTTTTAGCTATTTGTTTTGTCGAAGCCCATGGAATATAGACCATGGTTTTTTATCTATGTAAAGATATATAAAGTGATTTAATTTTGTGTCAAAGTCATAACATGCATAATTGATGAGAAAATATCATTGTATTTTATGTCTTTAGTATGTTTGGGCCCTAAGAGAAGGCTCCGCAGCTAAGTGCGCAGAGAGATTGAAGGGTCTGCATCTGAGTGTGTAGGTCAGAGAAGTTGTATTCATTAAACATATCTATATTAATAAATAAGAATATTTTTTTAACATATTATGTGTCTTTATGTGTTATTTTTATCTTTTATCTGTCTCTACAAAGTATTGGTTACACTTAATGATGTAGTAATGCAAATTATCTTATTCTGTATTACATTTATGTTTATCTAAATGATGCAAAGTAATTGATAAAGATTAACCACGCAGTATCTTATTTTATGTTATAAGATTGGTTAAGTATATAAAATTGAAATAAAGCCACCTCACACAATCCCTCAAGGCTGCAGAAACCTAGTTCTATAACCACCCATAGCCACGTTGGGTGAGACTGCGATCTACTTGCAGGTCATTGCCGAAAGGGCCAATGTCTAAGGGTTTTGTTGGTGCAAAGTACAAGTCAAACTTGGGTCAATACCAATTGAGACAAAAACTTCTCTTGCATATTGGATTCCCTACCTAATCCTCAAAGAGTATCTAAAACCATATGCTTAGCCAATCCTCCATTCTTTCTTCACAAAATGAATACAAGAATGATGCATGTATCTCTCCCTCTCAACTAGGGAGGATATATCAACCAATCCAAGCTTGTCTCTCAAATACACAAGCTTCTTATTAAGAAGAGATTTTTTCAAAGTGTCAGCTGCCTGCTCATCGGTGGAGATATAAAGTAGCTGCAACACTCCATCTTACACTATATATTTTATTTAATGATACTTGTTATTTATGTGATTTTTATTTCCATAGAACAATGGATATTTAGACAACATTATGCAACTTGTTTTATCACAATGTATCATTGTAGGGTCTATCATTCCTTCAAATAGGTCAGACAACAACTTCCTGAACTAGACAACTTCTCTGCTTACTTCACATGTTGCAATGTATTCAACTTCAACACTACTAAAATAAATTGACTCTTTCTTTCAACTCATCCATGATATCATAGAGGATCCCAAACTAAAACATCCTCCAGTAGTGTTTCTTCCATCAGTCTCATTTCCTCTCCAATCATAATATGAATATCCAATCAATTGGACATCATTATTTCTATCATACTTCAAGTAGTAGTGTATTTTTATTCACATATATCTCATTATATGCTTGGATGATATCCAATGGTCATAATTGGGTTCTATCTAAAACTGACTGAGAATATTCACTACAAAGCAGATGTCTGGTTGAGTATTCACCAAATACATCAAAGAGCCAACCAATTTTCTATACCTTGTAGGATCCACAGGGGCATGAATCAAATCTTCTTAGCCTCTTCAAAATTGTGATCATGGGGGTTGTCATATGTTTGAAGTCCATTATGAAAAACTCTACAACATATTAATAAAATATTTCCTTAACCTAGGTATATCTCACCAGTTCCTTGCCAAACTTCTAACCCCAAGTAATCATGCATCAGCCCTATATCCTTCATATCGAATTCTGCTGCAAATTTCTTCTTTCATTCTTTATTACGACCCTTCATGCCTATTATGAGAAAATCATCCATATATACAAGTATGATTACAGTGTAATGCCTCCTCCCATATTTACCCACTTTCACTGGGTTTCCCAAGGTAAACATGAGCTTAGGGTCACTGTGATATGACTCAACCTCCTAGATAACTTTAAGGAAATAGATTCGACACAAGAATACCTTACTGAATTCCCTCAGGTGCCACAGGACATCCAGGAGTAACCCAACCCCTCTAGGTGTCCAACCCTTGTGAAAACAAACCTTTTCCCCAAACTAGAGCTCCAGTAGCTCCCTTTCCAAGGCCTCCAAGAAACTATGGGTTCCTATTGGCTCCCATACCCTTGCATCAGTGAAATTGTGGCCTTTTTCTTCCAGTGTTGTGCCAGCGACTAGAATAATTAAGGCTATTTTCTAGGGCTAGGGCTAGGCCTTTTCCCCGGAAACAATGAAACTTCTATAACTCATAAAAGACATGAATACAATGTTTTTAAACCAAATACTACAACTAGGACTTGACCTAGTGATCCCCAACTAGGACTGAAATTCTATCAAACACTTTGTGGATATGCAACCTACAGGTCATGAATGCAAGTCTTAACATGAGGGACTAAAAATTCATCTGAGGTTTAGAAATAAGGGTCCCTAATTTCTCTCATTAGTTTTCTAAACATAAATTAAGTCTTGCATTCATTACTTATTCATTTATGAGTGAAAACATGACTAGTGCCATGAATAAGATCTGTCATAAAACCATGCTTATAACCAACATATAACCAAATAAATAAAAATATGTGAACAACCATTATAGCCACATGATAACCAATGCATTTCCTTACCAAAATCAAGAGAAACTTAGCTTTTATTAAACCACCTAAACCCTCTCCATACCATCATCACACCTAAAATGATGTCGGGATCACAAAACCTTACCGAGCTTGGATTCCTTAGAATTTCTTCATCATCCTTCAGGAATTTTCTTATCTCCGCCCTCAAGATTTATCGTGTATCCTGCCATTACTGTTCAATGGATTCCTAAGCGTTTGGGAATTTTCCTGAGACGACCTCACCCCAGATTCCAAAACAGTATGGAAATCCAAAGCTCAAAACCGAGAACAACCCCATCACACCATGGTTATTTAGAAATGGCAAGCCTAGGCTAAAATCCATTGTTGGATATCAACAAAATTCATGCCAGTGACAACAAAAGAACCAAATACCAACATGTACATACCATGCATGTCAAAACCAGCTAGGAAATCATACATGCGACCTGTTACCTGCAAGTATTCCCGCTAAATTTGCGTTATACTTTCCTTCCTTTGCTTTTCTTGTCCTTTCCCTTTTTGTTTCCTTTTCCTTTTCTTTTCCTTGTAATTCTTTACTTGCTTGCTTTATTTCTCCTTTTGGTGTTTTCTCCTCTTTGAGACTAATTATAAAACTAAACTAACAAAAGCTTTCCAATTGATGCTATGTGGTCTTTTTATTGATGAGGCCTCTAATTTCTTCAATTTTCCATTATTTTCCTTCATTTTCTTCCGCACATGCAACCTGTGACCTTTCACCTTCCTTTTCTCCTAATTTCCATTATTTTCATAAATAATATACCAAAACACAATTGTTCCTTTCCAAAGCCTTAGCCATTTCCTTTTCCAATTTCCCTGATGCCCACTAGGACATTTTTCCCAAAATTCATCTTGGAATAAGTGTCCCTTGTGCGTGGTATTATTTTACCTTTATTAAATTTGATTACATGAACTTTTAACCCAGGGTTGTTACAGACCCCTCCCCCTTAGGGTAACACCATCCTTGGTGTTAAACCACACCTAGACCGAAAAAAATGGTTGAAAAGAAAAAAACATACTACCTATGGGGATTTATAACTCAACTCATTGCAGTATTTATAATGACAACTTACTCAAAAGAAAAACCATCATGTAAAAAATGTCAACATTACAACCATACTTCTTATTGGAGATTTATAACTTAGCTCATTTTAGTACTTACAATAGCAAACATACATATATATGTACAAACACCAAAAATCATTTTCCTTCACCTAAAAACAAAGAAGGATACATAGCCCACATCTAATCTTCCATCTCCCATGTAGCTTCATCGAGACCAAAGTGCTTCCACTCCACTTTAATATACTCGAGTGCTATGTTCTAGAGCACGAGATGTTTCCATTGCAATATGCATTAGGGTTGAGGCAAGAATTCTCCTTCTTTCTCCACCAACAATAAAGACCAAGCAATAACATGATAAACGTACTTTACTTATATTTTAAGCAATGAAACATGAAAAACATCATGGACTTTCACTGTTGGAGGTATTTCAAGTTTGTACGCCACTGGTCCAATCCTCTCAGGGATCTCAAAAGGCCCAAAATACTATGGTGCCAACTTGGCACATGATCCGATCCTCAAGGAGCTCTTATTGGGCTTGATGTGAAGATACACATTCTCCCCAACCTGAAACTCCTTAAATTCCCTTTTTTTATCTGCATAACTTTTTGTCTGTCCTATGCTTCCCTTAGGCCCTTCTTTATAACTTACATTTCCTGTTGCATATCAGCTAACATTTCTGGTCCAATAAGTACCCTATTCAGTGGTTCACTCCAACTGATGGGAGTGTTATAACTCCACCCATACAATGCCTCAAATGGACTCATCCTCAGTGACTCCTAATAACCATTATTGTAAGAAAACTCAACCAATGGAAGGTACTCCTCCCATCTTCTCTGTTGATTCACAACATACAATCTTAGAATATCCTTCAACATCTTGTTGACCCTCTCTATATGTCCATATGTATGTGGATGATAAGTTGTTATGAAGGCAAAATCAGTCCCCAAACCTACAAATAACTCCTTCCAAACCTTGGAAGTTAACTTGGCATCCCTGCCTAACACAATATTCTTAGGAACACAATGAAATATCATGATATCCATCCTGAAGACATGTGCTACCACACTAGTTGAAAAAATAATATTCACCCAAATGAAGTGAGCTACCTTGCTCAAGCTATCTACCAAAAACATGATAGAATCATGTTGCCTCGATGTCCTTCAAATACCTGTAATGAAATTCATGGAAATGACCTTCCATTTCCACTCTGGAATTGGAATAGGATGAAGAAACCCACCTGGATGCTTACAGTCTACTTTGACCTTGTAATATTCTCAAATGGGAAAAGCATGAATATAGTGCAAAATGTTGGAACAAGATTGCAGATCATCATTTAAGAAGCAACAGGCCAATATGGAGACCTTTCATATGTTATTACAGCAGCAAAATGTACATAATAAATGGGCCATAAGATGCATAACAAGAAATACATGCCTCCAATGGACAAAATCCCTCAATATGAGGTGCTACAACTATATACAAAAGATGGAAAACCCTCACATCATTATTTTATTGGCTCTACAATAGAAAATTATTATACATCAGATCTAGGTTTGATATGTGCCTCAAAAGATAGATCTATATCAAATCTTAGCACTATACAAGCTCCTCTATAGAACCCCTCAAGGGTTTTCAGCAAAACACCAAGTACAAGTTGTAGATCTGATATCTAAGACTGCAAATCTACTGAAAAATAAATATATGGAAAGTGTGGCTGATTTTATATGATCAATAAAATAGCCTCCTCCAATAGATCCTCAAAGTGAAATTCAGAACCCCTTCACTTGAAAATCAGCTCTCCAAATGGTGTGCTAAACCACCCTGCAACTCCTACAGAAATAATGCAGATTTGGAAGTAAAATACACTGTAGGGATCAAAATATGGTTGGCCTAATGCCAAGACTTGAAAATAAGCTCAATGGCCTTCAATATTGTCCTCCCAATGGAAATTAACCCTCGTCCACTGAAAATAAGCAATGAGATGGCCTAGATCTAGAGATCTAATCACCACTTGCTGCAACCTGCAAAAACAACCAATCCCTCAACAGGATTTGCGCTGTAAAAGAAAGATGAAGCTTAGCATTAAGCCTGATAGTGGAAAATTTAGTACAAGACTCCTCCAAGAGCTCCTCAATGGAAGAGGTGGGATTCCCGATTAGGAACACCCTATGCTAAACAACACTCTATCTTACCTAAACAACAAGAGAAAGATATATGTCTAAACAGACCATATATTCAGAAATATAATAAACCCAAACATAATCAATATGGCTATCATCCTCTTCCTTAAATAGAGTATGATCTTGCAAACCCTAAGCCCCATCCAAAAAGATCACTACATTCACACAAAGCATCTCCATCTAAAACTGTGTTGTCCCTCATTGATGACCACTCCTCCATGACAGCGTTGTTGATTTGGTCAAGGTTGAACCAGTCAAAGTGATCCAGCCCCTTTCACACCAAGGGTGTTTTAATTAAGCTGCCAAGATTTGTCTCTTTCACATTTGGAATTTATTTATTCATTATTAAGGAGAATTATGGACCTCCTTTTCCCTATTATTCTTTAAACAAAGCAATAAAACAAAATTGAATATTCCAATTAGCTCATGACTAATTGGGAATATTACAGTCCTCCCTTCCCAAATGTTTCTTGTCCTCAAGCAACTGACAAGGTGAGTGCTATAAACCTCCATCATTGGTGACACCAACATGTGATAAGCTTTCCTCATAAGCTAAGTGTTCACCAATCCATCCCTCCATGAATTTCTCCTCCAAATTTCTCATGAGATGCAAATAATCCATCCCATAAGGAGACAATAGTTCAAATGAAACAAACATGGTTTGCCCAATGTTCTCCCTGAAACATGTAGCATAGTGAATATGGATAATCTCCCTTCCATAGGGCACATACATACCTCCCATCCTCCCTTCATATATTCCCATAAAAAGTATAAGTACGTCATCAATGTATGGGATCAAAACTAAATACATACAAATAGAAAGTTGTGCATATGGAGGTGGGTCATAGTCCCACATGTGGAACCAACGTAGTAAATATCATGACTGCATCAGATCATGATGTGGTAATTGGTTTCCCCTCCACTTGCTTCCCAAGTCATCTCACGATGGCTGAAAGTGTGAGATATGTTTGGTGCTTTAGGAGTGCACCGACAATTATACAAAATCTCCCTTTGATCTCCAAGGGAGTGGCCATGTTCAGAAATTTTTGTGGCCCAAAGTTGGCCATGAAGTTTATATGGTATAGCGCTCCTTCTTGGAGCTATGTCCTACATATACATGGTGAAATAATTCAAATAATAATCAAATGAAACATTAGTTACACAAGCATGTTCTTCACCAACATTTCTCCTCATACAAATGGAGTGGTGCATTGATACATCTCCTCTCATTCCAAAAGAGGAAAGAGGTGGCTGAATTAACTCCTTCATAGAGTTATGTTGCTCTCACAACTCCACATGGTTGATGCATCTTTGAAAATGCTGATATAGTTCCTCTTCAAAGCCCTTCCAAGTGTAGCCTCTCATGATAATGTTGTAGAATTTCATGGAATATGTGTGGCTGAAAAAGAACTCTTCATAAGCCCTTTGTAGCAAATTCTCCTTGAGCTTGAAGGCTCTAGATAAGAATATCCTACCATGATAATAGATGACTCCTTGGACTCAATAGCCCTCTTCATGTAGCTAGTCATCAAGTATCATGCATGTGTGAAGATCCTTGGACTAATCCACCAACAGATGGGATTTCCAATATGGATCAATATCCCATAGTGACAGTGCTGATGATCTATCATAAAGAATATATGTCATATCACTAATCTCCTCCTTGACATATCCCATGCCAAATGTACATGTTGGAAGGTCATTCCTTCCATGCTTCTCCTCCCATAGCACAGAATCTAAAATGAGAGTGGGTAATGATGATGTTGGGAGAATATCTCCCTCCTCCTTGAGCCTACCCAAGACTCCCAGCGCTGTATCATTGCCTGTTAATGCTCCCATCCCTCCTAGATCTATGCTTGGAGCATCATGTTGTGAGATATCTCTCACCAAATCTGAATCAGGTGGCCTCCCAGGTGGTTTTCCACTAAATAATAGTGTCCTATGCAGCAATATCATAAGCACAATAGATGGGACTGTAACGTCCTTACTTCCACTGCGCAAATCCATCGTTGATTTCTGTGTGGAAGTTGTATGTGAGGGATATGTGTGCATTCCTTTGATCATTTGAGTTTTTCCACTCTTTCTATCCACCCATTCCATCTGCAAAGTCTCCCAATCAATGGTGACTCTCCCCAAAGTGATAAACCATTGAACACCCAATATCACATTGGTGTCAGGTATGTCAACCACAAAGAAGTGATCAATCAATGTATATGTTCCCATGGTGACTGATAAGGATGGAACATAATGCATGCATTTCATAGTTCTATCTCCTAGGACCAAAATAGAAAACCCCTCAAAAGTATCAGTGGGTATTGCCCTCCCTTGCATTAGTTGGGCATCAATAAAATTGTGGGTAGCCCCACTATCAACCAAAACATAAAAACTCTGATTCAAGATGGAACCTTGAAATCTTAAGGTCAAGTACTTAGGTACTCCTCTCAAAGATGCAAGAGCCCCTCCAATAGGAGCAAATGCTCCATTCCCATCTCATGATGGTGTTGGTTCATCTCTTACAGTGTCAACACTGTGACCTCTTCTTGGTTCATCTTCCTCTTCCTCCTCATCATCTGAGAAGACCTCTATGTAATGTGCTTTTCCAGCTGCACATCTATATGTCCAAGTGCCCAAGATTCTTCGCATGTGAAGCAAAGCTTCCTTCTCCTTATATCTTTCTGGACATCATCATCAAGTGGTTTCTTATATTGACTCTCCTTTGAAGGAGGAGCCTTCTCTTCTTTTCCCTTTGATGGAAAAGAGGGCTTATGTTGAAATGTTTCCTTTGCTTTTGGCAAGGCATATTAAAGGCCTCTAGCCCTTTCAATGGTATATTTTAGGGTAGTGGGCTTGGTAGACTTAACCAACCCATGAAGATGTTCATCTAACCCATCAACGAACATGTACACCCTTCTTGCTGCAGATAAATCAGGAACCATAACAGAAAGTCTTAAAAATTCAGAGATGTAGGTTTCTGCATTACCTGATTGTTTCAACTTTGCAAGCCCCATGAACGGTGCTTGCAGGTCATCATTTAAGAAGCAAGAGGCCAATATGGAGACTTTTCATATATTATTACAGTAGCAAAATGTACATAATAAATGAGCCATAAGATGCATAACAAGAAATACAAGCCTCCAATGGAAAAAATCCCTCAATATGAGGTGCTGCAAATATATAGAAAAGTTTGAAAACCCTCACAGCGTTATTTTATTGGCACTACTACAACAAATGATTATACATCAGATTTAGGGCTGATATGTGCCTCAAAAGATAGATCTATATTAGATTTGAGCACTATACAAGCTCCTCTAAAGAACCCCTCAAGGGTTTTCAGCAAAACACCAAGTACAAGTTGTAGATCTGAGATCTAAGACTGCAGATCTACTGAAAAATACAGATCTATAAAGTGTGGCTGACCTGATATGATCAATAAAATAGCCTCCTCCAATAGATCCTCAAAGTGAAAGGCAGAACTCCTTCACTTGAAAATCAGCTCTCCAAATGGTGTGCTAAACCACCCTACAACTCCTCCTACAGAAATAACGCAGATCTGGAAGTAAACTACATTTTAGGGATCAAAATATGGTTGGCCTAATGCCAAGATCTGAAAATAAGCTCAATGGCCTTCAATGTTGTCCTCCCAATGGAAAGGAAGCCTCCTCCACTGAAAATAAGCAATGAGATGGCCTAGATCTAGAGATCTAATCATCAATTGCTGCAACCTAATCGCGTTTTTTCACCATACCATTTACCATTTTTAAAAAGTGCGAATACCACTCGTGGGTTATAAAACCCGTCTTTACTGTTCACTACTTCACGGTTCCATCTAACCACTTGATCAAGGTTCCGCCCCTTTAAAATTCGTTCCTCATGCATGTTTTAACTCTACACTTCCATTCATTTTGAATTCGATCTACGTTCTATATACTTGGTAAAACATCCAAGTCTTTATACTTCATAGTTTATTATATGTCTTGACCACTAATTCCATCTCTAACTACACCATCGCTTCTTTTCTTTGACAGGTGTTTTGATTCACTGCTCCTCTTTTCAAGACTGCGCGAAACCCGAAATTTGATTCCTCTACTCTTCTTCACTGTGATATGTAATTACATAGAACAATGGTATTCAATAACATCGACCTACCCTGAATCAATACTAATTCATCCATTTACACAGAATCCATATACAACCAAATCACACAGAATTCAGAACAATTCTTCATTTATACATATGGGCTCAATTACTAACCCCTGTGTACCCAAATCTACAAACACTCACACACTCTGCAGCTCTGCTCTCTGCTTCACGTCTAATGCTCTCCTTGCCTCTCTTTTGCTATCACTCTGCTTCTTTGCTGCCTCTGCTACCTCTCTGCTCCTTGTTTGTCTCCTTTTCCATCAATGATAATATTTCCAACATTTCTAAACCTAACTAAGCATCCAAAGAGGGAAAAAACTAGAAAAACATGGAAACATCATGGATTTTTACCTATTCGAACTAATGGAGAAGAATGGCAAGGTTGATCCTCCCAAACTTTTATAAATTGGAGTTCAAGGCTCATTGTCAAAGGTCGAAAGGTTGATTGTGTGAAGAGTGAAATTTTTTTGTTGGTGTGAGGTTTCATGGTTGGATTGGTTCATTGAGAACTATTTTCCTAATCATTGCCACACTTGGATATTGAGGAGAGAGAGCTTGGAGACGGAGGACTCAGGGAATCGTGACCAAACTAATGGTTGTAATCTTCCTTATTTGAATAATATAACTACCTCTATTTTTTCCAATTGGTGTCTTGTTATTACATATATTTATTTATTTGTTTAAGATACATGTTATAAGTGGCTTAGATTTACATGATTTATTGTTTTATTATATACTTGTTTGATTGTTTGTTGCGATAATATTGTGAAGATTACGCTAGTTCGTTTTTTGTTTGCAATATTCGGACTTGGAGCCAGTGAGGAGGACTTTCGCCGCACTACATTGTGCTCTCCAATAGATCTTCCTTATACATCGAGGTAATCCTTCTCTACTTCACTTTGTCAATCAAGCATTAGTATGAACATGCATGTATTATCTTTTTGAATGTTGTAGCTAATCTAATTATCTGCCTTGGGTCCCGAGAAGGCCCGAGAGGGATCTTACTCCAGCTACTACCTGTGCATTTTATCCCTAAGAATAATTGGAGACTCTGTTGGGGACTAATCCTTAGTTCCCTGTTTTTTATTTCTAAACCCTTGGTTCTTTCCCTCTATCACTTCTCATTCTGCTCACATCCCTTTCTGACCATTTGATGTGCTATGTGACCATTTCATTAGCTCACATTGTTTAGAATAGACCTTGCCTAACCATTATTTGCAATTTATCCTCAGTAATGCACCGCCTTTGTGTGTTCTAGAGCATTATAACGCAACTCCTGCTTGAGAACAGTGTGTTAATCCTACTATTAACAAACTGTACCCTTTGCTATGTAGTGTTGCTCAGCCTAAACTTTGTTATCACTCTTGCTGTGATTTCCCTAGTTGTTGAGTTCTTGGCTATCAGTTTGGTTTCTGTAAATTGGATCTCTGTGTTTGGTTTCCTGGTAGCATATTAGTTTTTTCTTGTTGAAAAATTAGCGTAGTTTCATTTACTTTTTGAAAAGAAAAACTTTTATTTTTATTTTTTTTGAGATAGCTGATTTCATTCTGTAAATTTTTGGGTTAAATAGCCATTATTGAGCATTGGTATATGTATCTTTTATAGGATGAACTGCATTATTGGATGTTTCCTTCTGCATAGATGTGTGAAAAATTTCTCCTTATAGAAATAACTCTTTCATCGAATTGAAATTAAAAAGAATTTTTTGCATGGTTTGAGTCAGAGTCGCATTAAATTTTATACATCCAATCCCCCTCCGAAGACTTAAATGCAAGTACACTAAAATTAAGCGCTAATAAAATCAATCAATAAATATTTTTTGATCTTACACAAACATTAATACAAACTAGGATCTTGGGATAGGCAAAGTGAGAAAACTGCCCATGATCGCAAAACTTGAGACTAGTGTCATTAAAGAGTGAAAATCCTACTGCACTCATACTATTGCGACCGCTCCACTCATAACGGAGTTAAGCACGAGACAACATAGGGGTGTGTGAGAAGGTATCCTGCTTTCGATCGCATAAAAATAGGCATTATGTATATTGGGGTTCTCCTCAGGGATTTCGAAACTGGATCGAGGATCCAGGTGTTCTTCCCATACAACGTGTTGTCTACAACCGTGACCCCCTTGGTAGTGTATATGATTTAAGGTATCCATAGTTGACATACTTCTAGGGACATACACAAGGTGACTAGGGCGGTCTGCCCTGGTACCTGACACATACAAACCTACTCAATCTTCGATTTTTGGGAGGGTACTCTTCTTCACGAGAGTGCTTGGCCCCATTATCTAATGTTCGAGTGAACCTCAAGGGTAACCGTAATTGTACATATTGTCATCTCTCTCTGTTTGCTATTGTGATGCTGGGTTTCATCTCCAGTGAACGATAATTCTCAGACATGGTGTTACCCCTCTGGCTGCTTGATTGATTGACTTTAGAGTTTTTTTTTTTAGGTGTTTGGTTCTACTATCACTGAGGCTTAATAATATATCACATTAAAATTTTGATAAAATTTACTTGTCATCGCTTCGACCCTTGTAGTCATTATAGGTGACAACGAGGTCTCTCTACATTGAAACTAGGGGAGTCGTCGAGTCTTGGTGACCCAGAGCCTTCTTCAAAATAGTATCCAGTGTTGATCACTGATTCATACATTGCTCCTCACATTACGAAGTTTCCTGGGGATCCTTTCATGGAAGGAGTTGTGCCTCCTTATAATAATTCTCTCACTGACCCGTTGGGACCACTATTGATTCAGGTAGCACCAGTACTAGCCACGTCTTCGGTTGCACACATGTCCACTACACAACTAGTGACCTATGGGTCATTTCCGCTGGTGGCCATCTCGGTTCCACCACCACCTCCCCCACCATTTTTTAGTTCTTCACAGATGACTGGAAATGTTGGCAATATGATGCAGAGTGTTGTCCTTGATGGCAACCTACTTGATAAAGTTGATGGAAACCTATTTGATGAATTTTTTCTTGATGAAAACCTATTGTACTTTATGGAAACATACTTGATGAAGTTTCCCTTGATGTAAACCTACTTGATGAGTTAAGGGGGAGATTGTTTGGCAATGTGATACAATGTATTGACTTCGATGGAATCTGCTTGATGAAGTTGCCCTTGATGGAAATGATGTAAATCTAATGTATCTACAGATCAGTTCAGAAGTAGCAAAAGAAAGGAATTCAGAAAGTGCCAGAGCAATGTTGAACAAGGTATATCACAATGCATACGCGGGTTTGTTAAGGCGAAGTAGCGTATGTACGCGGAAAAGTATGTGCCAAGTCGCGTATTCCTAATTGCGCTCTAAATTAATAAAACCAGGGGACATTACCATGGTATTGACCCATTGTATTGAGCGCTGGATTATCTATTTGATCCCGTCCAGGAATACCATCGGAAGTGGTGTGGTTTTGGCTCATGGTATTGAAAAAGGATAATCTATATAAGGAGAAGAAGATCATTGTGCAAGTGTGTGCATGTGTTTGGGTTTTAATGAATACTTCACTCAGAAGTATATCTGCATGGTTTAACTCTGTTCTTAATTGATAGATATGAATCTATGATGCACCGATGAATATGATGAAGGTTCAAGATCTCCAGATCTAGAAATGATGAATCTCTAGGATGATCTGAAAAGAAGTAATGAAGACCTGGCGCAAGTCTAATGAAGAAATTGAAGAAATCTAGGTAAGTTCATAGATCTGATCTGTTCTGCAAAGCTTATCTTTTATAAATCTATACGCATGTTCGTTTCATGAAAAGCGCATGTATACGCGGATCCGCTTAAAGAAAAGCATGTATGGGAAGTTAGGTTTTTTCTGAAAAGTGCACAGATCTATACGCGGGTTCGCTTCATGAAAAACGCATGTATACGCGGGTCTGATTAAATAAAAGTGTGTATGGTATCTGAACTAATGGTTGCTCAAGGTTGAATATGTTTCTGCATATCTATTCTGAAGTCTGGGTTATCTCTGATATTCTGGTTACAGGGTTTCACTGTTCTGTTTGAAGCATTGGGCAAAGTATGTTTGTTGATAAGTGAAGGGTTATTTTGAAGCTGTTTGATCCAGTTTGAAAATTTATGAAACATGGTCCATGGTGGTACTGAGGTTCAAAGCCTTCAATGAGGGGGTTGTAGCTCCCTTCCAGTGGTAGCTGGTAAACGAGAGTAGGGGGTAGTAGCTCCCTTCTAGGAAATGCTGGTAAATGAGAGAAGGTTGTAGCCTTCTATAGGTGGGTGCCTGCGTGCTGGTATGAGTCTGCGCTAGTACATTGTTGTAAGATGTTTTCTTTATAATAAAATATTGAAGACAAAGACGACGGCAGCGGTGGTTTTATCCCGACTTGGGTTTCCACCTTAAATCCTGGTGTTCATGTGTGTTGCTTTTGTGTGATGGTTTATTCTGTTGTTACTGCACATGCTTACTGCTAACTAAACATCTGATGAATGAATGATGCATAGATCTAAGTAAAGAATTAAATGCATAATAATATCTCTGTATATACGCGATTTTTATGAAGGATATCCGCGTGTATACGCGAGTTGGTTTCAAGAAAGTAGCGTATGGGTTTTAAAGGAAGAAAAAGTATAAAGTTTTCGGATTGTCAGATCTAAATACTGATTCACCGCCCCCCCCCCCCCCCTCTCAGTATTTTTCCCAACAATTGGTATCAGAGCAGGTCCTTCTGCAGAAGCTTGATCGCTTGAAGGAGATCCGTCACAATGGGAAGGAAGCAAAAGAAGAAGGCTACTCAAAAGGAGA
Source organism: Pinus albicaulis (assembly GCA_034641835.2). Lineage (NCBI taxonomy): Eukaryota > Viridiplantae > Streptophyta > Pinopsida > Pinales > Pinaceae > Pinus > Pinus albicaulis. Next base: position 1,244,229,426 of record CM076584.1, read on the forward strand.
TATCTCCGAAATCATGTGCAGCAGAAAATGAAGAAGATAAAACAGGTACTGATTGTTGTTCTTGTGATTCACCTTCTTATGCATGCAATGGTGAATATAGTGAAAGTAAGGTTATGGATCTAGAAGAAGCTCTCAAGATTAAAGTTGAAGAACAACAAAGAGCATCTAATAAGCAAGAATCTATCTGCAAAGAGATGATCTCTAAAATGAAAGAACAGATAGAAATGTATCAAAAACTACAGGATAAAGCAACCTATCAAAATAGAAGACTTGAAGCAGAAATCCTCTTTCTCAATACAAATCTGGAAAAATCAAATAAGAAGAATGAAGAACTCAAATCAGATCTTGAAGATCTTCTACAGAAATTTGAAGAACATGAAAATGGGTTGAAAGAAGAGATTCTAAAATTGAATGATCAAGTAGAAGAAGGAAGAAGGAAAGAAGAATGTATGAAGAAGAAATGCCAAAATTTGGAGGTTGAGGTAAACATTCTAAAAGGTAAATTAGAAGAAAAGGATAAACTCTTAAGGTTTCAAGATAGCACTAAGATTCTGGATAATATTCTTAGTAGTCAAAGGTCTCCCTCTGTTAAATTCGGTCTTGGTTTTCATGAAACTATTAAAGGAGAATCTAGTTCACAAGGAAGTTCTAAATATTCAGAAGATATCAATGCAAAATCTAAAGTGTTGAAAGAAACAAAAGGTCAACCGACAATCATGAACTCTCAAAAGAAATCATTCCCTCCTAACTATAGAAGCATCAATAATGTTGAATGCTTTAAATGTCATAATTATGGGCATGTTGCAGCCAATTGCAGAATCAGATTGTTTCAGTCACAAACAAACAAATTCTACACAGAAAGGTACTCAAGTTTCTTTAAGGGATATTGTTTTTCATGCAGCAAGTTTGGTCATAAAGCAGTCGATTGCAATAGAAGGAATAATAGAAAATCACATCATGATCCTTATGCTTATTTTTATGGTCACATAAGATGTTATTCTTGTAACAAGTATGGACATGTAGAAAAGGAATGCAGGATGAATAGATATGAGAAATTGGATAATTTCCAGCAAACAAAAAGAAATTTCAGGCAAAGCTAGAAAAATAAGGAGGACCGGTCAGAAACATAGGGAATATTGACCCTACTACAGTCATCCGCTTCTAAAGCTTACTTCTCATAATGACTGCAGGAGTGATGTGAGATACATTATAGGGATTAGTAATGTATCATCACAGGGGGAGCAATGTATGATGATTCCCATGATTGTTTTGGTAATTCTGGGTATGTGTATTTCTGACAGTGCATCTGGTGTAAAGAAGATAGGTACAGGTGGTACAAATTCAGGGGGAGATGAAGGAATGTGAAATTTTCAGTATTTCACTTTCCATACGCGGGTTTCATGAACTAAAGTTGCGTATACACGCGAGTTCCAGTGGAGATAGAAGCGTATGCACTTATGATAAGAAATAACAGTAAGATAGCTAAAGATCAGGTTCAAGGGGAGCATCAGTCTAAATACTGATGATTGCATTGTTAGCATTGTATCTGCTTATTTCTTGGTTCTCATGACCAAATGATGATGACATAATACATGGTTTCTTATGATGAAATTATGGATGAGCCCTGTTTGCTTTTTGCTGAAGAGTATCTTTTGTTTTCATACATGAATGAGTTGGAAGTCCTATGATTCAGAGATAAGGATAGATCATGCAGATTTTGTTGCTGATGAGACCTTTTTCTTACACATGTTACATCATGATAAATCTTGAAGATCTTGGTGATATCATATCACATGGATGATTGCTTGACACATATTGTCTATTGAAGAAGTTGTTCTGATATGATAATTTCTCTTGGGAAGAATATGTTGATGCTGCAAAGAATCTGAAGGTTTGGTTACTGATATGCTTATGCTACAACGGTTCGATGACACTTGAAGACATGGATACATTGTCTTATCTTTATTATCTCAGATATGTGATAATACAAGTCTGTGGTGTTTTCTCATGCTCAACTCTATCTTTCTACAAAGAGGAAATGGAAAGTTCACCTTGATAAAGACAAGAGATTGAGTTGATAGCTAATTTCTACAGAAAGACACGATGATGATGGAAACATAGACTCGGCTACAGGTTGATGATTGAAAAAGAACTAGTAATGGTGCATTCTTTATCGGGTCCCGATTAGAATCTGGGTTCAGCAAGAAACAAAGTTCTCAGACAGAAGCTTGGAGTAGTCTCTGACATCAGATCTGCTTGAATTCAGAAGATTAAATTGGATACACGGATTCCTTGAAAGACAGTCGTGTATATACGCGGGTTTATACACAGAAAACCGTGTATGGTTGGTTCCTGAAAAATTTTGTTTGGGGTCAGCATTCTTCAGCACAGCTACAGTGCTGTTTGGTATCTCTGATGTTGTTTGGTATCTCTGGTGATGTTTCAGCTCTTATATTTCTGTTTCATTCTCTGATATTGGGTGAATATGCCTTGATGATTGGTTGTTGAAAGTGTTCAGGTTGCACAAGCTAAGGAGGAGTTTTGGTCATATGGAAAGAATGCATTGGATGCACAGTTTCAGGGGGAGCATTATCCTTGTGTAATGCATTTTTGGCATTATGATGGTTCTGAAATATGATCTCTTTCTTGAGGTCTTTTTGGTATTGGTTATAAAAAGTCATATTTGTAATTTGATGAAAAGGTTATATTGTGACCTATGATGTAAATTATCATATTCATTCATGTAAGGGCTTGTTCAAATTTGTAAACCCACTTGGTTGGGTAGTCAAGTCAAAATGTGTAAACCCACTTGGTTGGGTACTTGTGTCACATATGTAAATCCACTTGGTTGGATCATTGATGTAAGTATGAGTCCTTGGTGATAGGAAAGGTCATAGAGTCATGAACTTCAATGAAATATATGTTTGAAGATTCAGCATGATCTCAGGGGGAGCATGGTAACTTCACTGCACATCAGATCTACAGAGCTCTTCTTTTTACAAGAGAAGAAAAACCTTGTTTTGGTTTTGATCCGCCCTTTGCCCTTGATGTCAAAGGGGGAGAGTAACATGGTGTTTGAATAAGAGGAGAGTATGTGTTTGAATAGGGGGAGAGTATCATGGTGTTTTCATAATGGTTATAATCAATGTATCTATCTGTTGTGATGATCAAACACCATCATGGTTGCCATCAAGTCCAAAGGGGGAGATTGTTGGCAATATGATGCAGAGCGTTGTCCTTGATGGCAACCTACTTGATAAAGTTGATGGAAACCTATTTGATGAAGTTGTTCTTGATGAAAACCTATTGTACTTGATGGAAACATACTTGATGAAGTTGCCCTTGATGGAAACATACTTGATGAAGTTTCCCTTGATGGAAACCTAATTGATGAGTTAAGGGGGAGATTGTTTGGCAATGTGACACAATGTATTGACTTTGATGGAATCTGCTTGATGAAGTTGTCCTTGATGAAAATGATGTAAATCTAATGTATCTACAGATCAGTTCATAAGTAGCAGAAGAAAGGAATTCGGAAAGTGCCAGAGCAATGTTGAACAAGGTATATCACAATGCATACGCAGGTTTGTTAAGGTGAAGTAGCGTATGTACGCGGAAAAGTACGTGCCAAGTCGCGTATTCCTAATTGCGCTCTAAATTAATAAAACCAGGGGACATTACCATGGTATTGACCCATTGTATTGAGCACTGGATTATCTATTTGATCCCGTCCAAGAATACCATCGGAAGTGGTGTGGTTTTGGCTCATGGTATTGAAAAAGGATAATCTATATAAGGAGAAGAAGATCATTGTGCAAGTGTGTGCATGTGTTTGGGTTTTAATGAATACTTCACTCAGAAGTATATCTGCATGGTTTAACTCTGTTCTTAGTTAATAGATCTGAATCTATGATGCACCGATGAATATGATGAAGGTTCAAGATCTCCAGATCTAGAAATGATGAATCTCTAGAATGATCTGAAAAGAAGTGATGAAGACCTGGCACAAGTCTGATGAAGAAATTGAAGAAATCTGGGTAAGTTCATAGATCTGGTCTATTCTAAAAAGTTTATCTTTTATAAATCCATACGCAGGTTCGTTTCATGAAAAGCGCGTGTATACACGGATCCGCTTAAAGAAAAGAGCGTATGGGCAGTTAGGGTTTTTCTGAAAAGTGCACAGATGTATACGCGGGTTCGCTTCATGAAAAGCGCGTATATACGAGGGTCTGATTAAATAAAAGTGCGTATGGTATCTGAACTAATGGTTGGTCAAGGCTGAATGTGTTTTTGCATATCTATTCGGAAGTCTGGGTTATCTCTGATATTCTGGTTATATTGGTTTCACTGTTCTGTTTGATGCAATGGGCAAAGTATGTTTGTTGATAAGTGAAGGATTGTGGTGAAGTTGTTTGATCCAGTTTGAAAATTGATGAAACGTGGTCCATGGTGGTGCTGAGGGTCGAAGCCTTTAGTGAGGGGATTGTAGCTCCCTTCCAGTGGTAGATGGTAAACGAGAACAGGGGGTAGTAGCTCCCTTCCAGGAGAGGCTGGTAAACGAGAGAAGGTTGTAGCCTTCTGCAGGTGGGTGCCTGCGTGCTAGTATGAGTCTGTGCCAGTACATTGTTGTAAGATGTTTTCTTTATAATAAAATATTGAAGACAGAGACGATGGCAGTGGTGGTTTTCTCCCGACTTGGGTTTCCACCTTAAATACTGGTGTTCATCTGTGTTTCTTATGTGTGATGGTTTATTCTGTTATTACTACACATGCTTACTGCTAACTAAACATCTGATGAATGAATGATGCATAGATCTAAGTAAAGAATTAAATGCATAATAAGATCTTGTATATACGCGAGTTTTATGAAGGATATCTGCGTGTATACGCGAGTTGGTTTCAGGAAAGTAGCGTATGGGTTTTAGAGGAGGAAAAAGTAAAAGTTTGATTGTCAGATCTAAATATTGATTCACCCCCCCCCCCTCTCAGTATTTTTCCCAACAGGAAACCCTAGTAGCCAGAATATGCCTGGTCCTAGAAACTTGGTCACAACATTTGTGAGTGGAATTCCAAACTCTTCGGTATCCGCTCCTTTCATATCTTCTCCTGAATTTCTAGTTTCCGATTCCACTAGAGGGGCTACCATGGTCCACTTCAACAACCCTTTTGGTTGGAACCCCTTGTTGAGTTTGAATCCCTTGTCTTATATGCTGGGGGGTAGTGTTTCCAACACTTACATGCCATGGGGCACTTCTGTACCCCTACACTCTATGGGACAAGCAGGTACATCCATTGTTAATTCCATTCCTCTTAGTGGTCAACCTTATGGTGTAGGGTATATTCCAATGTTGAATTATGCGACTAGTCGTATGCCACAAGAAAAATCTATCACGTCTATCTGGGCGACCCTTCCCCAAAACCAATTGGGGAAAGGGGCCAATGATTACCCTGGGGGAAACCAGCCATTTTTCCCTCAGTACAACAATTCCTATGGGAAACCTCCTTACATCCCTACACCTGCGCTACCTATAAATTATTATCAGACGAGTCCTACTTATCCCGTTGGAAACACTTTGATGGGAGGACCCTATGGTCCAATTGGTCAACCAACACTTCCTTGGTTAGACTCGGGGGCAACAACATAATTGCTATTCTTGGCAACGTTATACATCCTCGATCTATATAAAATGACTAACGATCCCATCAATCATAACCCGCTTTGGCCTCCTATACTGCATAATATTCCATCTGATATCCCTAAGTTTGAAGGGAAACAAGGGGATGATCCAGCCACACATATCACCACATATCATCTATGGTTTGTTTCTAGTTCAATGGTGGATGATAGTGTCCAACTCAATCTATTTCCCCGCATCCTCACGGGAAACGCTGCCAAATGGTACATTGAGTTACCACGAGTTGTAGTCAATAATTTTGGTTCCTTAGCAACAGAATTTCTCAAAAAAATTCAACTACCTATCCGATACGAAACCGGAACGGAACTCTTAACCTCGACACGCTATGACACCACCACCCACATATCTGATCACATTCATGAATGGAGACATAAGTGGAGGCTAGTCAAAGTGCCAAACCTGGATCATCTAATATCGAAATGGTTTTGTAAGTCACTCCTTCCTCCCATTACTAAGGATGTTTCCCTAGCTGGTGCGGTCACATAGGACCAATCCATCTGTCGTGCACAACATCTAGATCTCATCTATTCGCAATTTGGCACGTTGTATGATATAATCCCCCATGACCCTACAAACTCTAATGCTCCTGCTACTCAGCAACCCAGGGCACATGCTGATGGCCTCATTGACACAACTTCTGATTTTATTGTAAAACAACTCAGTGGGCACACTTCCTATCCATCTTCGGCTCCCACCGCCCCCACCCAATCGGTTTCTCTTCCCACCGTTGAGGTACACTCTGTGTAGTCTACAAAAAACCTATTTGTAATAATAAGAAGAATAATAAAAATAATTCTCCTTCTGAAGAGCAGCCCAACACTCAAAATAATCCAAATCAGAGAAACCCTGCTAAAACTGACAAAGGGAAAGACAAAACTATCAAATTCCCTTACAAAATTTGTGTAGAGGACCACTTGACATACAAATGTCCTTGACTACAAGAATGCACAAATTTTATCACGCAAAAGGATTCTGGAAGGACGCCTACTATCCTTCACAACCCTTTCCCTAATTCACAACAATAGCAACATCTGGTTGCAAACTCGCCACCACTTCCGCAAGGGGGAAATGGTGGTGCTAATCCTTCCGGTGAAGAATCATCTGCCATTTATGGCATGGAGACTATTGAACTCCAAACCCAAGCCAAAACCTATGGAAATCTAGTCATTGATGCTCACGAACCTGGTTCAAGTTCGAATCCACCACCACCCAATGATATTCATATCAAAAGGTCTGTTTTTGACCCTATCATTCATCCCCCCAAAGGGACCCTTCGATGCACGACTCATAAAACCTCTGCGTGTGATGCCCAGAACTACAACATTGTAGAAGACTTGGCACAAGCACCACTAGCAATGTCAGCACTCGAAGTGTTGCAAACCTGCCCATTGCGAAGGAAAGCTCTGGTTTCCACCATTGGTGGAATTGACCGCCAAGATTCTATGCTAGCCATATTTGACATGGAAAAATGTAAACCTCGCCTTTCCCATCATCTTTCATTTCAGGTTCAAGTTGTGTCAAAAGGTAGGCCAATCCATCGCACTATCATAAACGAAGGTGCTTCAACCTGCGTAATTTCAACTACGTGTTGGCTTCCTTTGGGTTCTCATACTTTGTCTCCACCGTCGAATTCCCTCAAAGCATTCGATGGTCACACCTTCCTCCCAAAAGGCTACCTTTCTAGCTACCTCATTACACTTAGTGGGAAAATGATAAATGTGGACATCAAATTCGTAGATCGTCATCTCGAATATAATCTCCTTTTGGGTCGTAGTTGGTCTTATGCGATGACTGGAATTGTATATTCGGCTTTCTGACTCATCCTTTTTCCTCTGGATGGAAAGATAGTTATAGTGGACTAGCTATCCTTCTACACCCCAGATTATTCCACATTACCTAGCAGCACCGTACCCCTAGTAGGAGGAGTTTTGGACTCTTACGCCAGCATCGGTACTGGTCTTCTGAAGGCATATTCCCTTGTGGGTTTTTTTCCTCTCCCGCCGCTTGAGGTTCCACAAATGGTTTCAATGCCATCTCAAATGGCTCTATCAATGTTTGGATCATATCGACGCCTTCAGAAATTGATTCCTACGAAGATCAGATGGCACTATCACCGGCTAAGTTGGCTTATCAAGACATCCAATCCGCATCTCAGCCCTCCACTACTTTGGTTTCGACCAATGGTACCACCCTCTCGCCCAACACTATTCCTTCTAAAGATCTCCTCGATGAGGTCCTACCTTCGTACGAACCTATCCGAGAGATCATGTCTCTAGAAGAATGACCTTGGGGAGAGTTTCACAATCGAGCTTCGATTTCTGATTTAGACGCGACCACTATACAAATACGGCCTTTTGACCCACCTGAGATTGTTCCATCCACGTATACGACTACTCAAAATACCGATGTAGAAGGAAACATGGGCAATATTTCTAAGACCATGCTCATAGACTACCCAATGAAATGCATGGCATAGATCCCTCTATAATCGAGCATGAAATCAATAAATTTAGAGCATTCTTTTTATGGTACTTTTCTCGCACGTTAAAATGAAAAACCTTGAGTTATATTCTTCGGGCTCGTTAAACTTACACCAAGAAGCATCGAGCCTTCTTTTTAGGGATTTTTTCTAGCTCGTAAAACTGAAAAACCCCCAAGTTTCCTTCTTCCAGCTCATTAAACTACCATGATGAAGACTATGCGCCATTATTTTCCATTTTTTTCTAGCTCTCTAAAAACTAAAAAAGACACTGAGTTTTTCTTCGTTGGACTCATTAAAATTTCACGAAGAAGATCACCTTTTTCTTCATCTGACTCGTTAAAACTTCACGAAGAATATTGAGTTTACTTCGTCTCCTCGTACCCATAACAAAATGAGGTAGACATCCATTGAACATAGGTTTATCACTTTATCTGAACTCAATGGACTAACTTATTGAAAAGGAACTGTGTCGGGCATACTATTACCCCTTCGTTGCACTCAGTCATCAACCATGACAAAGGTATCCCCTTGGAGTTGTATTTTATGATTTTTTTCAGACTCCCTAAACATGAAAATATCACCGAGTTTACCCTTTTGGACTCGTTAAACCTAATCAGATGGGGAAAATTTTGGACAGAGTAGAGACTCACTCTTTTATACTTTGAAAGAAAATCCGGTAGCAGCACCTTGAACATGGAACTCCTCAGAAAAATATCTCGCATTAGATTCTCGCCCAGTACTACCATTCTATGAGTTTAGCCTTCGTATGCTGATGTTCCTACATTTGTGAAACCTAACACTCTTTGGTTTTCATAAGTCTAAGCTGCTTGGTACCCTATTTTTTGTGCCTTCTATTATTCAAGATATCACGCTATCTACTGCTTCCTATATCAACCAGGCCATCATATGCCAAAAATTATTTGCACGTCATCAGTTTGCACCATTTCTCTTGACTAACTTCAAAACAAAATCATCTTTTTCCTTTTTCGTGTCAACTGATGTAGGACGTCTCATTTCCTGCCTTTTGACAGATCTCTTCCTATCAACTTCAACATCTTATCTAGGAATTTGATCCAGAAACATATCAGTACCCTGGAACTTGAAAACCTTAGTGGTAGGTTACCTTGTGTTTGATTGGGGGTTTCATCATTGGCTCCCAGTCGAATGATTTTATGAGTGTTCGACATCAACACTAATTATTCACACTCGCTAGATTGTACTATGCATCTTGGAGACCATCATCCTTATCGTGTCCATCTTCGTGTATGTTAATAGTTTTCATCATTGACTAGTAATCAGATGATTTCTAACATGTTCAAATACAAATCCTTTATTCACATGTGCAGAAATATGCAATTTAGAGAAGTAGCAACCAAGAACTTGGGTTGAGGCTTACCTCATTCAGCTTTGTTTCCTCTCCCAAGCTGTGTATATTGTTTTCGGAGACAACTTATCAAAGTGATCCTGTCATGACACAAGCTTCCACATTGTGCTTATCGGTGGACATACTATTCATATATCATCCTGGAGAAATCATTTTGATACAACTACTGAGCATGTGAATGCCCGATTGAGGACAAATATTTATATTGTTGACATATGTTGTTTGTTTCAGGTTTTCCTCATTCCTCCAACTCCTCTCACTCTACTGCACATTTATAAAGTATTTCTGCCATCGTATTCATCTCTAACATCACACTTTAGGGGGCATCTGTTACACAAAAAATGACCTCCTCATCAACTCAGAGGAGAAGGACATATGGAAGAAATAAATTGACCTAGATAGAGACCTATTTTTCCAAGGTATAGCACCCCAAAGACTACTCGGTTGAGTTATAATGCTTCCCTACCTCTTGAAGAGAGGGTTAGGGCCTAGGTTAAGACACTATCTTGCCTAAAGGGCAGTGTTACCCATGTTTCAAGAAGAAAATGGGACAAATTCTGCAATAACTAGCTGACATTTCTTGATTTTTCTCAAGAAGTCAATCCAAAAAGCAGGCAACATGTGGTGCAAGCCTCTGATTGGACATTTCTAAACCTAACTAAGCATCCAAAGAGGGGAAAATATAGAAAATCATGGAAACATCATGGGATTTTCCCTATTCGAACTAATGGAGAAGAATGGCAAGGTTGATCCTCCCAAAATCTTATAAATTGGAGGCCAAGGCTAATTATCAAAGGTCGAAAGGTTGATTGTGTGAGGAGAGAAATTTTGTTGTTGGTGTGAGGTTTCATGGTTGGCTTGGCTCAATGAGAACTATTGGCCTAAGAATTGTCACAATTGAATATTGAGGAGAGAGAGCTTAAAGTCAGAGGACTGAGGGAAGCTTGAACAAACTGATGGTTGTAATCTTCATTCTTTGAATAATAGAACTGCCTCTATTTTATCCACTTGGTGTCTTGTTATTGCATCTAGTTATTTATTTGTTTAAGGTACATGTTATAAGTGGCTTAGATTTACATGATTTATTGTTTGATTGTTTATTGTGATAATACTGTGAAGCTTGCACTAGTTTGTTGTCTGTTTGCAGGATTCAAACTTGGAGCCGGTGAGGAGAACTTCTGCCACACTGCATTGCGCTCTCCAACAGATCTACCTTATACATTGAGGTAATCCTTCTCTACTTGAATTTTTTAATCAAGAATTAGTATGAACATGCATGTATTATCTTTGTGAATGTTTCAGCTAATCTGACTATTTTCCTCGGGTCTGGGGAAGGCCCGAGAGGGATCTTACTCTAGATACCACATGTGCATTTTACCCCTAAGTAGTCATTCATCAACACAAACCTCCTGCCAAGACGGTAATGTCTCCACATATTCAAGGCATTAATAATAGCTTCCAACTCAAGGTCATGAGTCACATAGTTCTTCTCATGCTAATTTATTTTCCTGGACTCATAGCATATCACATGTCCCTCTTGCATAAGGACTCCACCAAGACCTCTCTTGCAAGAATTTGTACACACTATGAACTCTTTATCTAGATCTACAATCTTTAACACAAGAGCATTTTCAACAACTGCTTCAACTTCACAAAATTGGTTGCACAGTCTTCTTTCCATTCAAACTTCTTACCTTTCCTTTGCATTGATGTAATAGTATATGCAATGTGTGAGAAGTTCCTGACGAACCTCCTATAGTAACCTGCTAAGTTCATGAATGATCTAACTTCCTCCACATTTCCAGGAGCTTCCCACTCCATGATAGCCTTTATCGTTTTCGGGTCTACTGTTATGCCATTCATGGAAACAACATATCCCAAGTAGTGTACTTTTGTTTGAAATAAGCTGCACTTTCTAAGCTTAACATACAATTGCTGTTCTCTTAGAAATCTCAACAGTACTGCTAAATTTTCGGCATGCTCTTCCTCATTCTTAGAATATACTAAGATGTCATCATTTAATACAATATCAAGCTTGTCCAAATAAGGACACAACACACTATTCATTAAACACATAAAATTAGCTTGAGCATAATTCAAACCGAATGGAACTACAACAAACTCATAATGCCCATACATGGTCCTGAAGGAAGTCTTGTATATGTCATCTTCTTTGATGCGTACATGATGATATCCTAATCCCAGATCTATTTTTTATAACATTGTTGCTCCTTTCAACTAATAAAACAAGTCATAAATCCTCAGAAATGGATACCTGTTCTTTATCATCGACTTGTTCAGTTGCATGTATTCAATGCATAATCTACGAGTATTATCCTTCTTCTTCATAGACAACATCAGTGTACCCCAAGGTGATACACTTGGCCTAATGTATCCCTTATCAAGAATTTCCTTCATCTGCAACTTCAAATCGACTAATTTTGGTGTGCTAATCCTATAAGGTGCCTTTGATGTTGGTGTTTCCCATGGTACCAACTCATTGAGAAAATTCTACATCCCTGTGCAAAGGAAACTCTGGAATCTATGCTAGAAACACATCCTGAAACTATTGCAATACATGGTACCTCTTGAACAGTTTTGCATCCTCAACATCCTTACCCTTTTCATCATAAATATGAACTACAAGCATCACACACCCTTTCCTAAAACTATGCTTAGCTTGCATAGTTGTGACCATACTCATAGATGTAGGCTTCTTCTTCCCCTGCAAGATTCTCTTCTCTCTATTATCATCTAGGCACTCAATAGCCTTGTTATAGCAATCTAATTTGGTATTGTGAAGATACATCCAATCCATACCCAAAATATTACTATACGATCTCAATGGATTTAAATTAAAATGAGTTTTTGTAGGCATACCATTCAACTCAAATGCACAAGCTCTTACCCAATGCTGAACTCTCTTATTTGTACATGTAGCCAATTGCACAAACCAAGACTCTACATATATTTATTTTCTCAAGCCAAACTTATCCACCAAGTCAGGATTAACATAACTACAATTAGATCTAGGATCAATCAAAATAGAAATAACTTGATCACAAATCTTATCGTCCAGCTCAATGATAGATGTCTGGTGATCTGCCTTCCTATTTTCCACAACTACATAAATTCACATAATACTATGACCAACATCTCCAACTTCCTGTGCCTCCTAAACACTATAGATCTGAGGCCTACCTCCCTAGTACAATATACAATCCCTCTTACGATGATTTTTTCCACATCTCCAACACTGCAACAATGCTCTACTATCACCTCTAGTTTGTTGCTCTCCATGTTGTGACACATTTCCCTTCCCAACTACTTTGAACTTCTTGTAAGGAGCAACATTTCTTTCTCTTTTGAATCTTGAGGTATTCCATGCTTCGATGACTATTTTCCTTTTACCTTCTCATTTCCCTTCAAGTCACATTTAGGCTCAGCTTTGCGCTTTGACGTCTCATAAAAATTCTTTAGTTTTCAAATGGATTCCTCTAGTGATCAATGCTCATCAAACTCAATCTAGTCTCTATATGTTGTTGCCAATCCACTGATGAATCTTTGGATATTATCTTTTTCCTCTTTGAGATATGGAACATACTGTTATCCTCTTGTATTTTACAGATTTAACTAGGTGACTATGGATGTTCTACAAGCAGTTAAAGATAGCATCATCTGCCTATCATCTATCTTTAGAAATTTCACTGCCTTCATTATCCTAAATAAACCTAATTTACTATTTTTCACCTTTGCCTTCTCAGTTTACCTTGCTGACTTAAAAAGACTTATTTTGGGCTTACTTTCCTCCCTTTCACTCTCCCTCCATCTCTAACCCCTCATTCACTCATTTTCTCATAAAATCCCACTTCCCCTCTCAAAACCCTTCATAAAAACCCTCCCTTTATCACTTTGGCCTCATACACATTAAAACAATGTAAAAAATGTTTTTTACATTGTTTTAAGTCTAAAACTTAGACTTTCGAGTCCTTTTATTTTTGTAACCTTATTTTTTATATATAAACCTGCCCCTTTTTTAGCCCTCACACCCTTAACCTTAAGCTCCCACTCTCACATGACCCTAACCCCGCTCTTATTCTCCTCACCTTAAGCACCAACCCGCATGCATATTTTAACCCTCCACCCTTTGTTATAAAAACTATTCATAAACCTTATAATCGGGGGCTTTCACTTGATTTATTGGACCCCTGGGCCCCGCTTTCCACTAAAATCATGCCCATTCCTACTCTGCCACCTGTCCGCCCCGACCCAACTCCTCTGACATTACCGTTCCTCAAAGGGTTAACGAAGTCGCAACTTCGGCTGGTGGATCATCCTGCTTCCCCAGATTAACGGTGGAGAGTGACTTCACCCCCCCTCCACCCATTTCTTGTTAACGCAAAGGGAGGGGGGGGGGGGGGGGAGTGGGCGAAGTCTTGCATTAATGGTCGTCCATCCAAATTTCACCCCCCCTCCGCCTAAAACCGGAAACCACCATGGAACCTTGGTGAAGTCCACAAGCGATTTTTCTTAAACCGCCTTCCCGCTCGCAAAACTTTGCTCTACCTTCTTCCCACTTTCCACTAAACTCATGCCCCAATGAAACTCTACCACTTGTCCCCGGACCCCACTTCTCCACTTTCTCGCTGCTCCCAAGGCCTGCGACCACCATTGATCTCATTCCCTGAGATCCAACGGTTAATCGTGTATATCACAAATAAAATAGTGCGGGGGTTAGACAATATGTGACCACATGAAATGGGAAATTTTTCCCTGCCACGCATCACCCACTGTATCGTATCGTATGCCCCCCCCTTAATACCATTACCGCCTCCTCTTCCATGCGAAAGCCGCCTCCAGTTTTCCAAAAACCACCTACCCTTCCACGCCAAAACTCAAAACTTTTTCCCTCTGTTCCAACTTCTTGTTGGTTTGGTCTACAGAACCAAGACCCAAATCCACCATTTTTGCCCTCCGACAATCCAAAAACCCCTGAAAACGCAATAATACCCCTCGCATGGTTTTCAACTAATTGTTTGTTTTAAGTGTGCAGGTTTAAATGGCGGATCCTCATATAAATGCATTTTGATGGTCCATTAATGGTGGACGAAGCCCTGGGTGACGATCCGGGGATTTAATAAATTTAAAAGGACCAGAGACCCTCTGTCAAGGTTAACCATTCATGAAACATGATCATCGATGGTTACTTAAACCCTCCATCAACAAATAATGCATCCCTGCGTAGAAGACACACGGACAAAAAGCAACATCGAGAGGAAAAACAGTCAAAGTACTGTGATAAAACAATAAATATTAAAAGGCTAAACCTATGTCAGAGAAAAATCATGAAGGTTAGCACAAAGGCAGATATTAAAGGAAATAAAGACAGACAACAAAGCATTAAACGAATAAATGTTAATCGAAGGAACTAAGTCATAAAACAGAAATAAAAAGAAAAGATAGTGAGACAGTTTGTGAAGGTTAAATCAATGTTTAAAGGCCTAATACGGAGTTTGAGTAAAATAGCGGCAGATCAACAAAGAGACCCATTCGAATGACTCATCCTACAACATTTACTCCTTCAAAGGATATTTTTCCACCTACAACATTATTTCTTCCAATAAAGCATCAAACAGTTATTATGCTTAGTCAGAGATATTTTCCACCTACCAGCAGTTATTGTAAAGTTATTACAAAGCCTTAAAATTCTAACATTTCACATAAATCAACTCAGAAGTTAATATAGAAGTTATTATGTCAGAGTAACAGCTTCAGATATTTTTGCCTTGGGCCTTGCATGGTCTCAAAGGTCAAAAATCATTAACTCTGTAATAAATGACATTTAAACACCCTAGTTTGGTAGCACCTCCTCATTTGCATATAAATATTGCATATGAGCTTCATTTTTAGTGTTGGTTACATGGTGGTTATTCGACTGATTTTGTTGCTGAGCTAGTTGAAGACTGGTAAACTGAATGGAAGAAAGCTCTGAGTTGCAGAGAGCTATTGTACATGGAGTATTATCACTGGTTTGATCATCAATAATACAAGCACGTTCACAGGATCCTTGAGCTATGTCAATGGTGAATTTTTCCTTCTTTATCACTATTTTTCTCATGTTTTACATTCTATCCATATTCTCTGATAAAGAAATAGAAGTTTTAGATTAGGATTTGCTATCTCATCATCCTATTTCTATCTGCATTCTTTATCTTTATGTTTTCTTCTACAAGGTTTGATTGTAGAATTCTTAATTTCTCTCTAATCTCATCTATCTTGTTGTCTTAGGAATGATTCAATAGAGTGAAACCAAGGAAACTTATGGTGAGCCCATGTTCCTTGAGTACAGCTTGAGATATTGTTTAAAGGCCTTTCTTTGAAGTATACTTAGTAGAGTCTAAACCAGGGAAGTCTATGGTATGTCCTATTCTCTGGTCTACCTCAAAATGTTTCTTTGAAGAGTATTTTGAGAGTTAGTTTAAAGCAGATAGATTATTTATGTTTGATCTTTGGCTACTCTTACTATTATCTTATACTTTTCCTTTATCTAAAAGTAGTCGTATGATTGCTGGATTGTTGTTTGAAAGGTTTGCTTATTAAAGTCTAGCCAAAGAAGTCTATGGTGCGCCCTGTCCTTTGGTTTGCCTCAAATAGTTACCTTGAAAGGATTTTCTTATTTAAGTAGAGCTAGAAGATTCTTAATTGACTATAGCTTTGCCGACTTCACAACTTATTATTGTTTCATATCACAACCTAATCTAAAGGATCCACTTGATATAGTTAGCTTTCCCTATGAAAACCCTTGCAGATTTTATGAACAATTAAATCATTTTATGACTCCATATCCCAATGGATTAATGTTTTCTCATAATCTATTTGTTCAGCTAAAACATCCCTTCAATTGGTCACACCAGATCTGTCAATCTATCAATTAATTCAACCAAAACAAACAAGTCCTTAGAACTTCATAACTAGCCTAATATCATAAACAAAAGCATAAATACATATCATTTGAAAACACATATATAGAGAAATCCCTCTCTAAATCCAGGAAGGCTAGGTCCTTGGATTCCAAAGTGGTTCTGATGTGGCCCCTACAGTGTTTGTTCTTGCCAATCTTGAAAATCACAGGGAGATAACATAGTGGTGACCATACTGGGGAATACTGAGTAATAAACATTTCAGATTGACTCTAAACTTAGAAAGCCTCATCTTAAAATTAGATGAATCAAATAATGGTTCCTGATTGTTGATGGTGGACAAAAATCAACCATAAAACAAGTAAAAATCCTCCACCTGGTGGCTCCACTAGTTTTTCAGTAAGCCTAGTGGATACATTGGTTTTCCATAGACTCCACTGGGAAAATTATCTTATCATTTAAACATCAATAATACCCAGTCAAGAATACTTTGTGGATTAAGTATTTCTTTCACAGTTTGGTTTGTGTCCTAAGATTTTTATACCTCTAAACCTTTTTGATTTGTTGGGTCCAAAGTTCTGGCTTCTAGAAGTATTCATACTAGATCCTATCCTTGACCCAAATCCTCCTTCTATAGTTGACAATCCTGAAAGCATTCTTAGGAAGTCTCCTAGATCCAAAGATTCAGTTGTTAGCAAATCAATCCACAAGGCAAGTTCTCTACCTGAAAACCTCAAAGACTTGTAGAATACCCTCTCTGACTCACCCGTAGAATGAAGCTTCTCTAGGACTAGATCTCAGATTTGTATAGCCCAGATAGTTCTAGATCCATCCACCTTACAACATAATTTTTTTTTACTTACCTCATCTCCCACTGTTCACCTTCCTCCATTTAACTTGTACCTCCTGTTATAAACCCTCCACTTGTTAACCCTCCATTGTTTCCACAACCCAATATCATGGCAACATGGTATGATCCCTTAGTCCTTACTTTACCTTTAGTTTTTCTACCACAGGACTATCAGTCCAAGATTCCATTATATTATGCTAGTATTTCTACTACAGCTCAACAACACGTGGAAAAAATGAATGACTACTTTGACAGACAAGAGATAGATGATGAAACTGTTAAACTTAGAATGTTTGCTCAAAGCTTAGGGGGAGAAGCAAGAAAATGGTTGAAAGGCTTAACCCCTAACAGTATTAATGACCTCCCTGCTTTTCATCAACTATTCTTAAACAAATGGGAAGTTAAGAGAAATTCCCTTCAAATCCTATCAGAATACAATGACCTTAAAAGAAATGTTAGAGAGAGTGTCCAAGATTATTGCACTAGATTCAATAGTGTTTACAATGCACTCCCTCCACACATGAAACCCCCACAAGGCCTAGCCTTAATAAAGTTTCCTGAAGGATTTGACCCAGACATGTGTTATCAATTAAGGGAGAGAGAACCCCTCACATTAGAAGATATGCAGAAAGTGGCAGTAAGTGTATAAGCTAACCTAAATTCTAGAAGGGCTAGATTGAAAACAGAAAAAAAGGGTTACCTACAAAGATGAAGCTGGACCCTCCACATCTTGATTCCAAAATTGATAGCCTAGTTAGGACAATGGAGAGGATGATGGAAATAATAAACATAAATGAGAGAGCTTATCCTAAAGAAAACCAAACAGCTCCTCAAAATAGAAATCAAAATCAGAACCAAAACCAAAACTTTAGAAGGAATCCCCCTCAAATTAGACAAAGAGGCACTGATCAGCAAATTAGACCTCCTTTCCAACAAAACTATGTTGATGAAGATGAGGGAGTGATGGAGGAAACAGAGTAAGATCACATAAACTTATTGGGAGTAAACAATGAGGATATTATTTTCCTCACTGAAGAAGAACAAGGCATATTTGCAGCTTATGAAGAATAAATCCCAGAATCTGAAGACTATAAATAAGGATTTGAAAATGCTATAATGGAAGTGCACAGACAATATGACCTTAGAAGCAAGAAAAACGAAGACCCTCCCAAAAGAAAAACCTCTGAAATTTCTGCTAAAAAAACGCATGAAGACATTTCTAAAAAGACAGTAGAAAACAATAACATAGGGGTTGCAAGTTCTGACAAAAACAAAAATAAAAACAGCCAACTTAGTGGGAAACGTAGTGGTGACCAAAGTAGCACTAGAAACTCAGCTAATGCTCCTAGTAAAATTGTTTTAACTGCGGTCCATAATAAAAAACAGCAAGCTAAATTTGCTGAGAAAATAGTGACTAAGAAGGCTGATCTAAAAATTTCGAAATCTTATATACCTTTCATCATAGAGAGTGAAATTGCCAAAATCAAGATCCCTATCCCTCTTACTAAACTAGTCACCCAAGATGTAAATAAAACCCAACTTTTAAGAGCTTTAAACATAGAGAACAAACTGATTCTATTAATTTAAATGATGAAAAACCTGAGCTTCTGTTTGGACCAGAAGTGGAAGGTAAATTTTAAGAAGGAGGTGTTCCTCCCTTTTATGTCAGCCTAAACATCCATGATAAAAAATTTCATAATGCCATGTTATATTATGGAGCTTTGCACAACCTTATGCCAAAGGTTGTGATGGAAAGACTAGGCCTTGAGATAACTAGACCTTACAAAGATTTATACTCTTTTGATTCAAGCAGAGTAAAATGTCTAGGCCTAATTAAAGATTTATGTGTTAACTTAGCACAAATACCAGCCAAGAGCCTAGTGATGGACATTGTAGTGGCTGATATACCTCATAAATATGGCATGCTCCTTTCAAGATCATGGGGTGCTAAACTCCAAGGTACCCTACAAATGGATATGACTTATGCAACCATCCTTGTTTTTAGTCAACCAAGAAGACTATATAGGGAAACACACATGAAGTATATGGTTCGTAGTCAAGAAAAAACAGATAATTCCCCTTTTTATTCTATTCACACAGACCTTGATTGATTCATTCTTTACAGTGATGAAAACCTTAATGAACAAGTGATTGAAAATGAGAAAACAGCAGTAGAAAAAGAGAAAAAGGAGGAAGAACAGTCAAAATAGTTTGCTAACACAGAATATTACAGCAAACACAGTGAAAATCATGAGCAACAAAGAAACCACCAACATAGGGCTGATCATAAAAAACAAAATGAAACTCAACATAGTGAAAACCATGATGGAAAAAATAATGATAAACATAGTGGCAGCCACTATAAACAGCACAAAGAGGACAACCATGACTCCAATGACAAATCTGAAATTGGACCTCTTTGGAGTATGAGTTTTGATGGTTCTTATAGCAAGACTGGTTCAGGAGCAGACATATGGGTGCATAACACAGAAAAAAATCATGCAGAAGGTCACTCATACAAGCTAAGCTTCCAATGCACAAATAATATAGCTGAGTATGAGGCCCTCCTCTTAGGACTACAATTACTGAAGAAACTAGGAGCCAAGAGGATAGTTGTTCATGGAGATTCAAAATTAGTTATTAGGTAAATAAATGGGGAGTACACAACCAAGCATCCAAGATTAAAATCCTATAGAGATGATGTTGTTGACCTCTTAAAGACATTCATAGAATATGAGCTTAACTTTGTCCCTAGAAACCAAAACATTCTTGCTAATGGTTTAGCATTTGCTGCTAGCACTTGTCAAAAACCTTATGAAAGCAAACAATACGTAGTCCAAGTCAAATATAGACCAGCAGTCCCAGACAACATGAAATATTGGCAAGTCTTTGAAGGAGATAAACAAATAGAGGATTTCCTACAGTCCATAAATGGGTTTGAAATGCCAAATTCAGACTCAGGGTATGAAGAAGACTGCCCTACTGAGGAACAATCTTACTAAGAAAAACCACCTAACACTGCTGATATAAATCTGTTAAAAACAAAAAACATACATGAGATAGAATTGTGCACCAAATTAGAAAAAGAAGACTTTGAAGTGTTGCAGTCTAATACCGATAACTTGCCAAAAGGACTGGTGCCTCTAGAAGAATTGTTTGACTTTAATGATCTTGCCAAAAATCCAAAGATGGAACCCACTGAAACTGAAATAAAAGAGTGCAATATAGCCAGTGAACAAAAACCCAAAATGATCAAACTGTCTAAAACACTACCAGCTCAAACAAAACATAAATATATTGAGCTTTTTAGAGAATTTTTTGATGTTTTTTCTTGGAGTTATGAAGATCTAAAGTCTTATGATACAGATATAATTTAGCATAAGATACCCCTCAAAGAAAATTGGAAGCCCTTTAAACAGAAACTGCACAGAATAAACCCTGTGCAACTACCCCTGGTTGAGAAATAAATCAACAAAATGTATGATGCTGGGATCATAGTCCCTCTGAGGTACTCAAAATGGGTATCAAATATTGTATCGGTGAGGAAGAAAACATGAGAAATAAGGCTATGTATAGACTTTAGAAATTTAAACAAAGCTTCCTTGAAGGACAACTACCCCTTGCCCAAAATGGATCACATCTTACAAAGGGTAGTAGGTTCTAAAATAATCTCTTTGCTAGATGGATTTTCAGGATATAACCAGGTGTTGGTACACCCAGATGATCAACACAAGATAGCTTTCACTACACCTTGGGGCATTTTCATGTATGTGAAAAAGCCTTTTGGATTAATGAATGTTGGTGCCACCTTCCAAAGAGCCATGGATATTTCTTTCTCAGAAGAGATAGGCTTCTTCATTGTGATTTATCTTGATGACACCACAGTCTACTCTAAAACAGATGAAGAACACCTAATTCACCTAAGAACAGTCTTTGAGAAATGTAGAAATTATAGTTTGTCTTTGAATCCCAAGAAAAATCTATTTGGCCTTCAAGAAGGAAAACTCCTAGGCCATATTATATCAGAAGAAGGGATCAAGATAGACCCAAAAATGATTGAAGGAATATTACAAATCAAACATTCTAGAGATATCAAAGAACTGCAATATTTCATTGGAAAGATTAATTTCCTAAGAAGGTTCATACCAAACCTTGTTGAACTCCTTAGAAACATGATAAACATGTTGAAAAGAGAAATAGGAGTTAAATGGACCATTCAAGAAAATGAATCCTTTGAACTGGTTAAGCAAGAACTTACTCGAACACCAGTTCTCATTAGCCCTAATTTTAACAAATATTTCTTCATTTTCTCCTTTGCATCAGAACATACAATTGTTGTTGTCCTACTGCAGAAAAACATAAAGGGACAAGAGTAGCCCATTTCATTTTTTTGCAAGGCTTTAAGAGATGCACCTCAGAAATACAACATAATGGAAAAGCAAGCTTTTTCCTTGATCAAGACATTAAAAGACTTTAGAGTTTATATCTTACATTCTCATATCATCACTTTTGTTCCACACACAGTTGTCAAAGACATTCCGAATCAGGACCCTAATGGTAAAAGGGGAAAGTGGGTTGCTATTATCTTAGAATATGACTTATAAATCAAGCCCACTAAACTAGTCAAAGGACAAGGACTTGCAAAACTTATGGCTGAATCAAATTTCAAAGCATTAGATATGAATATGGTTGATGTTTTAAAAGAACAAGAAGAATGCACAGCCCCCATGTTGAAGAAGTATTGTTGAATTCATTTTGGTATGCTGATATTCTGTATGTGCTTTTATATCTTAATGTCCCTCTTGGTTTATCTAAGACAAAGGAAAGATCCTTAAAATTAAAAGTTGTAAAGTACTGCATTTTAGATAAATGGTTATATTGGAAAAATGCTAGTGGTGTGTTGCTTAAATGTTTGCCTGAGAATGATGCAAAGAAGATCAAGAATGAGTTTCATGAAGGGGAATGTGGGGGCCACCTCTATTGGAAAACTATTGTCAACAAAATCCTTAGAGTTGATTACTATTGGCCCGCCCTCTTTCATGACATCCATAAATTGGTAATTGCCTGCCACAAGTGTCAAATCTTTGAAGGCAAAAGAAAACTCCTACCCTTACCTTTGCATCATATCTTTGTTGAAGCTCTTTTTCAACAGTGGGGCCTAAACTTCATTGGGGAAATCCATCCTTCTTCATCTGCCCAACATAAGTGAATCCTCACAGCAACTGATTACTTCACAAAATGGATAGAGGCCATCCCCTCTAGAACAGCAACAGATTTAGTCATAATTAAGTTCCTTGAAAACCATATTTTGTCTAGATTTGGCTATCCTAGAAATATTATCACTAACAATACTGCTGCCTTTAGATCCAAGAGTATGGTGGACTTTTTCCACAAATATCAGATCATATTGGGTCATTCTACAGCTTATTACCCTCAGGGTAATGGGTTGGTAGAATCCTTAAACAAAAGTTTGGTGAACATCATCAAGAAATTGTTGGAAGAGAATCAAAAGTCATGGCATAGTAAGCTAGTACATGCATTATGGGAAAATAGGTTAACATGTAAAAAATCAATTGGAATGTCTCCCTATCAGCTAGTTTATGGAGAAGATGCAGTTTTTCCAACAAGCCTAGGAGTGTTAGTCATGAAGTTAATCTAAGAAGTGCAGTCTGAAGAGGATGACATGATAAGAAGGATAAATCAGATTGTACAATTGCAGCAAACTAGAGAGGAAGTCTATAATAGAACACAGCTAGTGCATGAAAACATCAAGAATATGTTTCACAAGAAAACAAAGGCCAATTATTTCAACATTGGTGATAAAGTGTTGAAATGGGACTCAAGAAGAGAAGACAAGGGAAAGCATGGAAAATTTGAGAATCTGTGGAAAGGTCCCTACATCATCCATTATGCCAGAGGTAACAATGTATTTTTCTTACAAGAGATGGAAGGGATAGAGTTATTTGGAGGTCCTGTCAATGGCAAGATGCTCAAACATTACTTTTGTTAAAACTCTCAGTTTAAAGCTTTGTTCATCATATATAACATTGTTTGAAGAAAAGATCAGAAAAATAAATACAAAAATAGAAAAACAAAGAAAAAGAGGGTAGAGAAAGAAAAGGTACAGCCCCACACCAAAAAAGAGTTTTTCTGGAAGTGTGCAGATCCAAATTCCACTACTTGAAAAGAAGTCTTATTCAGTCATACAACCTAATTATGATTGAATGTGTTGTGTAACCAGCTCCAAAAAGAGAAGAAAAGAGATATCAATGCCTTAGAAATGAGCCACTTCGAGGGGGAAACCTCCAATACATTATATCAATGAACAATTCTTGGATGATACAATTTACAAAACCTCCATTCTATATATAGGAGTCCATGGGGCCATAATGTAATCCTAGTGGGTGACAATGTAATCCTAGCCGACCTAACAATAATAATTTAAGGGCACAATAATAACAAAATGGGGGTTACAAGGGTACAATAATAACAATAAGGGGGTTACACTAACAACAATAAGGGACTATACTAGTAATATAGGGACCTAACATGCCCCTCTCCTTAAAAAAAAGTGTTGTCCTCAACGCTTGAGTAGCTCTGGGTGCTTTTGTATAAAATTCTCATCCTCCCATGTAGAATCTTCAGTGGGTAAGTTCTTCCACTTGATGAGATACTCTGAAATTGATCGATTCCGTAGCTGTTGAGTTCTTGTTTCCGTGATTGCTTCAGGTTCCAATATGATTTTTCCTTCCTCATCAAGTTCTGGCAATATTGTTTGAACTGGAAGATTTTCACCTATAACCTTCTTTAAGCATGAAACATGGAAAACTGGATGCACTCGCGAAGAAGCAGGAAGATCCAATTTGTATGCCATAGTACCAATATTTTGCAACACCTTGTAAGGACCATAGTAGTTTGGTGATAATTTATTATCCTTCTTAGCTTGCTTGAGGGAAATTTGTTTGTATGGTTGTAGCCGTAAAAATACCCAATCTCCTACATCAAAACTTCTCTCGCTGCGATGTTGATCTGCCTGTTGTTTCATTCGATTTTGTGCCAAATTCAGGTTATCCTTTAAGAGTTGGAGAACTTCTTGCCGATGCTCGATGTGATCTTCCACTGCTTGAACCTTCAAATTTTCCCTTAAATATGATGTGATCGATGGTGGATGATATCCATAAAGTGCCATAAATGGGGTCATTTTTGCTGCAGTATGGAAGGAAGTGTTATACCACCATTCAGAGAGAGGTAACCACTTGACCCATTGTGTTTGTTTATCAGATACAAAAAAACGAAGATATCCTTCCAAACATTTATTTACTATCTCAGTTTGACCATCAAATTGAGGATGATAAGATGAGCTACGAGCTAATTGAGTACCCAAACAAGAAAATAACTCCGTCCAAAAATTTCCAGTAAAAATGGGATCTCTGTCGCTCACAATAACCCTTGGGCTTCCATGTAGCTTTTGAATTCTATCCATAAATGTAGTAGCAACTGTATTTGCTTTAAATGGATGAGATAATGCACAAAAGTGTGCATACTTGGTAAGTCTATCAACTACCACCATGATGACATTCTTTCCTTCGGACTTCGGTAAACTTGTGATAAAATCCATTGAAATCTCCTCCCAACGTTGACTTGAAATGGATAAAGGTTGTAGAAGTCCCGGGGTCTTAATTGTCTCCACTTTATTTTGCTAACAAACCAAACATTCTGCCACAAACTTTTGAATATCAGATTTAAGGCCATCCCAAAAAAATTCTTTCTTCACCCTGTGGTAAGTTTTTAAAAATCCTGAGTGTCCTCCTAAAGGAGAAGTGTGCAATTCTAGAAGAATCTTTTGTTTTAGTTTGGAATTCTTACAAAGATATAAGCGATCTTTGTACCATAAGGAATTATTTTTCCAACTAAATGTATCAGATGTACTAGGATCTTGCTGCAAATTTTGAGTGAGTTTCCATACATCTTTTTCCTTCTTCAATTCATCTCTTGCTTCAGTTATCCAATCTGGTTGGATAATAGAAATGGCACAAAGCAATGCTTCCACCTCTTCATTCTTTCTTGAGAGTGCATCTGTAACAACATTAAGCTTTCCTTTTTTGTAGATTATTTCAAAGTCATAACCCAACATCTTTGTGACCCATTTTTGCTGCTCTTCTGAAGATAGTCTTTGTTCCAAAAAGTGTTTAAGACTATCATGATCAGTTTTTACCTTGAAGTGTCTTCCCATTAGGTAAGTTCGCCATTTCTTTAGTGTATGCAGTATTGCTAACATTTCCTTCTCATAAATAGGTTTCTGTAAATACTTTCCTTTGATTGGACGACTTTCAAAAGCAATGGGTCTTCCTTCCTGCATTAAAACCGCACCAATTCCATTTCCTGAGGCATCACATTCCACAATAATTTTTTTTGTGAAGTCTGGCATAGCTAAGACCGGTGCTAGGCACATTGCCTCTTTAAGATGTTCAAAGGCCTTAGTTGCTTCAGGAGTCCATGAAAATGCATCTTTCTTCAATAATGTTGTTAGAGGTGCTGCTATTCTCCCATAATTCTTAACAAACTTGCGATAATACCCTGTTAACCCAAGAAATCCTCGCAACTGCTTTATGGTTGTGGGGACTTTCCATTCCTTAATGGCTTTAATTTTGTTAGGGTCTACTTTAACACCCTTGTGAGATATAATATGACCCATATATTCCACCTCTTGTACTCCAAAGAAACATTTGGATGTTTTTGCATATAATTGTTTCTCCTGCAATAGTTTGAGCACCCTGTCAACATGTTCAACATGATCCTTCCAAGACCTGCTGTAGATTAGTATATCATCAAAAAATACTAGCACAAATTTTCTAAGGAAGGGTTTGAAAATGGAATTCATCAACCCTTGAAAATGTAGAAGGTGCATTGGTAAGGCCAAAAGGCATGACCAAAAATTCATAATGACCCTCATGAGTTCGAAATGCTGTTTTTGGAATATCTTCAGTCTTCATTCTAATTTGATGATATCCTGAACGAAGATCCAACTTGGTAAAATAAAATGCTCCATGTAATTCATCCAATAATTCATCAATCACAGGAATGAGAAATTTATCTTTAATGGTGAGCTTATTGAGCTCCCTATAATCCGGACACATTCGCCATGATCCATCCTTCTTGTGTACCAATACTACAGGAGCAGAGAAAGAACCTTGACTAGGTTGAATTATACCCGCCTCTAACATTTCTGCAATCATACGTTCAATTTCACTCTTTTGGAAGTAAGGATATCTATAAGGCCTGATGTTTGGAGGAACACTTCCTGGAATCAAATGAATAGCATCATCATGATCACGAATAGGTGGGAGTCCTTTGGGAGTTTCAAACACCTTGGAACGATTGTCCAAGACTTGTTGGAGATCTGCAGAAATAGATGATTTTGACGTTGGAACTTCTAGTGAGCATAATTGTGCAATTACGCCTCGTTGTTCTTTCTTTAGAAGCTTTGTCATGACATTATAGCTTATTATCCTTCCTGGCTTCCCTTCAATACCGCGTCATTCGACTTCCTTTCCTTCTAAAAAAAATTTCAAGAAAAGTTCTTGAAAATTAAAAGCTACCGTCCACAAAGATTGTAACCATTGTACTCCTAGTACAACATCAGCACCTCCCATAGGAATGGAAAGCAATGGACTAGTCAATACATATTCCCCCATGGTTAGCTTGATATTATGGCATTTTCCAGAGCAATTTATAGTTCCTCCATTTGCAACCATAACTTGACATTCTGGTGCTGGGTATAGGAAACAATTTAATTCCTTGGCTACCTTACAATGAATAAAATTATGGGTGCTACCTGAATCAATCAACACTATTACCTTTTTCTTCTTGATTTGTCCTTCTATCTTGATTGTTTGAGGAGTGGTAATTCCTGCCAGTGCATTACACGATATGGTCGGATTCATGTCTTCCTCTTCTAGGGATAGTTCCTGGTGTATATCCTCTTCTTGTTCATTTTCTTCTTCCTCTTCACAATCTGTGTAAAATAATTTCTTCTCAGCACACTTATGACCTTTAGTGTATTTTCTATCACAACTGTAGCAAAGCCCTTTTGCTCTTTTTTCTTCCAATTGTTGTGGTGTCAACCTTGTAGGTTGTGGAAATCTATGCGTAGCAACACTTCCTTCTTTATAGAATTGAGTGGTAGGCTTCCTTGTCGCCATAATTTTACATTCAACTTTTCTTGCCAACCTGAATGCCTTCTCCAATGAATCAAGTTCCAGAACGCAAACTTCATGTTGTATGTTATCCTTTAAAGTGCCTATGAAGAGATCAATCCTGTGTTCCTCTGGAATATCAGTTACCCTTATATTCAATTTTTGGAAGTCCTCAATGTGTTGCCCCACTAAACCCTTTTGCTTGAGATTTATCAATTGGCTAAAGAAGGTGTTTCTCTTTGTATCCTCATAATGTGCTATCATTTCCTCTGTAAAAATTGACCAAGTGACAATTTTTTTACGGGAGCAAAGCCATCGATACCATACAAATGTATTTTGTTCTAAATGTAAAGCTGCAATGCGTACCTTTTGTGTGTTTTTCACATTATGGAGATCAAAATATTGCTCCATCTGTAGTATCCATGTTACAGGATCCTTTCCATCAAACTTCCTCATATCCATTTTTGGAATATGGTGGTTCTTCCCGCCAACATTAGAGTTTATGAAATCACGATTAACATTTATTTGTTCTCATCATGAGTTTCCTCTACTATCTTTTCACCATTAGGAAACATTTCTTGTATCAACTTTGTCAAACCTTCCATGTCTGCTTTTAGATCATTCTTCATGTTTTCCATCTTAGCTTCCATGTCATCCATCTTAGATTCAATGCCTTTCTTCAAACCATCCATATTATTCTTCACACCATCCATCTTCTTCCACGCCTTTCTTCAAAACTTCCATTTCATTTTTTGCTGCTCTTTGCGAGAGCGAAATTTGGTGCACTTGCTCTTGTAATTTTGATAGATCATGTTGCAATTCTTCATCTTCATGAGTCATAATAGAGCCTTCTGAAGGCTTAATGGGTGACGAATTATTTTTACGGGGCATTTTTTAGAACCCGATACTGATATATAATTCTATAATATTCCCTTGGAATCAATTCAAATTGATTCTTCAAACAAGACTTATGCAATTCGGAAAACAAATACACACCTTTTTCTTGATTTTGAGGAGCTCGATATTGAAATTAGATTATCTCTGTGATTGCGGCTCTTCAATATCTGAAATTCAACACTGAATTAGTCCTCCAAATTCTCTTTTGAATGCGACAAATCTGACCTGATTTGGATTCTCCAAGACAAAGTTATGTCCACTCTCCCACAATGACCTAATTATGGACTGGTTCAGTAGAGCGAACTTGTACGGCTTTCCACGTGTCACTGTTTCGTCCTTCAGATATGAAATTGATAGCCAAGAAACTATAGTCCGTGTACTTACGGCCACTTTTTACGGCACTCCAATCCGATGCTCAGAGAGAGAGTTATGAAACTTTTCCCATGTTCACCTCTTTGAGATGAAATTCAAGAGCCTGAAAAAGCATTACCTTCCACAGATCATATCTCCGAAAATATTGCGAACCAAGATCTGAAATTTTTTGACGGGTTTCCTCGGGATTTCAGCTTCGCACCCTAAAAATTTCAGATTCTGAACCTTTGTAGAAAAAAATTTATAGCGAAAATTCCACGATCACATGTTTAGAGTAGCGAAACCCTAGAATCCAAAGCTCTGATACCAAATGTTGTGTAACCAGCTCCAAAAAGAGAGGAAAAGAGATATCAACGCCTTAGAAATGAGCCACTTCGAGGGGGCAACCTCCAATACATTACATAAATGAACAATTCTTGGATGATACAATTTACAAAACCTCCTTTCTATATATTGGAGTCCATGGGGCCATAATGTAATCCTAGTGGGCCACAATGTAATCCTAGCCGACCTAACAATAATAATTTAAGGGCACAATAATAACAAAATGGGGGTTACAAGGGTACAATAATAACAATAAGGGGGTTACACTAACAACAATAAGGGACTATACTAGTAATATAGGGACCTAACAGAATGAGTTTTAAATTTTTTACTGATAGGTTAGTGAATGAAGATTTGCCAAATTGTCTAAACTTGGCTTATCAGTAGATTAGGTTAATAAAGGATTGGTTCGAAAGCTCAAAATCTGAACCAGGGAAGAAGAGAGGGATGCACAACAAACTCTAAATTACAGCCCGCAAAGTTTTGTTTTAAATTTCTACAAAATAAATTATGTATGCAGACTTGTACAAAGTACCATAGCTCATAACAAAACAGACTGTCTAATCCTGATTTGATTATGTTTTCCATTTTCTGTTTTAGATTAGAGAATAAAAATATGTCAAAATGTTTAAACTTGACAGCTATTTAGATTAGGTAGAGAAATAAATGAGTTCATTAGTTTATTCTGAACTCTTGGTTGATATCAGTGTAGAAGTAAATTAGTTTCCTATTTTTCAAAAAAATAAAATGATGTCAAGGGTTGGCTAATCTAAATAAACCCAATGAAGAAAACATGCTAGGAAAGTAGAATGGGTAGGTAGAAGATGAGTTGAAGTAACCCTGTTTTTTTAGATGTTGAAGATCACACCTTCAAAGCAGCAATTCAGCAAGTTAAAAAATGGAGGTCTGTCAAAGTGAAAATCAAGGCACTGGTCTACTTCTTCCAGAGATTTGATCTCTAAGTTTCTTGACACCTCCTAAAGGAGCTGCCTTACCCAGCTGGAGCCACTGTTATCCTCCTGTATTTTACAGATTTCACTAGGTGATTGTGGATGTTCTACAAGTAGTTAAAAATAGCATCATCTGCCTATCAGCTATCTTTAGAAATATCACTACCTTCATTATCCTAAATAAACCTACTTTACTATTTTTCACTTCTACCTTCTCAGTTTACCTTGCTGACCTAAAAAGACTTATTTTGGGCTTACTTTCCTCACTTTCACTCTCCCTCCATCTCTGACCCCTCATTCACTCCTTTTCTCATAAAAACCCACTTCCCCTCTCAAAAACCTTCATAAAAACGCTCCCTTCATTACTTTGGCCTCATACACACTAAAACAATGTAAAAAATGCTTTTTACATTGTTTTAAGTCTAAAACTTAGACTTTTGGGTCCTTTTCTTTTTGTAACCCTATTTTTTATATATAAATCCACCCCTTTTTTAGCCCTTGCACCCTTAACCTTAAGCTCCCGCACTCACATGACCCTAACCCCGCTCTTATTCTCCTCACCTTAAGCACCAATCCGCATACATATTTTAACCCTCCACCCTTTTGTTATAAAAAATCTTCATAAACCTTATAATCAGGCGCTTTCACTTGATTTATTGGACCCCTGGGCCCCGCTTTCCACTAAAATCGCGCCCATTCCTACTCTGCCACCTGTCCACCCCGACCCCACTCCTCTGATATACCCATTCCTCAAAGGGTTAACAAAGTCACAACTTCCATCGGCAGATCATCCTACTTCCCTAGATCGATGACGAAGAGTGACTTCGCCCCCCCTCCACCCATTTCTTGTTAACGCAAAGGGGGGGGTGGTGCGAATTCTCGCATTAATGTTTGTCCATCCAAAGTTAGACCCCCCTCTGCCTAAAATCGGAAACCACCATGGACCCCCAGCGAAGTCCGCAAGTGGTTTTTCTTAAACCGCCTTCCCGCTCACCAAAACCACTCTACCTTCTTCCCGCTTTCCACTAAACTCGTGCCCCAATGAAACTCTGCCACTTGTCCCCAGACCCCACTACTCCACTTGCATGCCGCTCCCAAGGCCTGCGACCACCGTTGATCTCATTCCCTGATATCCAATGGTTAATCGCGCATATCGCAAATAAAATAGTGTGGGGGTTAGACAATATGCGACCACACAAAATGGGCGGTTTTTCCCTGCCACGCGTCACCTGCTATATCGTATCACATGCCCCCCCCTCCCCCCCCTTAATACCATTACCGCCTCCTTCGCCATGCGAAAACCGCCTCTGATTTTCCAAAAACCGCCTACCCTTCCACGCCAAAATTCAAAACTTCCGCCCTCTGTTCCAACTTCCTGCTGGTTCCATCTACGGAACCAAGACCCCATTCACCATTTTTTCCCTCTGACAGTCCAAATCCCTTGAAAACGAAGTAACCCCCCCTCGCATGGTTTTCAACTAATTGTTTGTTTTTGGTGTGCAGCTTTAAATGGCGGATCTGCATATAAATGCATTTCGATGGTTCATTAATGATGGATGAAGCCCTGGGTGACGATCCGGGGATTTAATAAAATTAAAAGGACCAGAGACCCTCTGTCAAGGTTAACCATCGATGAAACATGATCATCGATGGTTACTTAAACCCTCCATCAACAAAGAATGCATCCCTGCGGAGAAGACACACGGACAAAAAGCAACAATGAGAGTAAAAACAGTCAAAGGACTGTGATAAAATAATACAGATTAAAAGGCTAAACCTATGTCAATGAAAAATCATGAAGGTTAGCACAAAATCAGAGATTAAAGGAAATAAAGGCAAACAACAGAGGATTAAATGAATAAAGGTTAATCGAAGGAACTAATTCATAAAGCAAAAATAAAAATAAAATACAGTGAGACAGTTTGTGAAGATTAAATCAAATTTTAAAGGCCTAATACAGAGTTTAAGGAGTAAAACAGAGGCAGATCAACAAAGAGACCCATTCGAATGACTCATCCTACAGCATTTACTCCTTCAAAGGATATTTTTCCACCTACAGCATTATTTCCTCCAATAAAGCATCAAACAATTATTACGCTTAGTCAGAGATATTTTCCACCTACCAGCAGTTATTGTAAAGTTATTACAAAGCCTTAAAAGTCCAGCATTTCACATAAATCAACTCAGAAGT
This sequence comes from Pinus albicaulis, assembly GCA_034641835.2. NCBI lineage: Eukaryota > Viridiplantae > Streptophyta > Pinopsida > Pinales > Pinaceae > Pinus > Pinus albicaulis. Next base: position 1,244,261,688 of record CM076584.1, read on the forward strand.
TAATATAAAAGTTATTATGTCAGAGTAACAGCTTTAGATATTTTTGCTTTGGGCCTTGCATGGTCTCAAAGGTCAAAAATCATTAACTCTTTAATAAATGACATTTAAACACCCTAGTTTGGCAATACCTCCTCATTTGCATATAAATATTGCATATGAGCTTCATTTTTAGTGTTGGTTACTTGGTGGTTATTCGATTGATTTCTATTATTGAGCTAGTTGAGGAATTCTAAACTGAATCGAATAAAGCTTTGAGTTGTAGAGAGCTATTGTACATGGATTATTGTAACTAGTTTGATCATCAATAATACAAGCACGTTCATAGGATCCTTGAGCTATTTCAATGGTGAAGTTTTCCTTCTTTGTCACTGTTTTTCTCATGTTTTACATTCTATCCATATTCTCTAATAAAGAAACAGAAGTTTTAGATTAGTATTTTATGTCTCGGCACCCTATTTCTATCTGCATTCTTTATCTTTATGTTTTATTCTGGAAGGTTTGATTGTATAATTCTTAATTGCTCTCCAATCTCATCTAGCTTATTGTCTTAGGAATGATTCAATAGAGTGAAACCAAGGAAACTTATGGTGAGCCCATGTTCCTTGAGTATGGCTTGAGATATTTTTTTAAGACCTTTCTTTGAAGTATACTTAGTAGAGTCTAAACCAGGGAAGTCTATGGTATGCCCCGTTCTCTGGTCTGCCTCAAAATGTTGCTTTGAAGAGTATTTTGAGAGTTAGTTTAAAGCAGATAGATTATTTATGTTTGATCTTTGGCTACTCTTATTGTTATCTTATATGTTTTATTTATCTGAAAGTAGTCTTATGATTGCTGGATTGTTGTCTGAAAGGTTTTCTTATTAAAGTCTAGCCAAAGAAGTCTATGGTGTGCTCTGTCCTTTGGTTTGCCTCAAACAGTTACCTTGAAAGGCTTTTCTTGTTTAAGTAGAGCTAGAAGATTCTTAACTAACTATAGCTTTGTTTCCTTCACAACTTATTTTTGTTTCATATCACAACTTAATCTAAAGGATCCACTTGATATAGTTAGCTTGCCCTATGAAAACCCTTGCAGAGTTGATGAAAAATTACATCCTTTTATGACTCCATAGCCCAATGGATTATTTTTTTCTCATAGTCTATTTGTTCAGCTAAAACATCCCTTCAATTAGTCACACCACAGAGCTGTCAATCTATCAATTAATTCAACCAAAACAAGCAAGTCCTTAGAACTTCATAACTAGCCTAATATCATAAACAAAAGCATAAAGACATATCATTTGAAAACACATATATAGAGAAATCCCTCTCTGAATCTAGGAAGGCTAGGTCCTTGGATTCCAAAGTGGTTCTGATGTGGCCCCTACAGTGTTTGTTCTTGCCAATCTTGCAAATCACAAGGAGATAACACATACCTCAACAACTCTAAGAATATGTTAGCATACTCATCATATGTCATAGAACCCATCTATAGCTCATAAAACTACTTAGTTCTATCATCATAATACCTCTCTGATAAGTAATTCTTCTTGGAGACCCTCTCGAAATCATCCCAAATCAAGTATTCTTCCCAAATTCCCTTGACATTCTCGACATATTCCCACTAGATATTTACTTTCCCTTTAATACTAAAGGTGTCTATCTTTCCTTTCATGTTTTCTAAACAATTATGCAATCTATATAGTTACTTCATCCCAAGCAACCATGGCTATGCATCTTCTAGCTTCTTCATCTCTCCTTCAAATGTAGGAGGGCTCACTCACTTGAACTCTTCAGGAAAATGCTCCCTCCTATAATAATGATGACGGTGATGACTGTGATGATATATCCTAGATAAGGAACTATAATGATTCATATGCATACCAGTCCTCCTGTCAGGTGTATCTAGTGATCTACCACCTCTGACTGTGTCCCCTATATCCAATCTATATCTGGACCGATATTTTCTACTATAGGCTTCATTTTCTTCTCTTCCTTCTCTTGATTGATTTTCATTTGTCCCCATTTCTCCAAATGTGGAAAGATCTAAAGGATTTTTGCATTAACCTCTACCTGCTTCTCTTGAGCCATTGCAAGCCTTTCATGAGCCTCAAAGAGTTTGTCATTGTCTTCTTTGAAACTTCTGATCTCTACCCTCGAGCTCCTCAATGTATCTTCTACATCAGGAGAATACTCTTATCTTTGCTTCTCTATAGAAATTTTTGTGAGAACTGTAGTCTACCATTTTACTTTTCATACTGAATTCTCTTCTTCCTACATGTGTACCATTTCAGATAAACCAAATAGATACCAAAATAAAATCCATATCTCAGTAATGTTCAGGGGAGGCTTATCTCATCTGCAATATCAGTCCAGATTATCATGTACATGTATAATCATAAGCATTGTTAGTGTAAATTCCAATCGCAAGCGTACGAAAAAACCTCACTTTAGTTGTGCATAAAAAACAACCCTAACATCAAAGATGGTTGTCAATTTCCTTAGATCTGCAGTTAGTTGATCAGAATAATTGCTACAAAATCCAAATATATGTAGTTAAATACATTAAACAACAAATAAAATCAATATTTTCTCCATGCATCCAATATCCAAGATGAGAATATTTTAAAGAATTTTGTATTTATGACACCTAGGAAGGGAACATAGAAAGATGTGACCAGTCCCCCTCGATGGGATGGGTTCTTGTATGTCCTCAGTGCTTCAGATCTGAGATCTCTCTCTTGATGGTGTAGAAAACCTAGACAAAAATGGAACTCAAGGGGAGTTCACAAGAAAAAAGGTAGAAAAATATGACAATGATGGAGGATCAAAGTCAAACCAAAATTATAGATCTAGAGTGATCTTTAGGCAACAAAAGGTAGTGAATGAATGGAAAAACCCTTCTATTTATAACAAAATATTGAGTTAGTCTAGATATTGGTGCATAATTAAAATATTATTAAACAAATCTAGATCCAACTTTTACGAAATATTTTATTATTTTTGTTGGAGGGAAAAAGAATTTGAATTTGGTCAAATCCCTTTATTTGTAAATAATAAATAAATAAATGATTTATTTATTATTTTAAGAATGTGGTTGAGGAAACATTAAATAAATAGTGATTTATTCAATTATTTATAAATGATTTAGTCAAATTTAACAAGGAATATTATTTAAAGAATGTTTTAAATAATTATTCCTAGAAAATAATAAGATAAATAGTGATTTATCTAATTAATTTTCATGTTTTGGGTTAAATATGACCAGCGATATTTATTAAATTGTTGTTTAATTAATTATTCCTTGAGGAAAATCAAACAAATAAGGATTTATTCAATTATTCCCCATGGGGTTTTATGTATAGACCATAAACAACTTAATAAATTATGGATTACTAAGTTATTTTTCATAGTGAAAGAAATTTTACTTAGGGTAAAATTGGTCTTACATGGTGTACTTTGGTCCATTTAATAGTAACAGGTTAGATGACCAAAAATTGGTGTAACAAATTTCCTCCCAGCGTGCAAGCATTAGGTGCTAATCGTATGACAGAAGTACGTTGTAAGAACGCAATCACTAGACACCGAAGAGGGAGTCAGAGAGAGAGAAATATAAGGTATACTAAAGTGCTAGAGGACAAGACCCTGAGGAGGCGAGACTTACAGGTGCGACATGTCTCTTTTCTGAGTGAGTACCTTTTCTACATGAGGCGAGGGAGGCATACCTATGCCCGCTGAGATAACAAAGTACAAAGAATAATGCGTCTAGTAAACAAGGAACTGAACTATATAGTACATGATGGCATAAACATGGGAAAAATAAATAAATAAATAAAAACATGATAATGAATCCCACATATATATTGTGCCTGGTACAACAGTCAGGACCTATACAATAATATCTGAGTACATGAGATATAATTACAACCAAAGAGGCCCTGTAAAATAGGAAAGGGCTTTGAAAATCTGAATGATACATGAAAAATAAAGAGGCGCTGCAAGCGACTGAGGCCGGAACCATCAATTCTATGGAGCTGCATCCAAGGTTGTAATAGAGAATTCATATGGGTATATGGGGGGCTACCTAAATGGCCACCCCCTCATGAGGTCTGAAACATCACACACACACACACCCGGGAATCACCGGTACAATCTGCTGCATCACTGAACCATCAAGTTACTATATGGATCTCAATCATGCCATAAGGAGCTGGAGCTAAGAAACAATCAAGTCAAAGGGAAATAAAGATTCCCTTTGCTTGATCCAAGGCATAGAACAAGAGTGGAAGCTGGAACCAAGGTACAACACCCTCTAGAGCTGTCTTCTGGAATGAATAAGTTGATGTCGACAGAAGGAGGTCTGCCATAGGTGAGCCAATAAGGGATCCTCAACTAAGGCACAAGAGATAAGAGTAGAGATACTAGTAGAATCACACCAGGGATAATGGTTTAATAGGGGGTACTGATTAGCGAGCTGAAGACTTCCCTTGTTAGAGCATAAAGCACATGGATGACTTGGCAGCAACTGACGCAACACTAGAGGGGATAGGGGACAATATGACTGAAGGCCAAAATGTGTTACATGAGAGAGGAACAAAGAAATTAAGGATGGAGGACTATAGTGGGATACAAAGGGAATCGGGATAGACTCCATGGATGCGATGATGACTCAAATCGGATGCTCTAAACAAGGGTGATTCGATGATGCTTCCACACAAGAACAGGCCCGGTGGGGATGATAAAAACATGAGTACAAGATGGTTACTCACAAATAAAATCGACACGAGCATTGACAAGTATGAAGGAAAAGTGGTGCCCCAAGTACAAGTGTTGCAAGGGAAGAAATTCGATTTTGAGGAGTGGTGAAGTGACCCTTCTTGGAAAAAAATGTGTCTGGGTGAAGTATCAAATAACAAAAAACTAAAATATACCCATTTGAGAGGTCGGTGAGAGCTTTCCAATGGTTCTAATGGTTTGTCAAAATGAGCTACAGTTTGGTCGTAGTTGGCTAAAGAAAAATCTGGGGTTTCTCTTTTAATAAGGCATTTTCCCTCCAATTTGATTCATTTGCAAGTGTAGTTGTGGTGAATGTAGAGAGGAGAAAAGGCCCTAAATCTTGCGGTGATCATAGCAGACAAACCGACCATTGGAATTGAGATCTATCAGTTGTGGGTAAGAGGCCTAACCCTACTCTTTCATTTCAGTGGGTTGAAAGTTCATTTTAGGCAACCAGGGCTCAGGAACATACCCCTTCTCTTCTTCACGGCCAGGTCACACTTTTTGGGGCAATATTTGCGACCTAGGTAGCAGGTTTTGGGCAGAAAACTATGACCTGTCCCAGGAATTTCCTGAAAAGTGTGACCTGTCAGAGAGGGGGATTTTGGTGTTGTTTCTTGGCTGAGAGCTAGGTTTTTTATGGTTGAATGCAGTATTTCCTTTCTATACACTGACAAATATGACGGTTTTGTGCAGATATGGCAGAATTGAGGATCAACTGGAGAGAGAGAGACCTGGACACATTACGGTCGGAGATCTGAGAGGATCATGGTGTCTGCAATGCATTGGCCAGGTTTGGGGTCTTGAATTTTGTGGAGAATCCTTTAATGAGAGTTGGGGAGCCCTTGTTGGCTCGGATTGTTAGCTATTTGGATTCGGATCACGAGATATTTATAGTGCAGGGACACTGGATCGATTTGACTGTCTAGGATATATAGTTTCTGACTGGTCTCCTGCCACTTGGGATGGTGGGAAATACGCATCGAGTGTTACCACAGGGGCGGAAAATTATGGAGTTTGTGGAGCGCCATTGTCGACCGTGTCTCCATGTGAATGGGACATGGATACCGATCAGGGACCTAGATCGGCTAGAAACCGGTGTTGTGGTCGCTGCAGTGCTACGGATTCTAGGAAACCACGCACTCCACCACATCATTGGTGTGGTCAGATGATGCTTATTGAGAGTGTTTTGAGTGGAACCTACTATGGGTGAGCCCAAATTATGTTGTCGTCATTGAAACAACAGTTGTCACTATGCAAGCGGTAGGTGAACCACAATTGTGAATATGGCACAATGTTGTGCTCACTCTTCTTTGAGAATATCCCAACACTTCGGCCTCCCATATAGATCCAGGATGGGGGCCCGAGAGAGCCCAAGATGTGTCGTTGGTGGCGAATACTATGCATAGGGGGAGGTGGGGCAGTCAGACAGGTGTTTCGACCCAATTTTTTCGATCATTGGGATCAGATGCCACTGTACATAGACGACTATCCCTACAGTGGGATGAGTTATCATGGGGACCCAAACTTGCCACTGCCGCTTGGTCGAGCATGGGGGCTCGATGGTAAGTGACAAGTTGCTAATCTTTTATGTGCATTTTAAAGTTTCAGAATATTGTATGTGGTATTGATTCATTCAGTTTTGGTATGCATATACAGCACCGGTGAAACTGGCCGGGTATATGGGGTGGCCTACAGTATTAGGTGCCGTAGCACTAGGTGGTTCAAGGGGTCCACAAAATGAGGATGCAGTTTCCTTCCTGGAGGAAATATGTCATAGATGTGAGTGGTTTTTGACTAGTGTTTCAGATCGCAAATGGCAAGATCTTAATGACCAGTACATAGAGCCATGTATTGGTCTTCCCTCGAAGTGGCGAGGGGACATGCAGCGCATGGCGATGGACGGATAGGGGATGCGTGAGCTACGAGCTGCCGAAGCCGAGCCATTGGCCCATGATCCTCCAGATAGTGATTAGGTGTAGGGGCATGTGGTGCCCCCAGTTTTGAGTTTTTGTAACATGCTTTGGGCATGTCATATGTCTCAGAGTTGATGGACTCTAAAACATTTTGATCGACACATATAATGGATATGCATCGTTTTATGGTTTATGTTATTGTCTTGTGTGAAATTCATGTGATAAATGACAATATATAATATTATTTGCAATGCTATACACATAGTTATTTTGTGCTCTACGTACATGACTGAATGTAATGATTTCCAATTCATGCATGAAAAGCTTCACTCGTAAATATCTTCTAAACAGGACAGGATTATGCACACGATAGACACCATTCAATTGCATGATAAGAAGCAGGGAATCTAAACTAACATGAAGGAGAAGGATGTGATGGGAAAGGGCATCGACTAATAAACCTCGCACTACATCATATTTGATCTGGTTATTGGTGGCAGTACCAATGCATACACCGTTAGAGAGAACAAGTGAATGTAAGGGGGAAAAAATGGCCCAACTTGTCGAGGCTATATTCTGGGAGTAGTGACTTGCACAATCGGCATAACCGATATATGGTGTGGACGGGGGGTCCATCTGAAATATTCCACAAGACAAAAAATGAGAGGATGATGAACAATGCTGGCAACCCGAACGCAAGGTAGATATCAAACAAACACTGCTAGAGGGAGTTCTCTTGGTAGGATTTCTACCACGTGCACACTGACAGGTAGGTGGTGTGTGGAAGCTACCTTGGGGGCAGCTTGTGCTCAGGTCATGAAAGTTACCATAGACATAGATGGTGCCATTCCTCTTATGGGCAGGAAAGATGAAGTTAGGGGTGGAAAAGGCTTCCATGATGTCATCATCACAGTAAAGGATGGAGTGATTGGTGGAATGGTAACCACATGACATGGAAAAGCTACCTGACTCATTATCATGAGAAGAAAGGTTTACATGCACATCGTCACTGGGGGTGACAAAAGAACAAGTAGATAAGGGGTCCACTGATGTTGAGCCGAGGGTGATCACTGAAGGTAGATCAAGTGAAGCAGAAGGCGACGTCCCAAAGGGATCTTCCACCATGGATCTCATAGATGATGACAGGCAGAGGATAGTGGCCGAAGACTCCGTCATCTTGAAATTGGGAGGGGGGATTTCAATGGGAGCAGAGATATCCTCAGGTTGGCCTGAAGCATACTACGCGAGTACAAGAGAGGTGGATTGGTTTTGTTTAGTCAAGTACTCTCGAACTACTTCCAAAGAGTTGTGGTAATTCTTGAGGCAGGAACAAATATGGGTGTGTTAGTGTGTTTGGTGCACGTATGTATGAAATCACACCAGCTTAAGTGGTGTGGTTTACCCTCTTAAGTTATTGATAACAAGAAGAAAAGATATGGAGTCAAGCAAGTTAGTGGAACATGCTAGAACATAAACATACTAGATAGAGAAAGAGATTGCATATTCAAACATAAAAATTAAACTAAAACTAAAAAAAATAACACAAAATCTCTAAATAGAGTCAAACAACTTCAATAATCCAAACGACAGTGCTTATGTCCCCTCTTATTGAGTGCTGGTAGGAAATGAGGATGAAATTTTAACCCACTTGCCAAGGGGCCCTTAGAACTTGGGGTTCTAAGTCCCGATGCAATGATGTCTTTACTTCCAAACTTGCCTTGGTGCAAAGTCTCCCTCTCTCTACTATGGTGGACTGAAATTTTTGGATGGCCAACAATTGAGTCCCCTCTATCTCTGCTCCGGATCACACACTACTGGTATTGCTTGGGGAAATTCTAGCCAGCATAACAATGTGCTCTCAAGTTGTTCATCTCTTGGTGGCCTTTTATAGGAGAATTCAAATCCTCCTTCCCTCTCTTGGTACATTGTGGATGGTGACCCAAGAGAAGGGGATGATTCCATTGTGTGCCACATTTATTCCATTACGTGCTCCCTTGATGTCCTAAGGAGGCTTGGGTGGTTATCCTTAGGTGGCTCCAAGTGTGCAATCAATGTCCTGGAGTGTGCTTTTTGTGGTCCCGGAAAGTGACTTCCGCCACTCCCAGGATTGCGCACTTTTTGAGTCAAAAGCTGCGCAAAGACGGTCTTATCAAAGGATTTTGTGCACAAAAGCATTTATGACTTGTTCAAATTTGATTTTTCCTCAGACCTTAGAGATTTTTAAATACTTTCCAGATTTTCTAATGTCTCTTAGCCCTGTAAATCCTTCTGCCTGACATTAAATAATGTCATCTTTTCCTTTACGATTTTCCATTGTTAACATTTTCTCCCTAACGTGTGAGGTCTAGGAAGAAATGTATAGCCGAAATACATAATAGTTTATTTTATGTATATTGTGCGTAGAGAGAGATATACCTGCATGTAGCTCGGAGTTGGAGACACCCTACACCGATTCGAAGAACGACCATGTCTTGTGAGACCCCTGTAAGCAAATATAATACAATATATACAAATTTTCTACTAGGCAGGCATGTCCCATGCTCATAATGTCATCGCTATTTAAACAAATCTATTTGACAGATACATGTTACGCCTATGTCACTAATATGGTAGTGATCTGTTTGTTGATCACAACGAATGCTGACACCCTCAAGGGCATTTTTTCTTTGACAATAGGTGGAATGTGGTACCCATATGTGTAAACTTGGTATGGCATGTAACTGTGCATTGTATGCATAGGTGCTGGCTGGGACCTTCCCGTGTAATCATTGCTGAAAGAGACACTTATGAAGGCACGGGTCTTCGACGAACTTGATCAAAGTGCAATGGTTGTAAGGTAAGATACCATCTTGACATGAAATCTTGTTTTGTAGTCGAATTTCAAGAGGATCAATCACATCTGTGGGCAATGATGTCTCCCACAGTGCCACCCGAGGATGCCCCTTTTATGGGGAGGGGCGATCCAAGGTACCACTTCTTTTTTAGAAAGTAGGTGTTGAAGTCGAAAAAAAGGAAGCCTCAACCGAACAAGGGGGTCGCTGATACGGAATATCTGGATCTTGAATGTGATAGGTTGAACATAGGCATGGTGATGAAGGGTGACATAAAACTAATGATGGGGATTCAGTGGCCCAAAGTCAGAGTATGAAAAGCAACTTGGCGATAGTCATAACTATTTTTGATGGGGAAACCCCTGGAATCGGTAGGACTTCTAGTGTGGGTATAAATTGGTTATGAATGTCATGGTGGCTTTTGCGTGAGGGTGGTCTATTCTGGCCAAGGGTGTTCAGGGACTGCTGCCATGGGAGAAAAAATGAATGAGTGGGTGGGGGACATAGTGCACTGTTTTCGGTCTTTGTACACTTACCAAAAGAATAAAATAATGGGGTGTGGTTTGTACAAAACACGGAGATGGGCGCCCCAAAACATGAAAGTGTTCACTCACTGATGATGTGAGGAAGGTGCTTTACTGAGGGTGGGGCGCCCATTGGTTGGTCTCATATGTGGGGTTTATGAAGCAGATGGAAAAAATATCGCAAGTGGGTTGTGCTAATGGAGGTATGGTGGGCCAAATGCGAGGCGCAGTAGTGCGCTTTTGATCTGCTTGCACAACCTAGTCATCCAGGAAAGGGGTTTTTATTTTGTATGGTAAAACTTAACCTTATCCATGGTGAATGAATGGGCATGAGGTACTTCCTGAACTATAGAGGTATGGCCATGGTGTCACTATTTTTGTGATAAATGGTCTACCATGGGTGATGAGCGCCATGGAGGGGAGGCACTACCGACCAACGAGGATGTTTATCATGTACAGGGAGAGGTGTTGATAAACACAGACTGATGTGTGGAACCTATGGTTAATTTATGATGAAGAAATGATGTCAGGATATGCAGAGTTTTTCTCAGACTCTATCATGCTGTGGGTAGAATGATACCTGCTCTGGAACTTTCAATGGATGGAGTTGTGGATGGTTTGCGTACTACCTGCAAAAACAACTACCCCAAGTGAAAGCATCTCCTTTATCAAATATTATTGAAATACATGTTCTTTAAAAAGAATATGAGAGAGGGAATACCTGACAGCACTGAAAAAGTATTTTTTTGGGGGTGCGAATGTGTGGCATCGCCTTTGGGTGTTATGGAGTGGTGATCATAGCGTTTCTTTGGGTTTCGTGTTCAGATACTCTAAGCTTCAATTTTCCCTTGGGAGTTTTTACTTGGCTCCTATTTTTTATGTTGGTTGGGGTTTCCCCCAGACTGATGTCACGGGGGGCATTGCTGGTTACTGCCCCCTTCCCAGGGTCTCCCTTTTGTTTGTTCCTCGACTTCTTTTTGCAGCATTTGGAGGATCGTCATAATTCTCCTGGTTTTATGGTTGGGGATGAGCCTGGGAAGAGTTTCACTAGATTGACCAATGCATTAAGCTGTGCCAGTGGTCCATTCTATGCGAGGAATGGGGGATATCAGTTCCCTTGTCCCTGGTTGGTCTATTAGTGTTGGGGTGACTTTCATGATAGCCAAGTTGTGATACATTCTTAGTAGAATTGTGTTAGTATCTAGGGTACTGATTACTACTGCCTAGGTGTCCTTGGGCTAAAGACCTGATCGAATCGTCTGCAGTATCGGCGCATATGGTACTACTGTTGCCTAGGTGATCTTGGGAAAAAGACCCGATCAAACCATCTGCAGTATTGAGGTGCATGGTACTACTGCTGCCTAGGTGATCTTGGGAAAAATACTCGATCAAACCATCTGCATTATCAATGTGCATGGTACTACTACTGCCTAGGTGACCTTGGGAAAAATAATCGATCAAACCGTCTGCAGTATCGACGCACATGGTACTACTACTGCCTAGGTGATCTTGGGAAAAATACCTAATCAAACCGTCTGTAGTATCGATCTACCTGGTAATTCCCTGACTATCATGGGTGTTATTGCTTCCTAGGTGATCTTGGGTCAAAGACCTGTATCAAACCGTCTGCAGTAGTCGACATGCCTGGTAACTCCCCGAATACAGATTACTGCTACCTAGGTGACCTTGGGTCAAAGACCAGATCAAGCTGTCTATAGTAATCGATGTGCATGAAAGCTCAAGAGGATGAGGCAACCAGGTTCCCATGTCCCTAGTAGGTGTATGGTGACTTGGGGAGAATTTCCATGATGGGAGCTTGCATGAGCGCAAGGCTGCGTCCCTCGTTAGGAAGTTCAATTTCCTGTGGGTGGACATTGTGTCTGGTGCAGAGGTGCTTGAATTTTTCCATTAGCTAGCATACCTCTGGTTCGTGGTTATGGCCAGTGCAAATGGTGCATTGTGCCACTATGATAACTAAGTAGATTGTATGGGAATCAACACTACTCTTCGTCCCAGATGTGGATGCTTGGAAAGGATTTCTAATAGAAGATGAGGTCTTTTGCTTCCATTTCCATGTTGTTGGCTTGGGTGTGTCTAAATCTTTGGGGGAGTGTAGAATTAATGCTTCTCTTGCCACTCTTAGCTTGGGGAGATGCTCACATTTAATTATATGATGAAATTGTGAACAAATCCAACAATAGGTATGCGCGATCTTCTCTTGGTTAGAGAGAAGTTTCTATGGTAGAGAAGAGACTATGTGAAAACTACTTTCAAGGGGCTTCAGTTATTTGCACTGATTGACTCGATGGTCATTCAGGTCACATAGTCTGCATGTTATCCTAGGTTTGGCCTAGGTCATGCTTGGTTGGTGTGTTGTCCCAGTTTTCCCATCACACCCATGTGCGTGTGGGGTTGCTGGTCTAGGGGTGATGTACTGTTTATATCGTTTGAGGAGATCATCTTCTTTCTTCTCTATTGTATGAATCATATCAATGAGAGGAAGAACTCGTGGGATATAGCTACAACGCTGTCCATAGTGATTTACCTAACATACTGGGAAAAATAGCGTAGATATGGGGGTCCCGTCGTGCTCAATTTGTGGTCTGGTAGGGTACCAACATCGTAATGTTGCTAAATCAGGGCAAGTGGCGACCACATGGTTGGGCGTTTTTCATAACACACATGTTGGTCTTCTCTGCAGAGAGTGGTTGGGGGTAACCAGGGGTTCCCTGATTGGTCACTTTTCAGCCGACAAGAATAGGATGGATCTGCTCACTGCATCCTATTGGTTTGTCGAGCTGTTCATGGATTCTGAGTCCGTGTCATAGTCTTGGGAGAGGAGGACTATAGTTGAGCACATACATGCTAGTGTTACGCGAAATCTAGGTATGTAGTGACAACGGCGTACTGGGTGGTTGTCACCACATATCTGACATGAATACTAGATGTACATGTTGTCGTGATATACTATATGGATGGGGTACCATCGCTAGAACATTTATAGGGTTGGGAAATCGATGATGAAATGATCGATCTCATCGTAGAGTACACAACTCTTGATGAGAGGAGGGGGTAGGACTAGGGGTCTTTCTGGTGCCCTTCGTTCCTCCTATAGGTATAGGATGATACGAGGTTCATCTCCAGATGATTGGGTGGAGGGATCCTTTTGATAGGATTGCTTGATGGCATGTAAGGCATCCCTATATCGCGGTATTTCTAGGCAATGATGGGTATGTGCCCATAATTTTCGTAGGTAGCGCATGCGTGATTTGTATGCAATTCTTTGCCTTTAACTTTGGTGGCAGGTTCCTTTTTACGAGAACGTGGTGTCGTAATGTTTGCCTCAGAGCCAAGGAGCAGTTTTAGTTCGTCCAGCTCTAGGAAAATATGGGTAGGGTGACCTGCTACGTCACATATGGCGCAACCTGGTGATTTCCGTTGCATGGCGGGAGTCTCCACCTTCTTACCTATTTTCTCATTTTTCTTAGTCGTAATTATGGGTTCTCCAATGGGAATTTCCTTTGCAGGGGTGTTTTCGACAGTTTCCTGAATGACTAGGGACAATTCAGGATTGATGGGGAATAACCCTGTGGAGGTGATGTGCACGACTCCCATTGGAGTGGGTGGGACTAGGTACCAACTGGTATTGCAAATGATAAGTTTGGTAGGACCAATGTGGCCATGACCTGCTGAGACACAAAACCTGCTAGGGGGAAGAGGAAACGGGTTTGGGAGGTGGCGTAGGCTAGAGAGGTTACCGTGGCCAAGGACTCAGTGTCATTACTACTTGTGTCTGTGTCCTGACTAGCTTCGGTGTTTTATGTGGAAATCATGCACACTAGAGCCCCTATGACATCAGGTGATGACTCAAGTATAGTAGGGGGATCTCCTAGGAATGACCCTAGGATGGACAACAACTTGAACTCGCCAGGGCTAAATTCCCGATACCATGAAAGCACATCAGCAGATGAATCTACGTAGGGTATAATTACATCAGTGTTTTTTAGGGGTCATTTTTCACTATGCGTAAATGGTCGACAGTAATGATGCAGTCCTCATGGGGGAACATTATAATGCAGAAGACGAAGGAGGCCATGGTTAACATGGTGGACATATAACTCCGACCAAGGAGTATATTTTAGTCCAAGTGAGCGTCTAACACTTCAATGTCTATAAGGATTGTCTTTCCGGCTAAGCAGACCAGGACGTTTTGGTAGAGACTGATGGGGGTTGAAGGAAGACCATCATATGCTCTAAGCGTGATGACTGATGGTTTTAGTTTGGGAGACCCTAACTTCTACCAAAGATTTTTTGACATAATGCACGTGGATGCACCCTCGTCAATGACACATCAGTGAATGGTGATATTTTGGACTGATACTGGTATCTGAAAGGTGACCATCGAAGGAAGCCTAGGGGTGGCTTTGTCTAAATCAAATGCCATTAGGCATGTATCGACAGGGTCAATAACACCTAACGCGAAAATTAAGGCTTTCCATTGCTTTGGGCATGACTGCAATACTGCCAAAGCTGACATAGTAGTGGAAGATTGGGCTAGATCGTCCATGATGTTATAGTTATGGGCCGGTTTGGAATAGTTTCCTGTTCGCCTAGTTGTTCCCTTAGCCATCTTTGGAAATGGTTCAATAGGCACTTTGATATGGTCAAAGGTGCAGTTCGCGCACTGGTACTAGCCCCTGAAGTTTTGGTGTCTGGTGGGATATCGTAATTTCGATTTCGTGTTTGAAAAAACATCTCCTCGCCAATCATGTATATTTTGTGGCTGTTTTTTCCGGAGTCAACGAGATTTTGTCGTTGTGTGCTAACTATCCCTTGATAGGGGAAAGGCTCCTGCATCATTGTTGTTTGCTGGGAAGATCCCCTTTGTCCTCGATTACTCTACAGCTTCTTCAGCTCAGGGAGATCAGGACAATGGTGAGTGTAATGGCCGTACTCACCACAAATCGAACAAGAGTTGTTTGTTCAAAGAGGTGGCCTTTTGCTCTGCCGTTGGGCATTTCTTAACTCCTGGTTTTGATTTTGGTTGGAGTTTTCTCTAGCCTGAGATCGTGGAGGGTGTTGCTAGTTATTGTGCCCCTGTCCAGGATTCCCTTTGGGCTTGTTTTTTCCTTTTTTCTTAACCATGCTAGGAGGGTAGTTGTCCTGGTTATATGGTTAGCGTGGTTGATTTTGGAAAGGCTACACAAAGTTCACCTGTGCATTATTTTGCATAGGCGGGTCTTTTGTTGGGGACTAAGTATAATGCGGTCCCTAGTTTGCAACTAGCTGTTGGGGGGGAGCTCTTCTGTAAGTGTGTCTATATGTGTACTGGGTCCCCTAAGACGAAGGATAGGGTCCTCCATGGTGATACGACGATGCCCTACTAGTCAAATTTTGTGGAGGCATGTGATGACTTTGATAACCGGGTTGTGGTACATTCTGGGTAGAATCATACGTGTAACTGGGGTTTCAACTGCTGTTGCCTGGGTAAATTTGGGTCAATGACCCAATTAAACTGTCTACAAAGTTCGACGCACCTAGAAATTCTTTGTAAGTTTGCAGACGCGGGGCGTTTGGCAGAATATTGTAAATATACCCTGACTGCATATAAATTAGCTCGCATTGTTGGGCCTTGCTGATGGTGTCCTCTTCGGATATGGGTCTTTGTTGCGCCAAATCCTTTGAAATCTCTACGGTGAGAGGCTTTAGGAACAAGTCTAACATAACTTGATCGTCGAGTTTGGATTTTCACAAACTACGACGCTGTCACCATTCGTGGAGATGGTCAAAGATGTGGATGGCGAGGGTTTGCCTAAAGTGGGTCAGTAGTTCCATTATGGAATCATGGTGGATAGGTGACTGAAAATACGTGAGGAACGCAATGGTGAGGGTGCTAAAGCTTCCATGTGTAGCAGAGGGTTGCTCCACATACCATTTCCATGCTACTCCCATTAGAGTGCATTAAAACAGTCTCAGTCAAATAGTATCATCAACGATGATGTTCGACGAGCACCAGAGGTGGAAAGTCATAACATGATTTCCTGGGTCTTCTGCTTGATTTCCCTCAAATTTGGAATGTATGAAGGGAGCTTCGTGGGCATGGGAGGCCATATGGGGTTGTGTGCAATGGGGTCATTCGTCAACTAGGTTAAATCTGGTAGATTCAACGAAGCTATAAAAGTTGACTGTGACATACCCTACTGTGTGTTTGAATAGGTTCCCAAATGGGTAGCACTCCTCTGCCCTCTAGGGGTTGTGGGAGGAGTGGTATGTGGTGTGGTGTTGGGAGACTAACCAGGGTTCCCAACTAAGGATGCCCCAATAAAGGATGAACCAATAATGGTGGCAGTGTTCCGTCCTTGACGCCTAAATGGTGAAATACCTAGAACCCCTCCTGGTAATGGGGGGAGGTCTAAAAGACATCTCGATCGACGAGGTCCCGTTGGGTCCATTCTGGCATCGAATAGGTCTGGATTTGGAAATATTTGAGAGAATATAGATTATAATCAAAGAAAAATTATGATCATATACATAAAACAAAGAAAAAATAAAATAAATTTTCCCTTTAAATTAATCCTATGTGACCAGTCAATCAAAAAATGGTTTTTGTTAGCCCGTCGGGCATTGGTCTCGTGGCTAGCGGACGCAGTGCTAAGGCATTCATGCCGCTGTGTAGGTCACGAGTTTGATTTCAAGTCCTAGATAACCTGAGGGGTTGTTGAAGCAGGCTCAGAAATTCCTCCTAGGAGTATAGGGGTAGCCAGTGGGATTCGACCCCGTGTCACACGAGTATGATACCGGTGCAGTTACCGATTCTTCTAGTCACAAAAAAAAAATTGGTTTTTGTTTGTTTTGAGTGTGATACTCAAATCCTAGAATACCTAATCATCCTCACACACTCAAATGTAACTGGGCCTTGAGAATATATCTTGTGAGTGTTGGCACAACGTCCCGCAAGAGTTGGCAACGCCCCCACTCAGTCAAAGAAAATCCATCAAGGTAAGGGTAGAGGATCTAGTGCTTGACTGCAGCGTCACCTATAGGGAAAGGATGCCCTAATTTTTTCCATTAAGTACCACCGTCCCACATGAGTGTTCGAGTCTTGGGCTTCTTGGTATTTCAACTAATAGTACTGAGTATTAGTCGGGTCAGGTAGCCCCAACTGATACCGCACGCACTACGCCTAAGCCTAACCCCCTCTAAATCGGGTCTCTGCCGTGCTCAGGTTTTCTTTTCCGTGGGCTGATACGTGGATTTGAAAGGTTCCTAAATAGTCAACTTCTATGTTTCAAGATGAACAATTATCAAGGTGGCTTATTAGATGCCTACCCCCTTGATCCTAACTTAGACTATAAATTCTTTTGTGGCCCCTGTGGGGAGAATTTAGTGAGTTTTGTTAAGTTAGTTTTAGGTGTCTTTGCTTTGCTTAGTGTGTGGATTTGTGTGAGAAAATAGTGAACAAGCACATAGTTTGAACATGTGGATATGCGATGATCCTTTTCAAAATCCCCTATTAAACTATGTTCTATTGTTCCTTGCTCAAAAGAAAAAAAAATGTGCGGATATCGGCTGCTTTCAATTTTTCCTAGTTAATCTATGTGATCAACTATAGGGAGATGGTGAGTTGTGAATAGAGAGTGTTCATATTCTTGCCGAGGATCACCGAAGGGTGCAAAGGCAACAGAGATTACTTGCTCTTCTATTGACAATTCAATCCCGGTCCCGAAATCCTAGTGCAAAAATTGAACTAAACTAACGACTTTTACACTAGAAAAAAGGGACTAACTAAGCATGCATAGACTTGGGCCACTTACTTTGGCTAATTATCTAGGTGTTTTGGTACCTAAATTTGAAAAACATAAAAAAAAATTGGAATGGAAGTTAATTCCCCCCCTACTTAAACTATGTGTGAACTTTGCAAAAGTCAACTTCAAATAAAACTAACACTAAGCCTACCAAAATCAGCTAAGAGTGAGCTTTAGCAAGATGTAGGGCACCTCAACCAGTGCTGGAAAATGTATTATGCACTGCCAAGAACTTTACAAGCAGGAAAAGATAGAAATATGGGGGAAATTTCTCATTCTGTCTTTTACATGCAAAAGGCTACAACGGGCGCGATGTCTGCACGCAGGTCAACTCTGAACGCGCACCTGTCTAGGGGAAAAGTGCCAAAATTCCTACAAAGGTAATTTTTTGGAGTTTTTCTACTTCAGTCTGTCACTTGGGACGAACTAGGGACTGAAGGAGAAAAAGGGGGCAATTTCAGCCCAACTCCACAGCACAGACGTAGGTCTCTGCAAAAAGGCACAACCATATAAACTTGGAAATAAAAGTTAGTGGAGTCGCCAATCCTATGTTAGTGTGTTTGGTGCACATATGTATGAAATCACACTAGCTTAAGGAGTTTTTTTTACGCTCTTAATTTATTGGTCACAGGTAGAAAAGATATGGAGTCAAGCAAGTTAGTGGAACATGCTAGAACATAAACATACTAGATAGAGAAATAGCATGCATATTCAAACATAAAAATTAAACTAAAACTAAAACAAATAACACAAAAGATCTAAATAGAGTCAAACAACTTCAATAATCCAAACAGTGATGCTTACATCCCCTCTTATTGAGTGCTGGTAGGAAATGAGGATAAAAATTTAACCCACTTGTCACGGGGCCCTTAGAACTTGGGGTTCTAAGTCCTCATGAAAGGATGTCTTTACTTCCAAGCTTGCCTTGGTGCAAAGTCTCCCTCTCTCTACTATGGTGGATTGAAATTGCTGGAAGGCCAACAATTGAGTCCTCTCTATCTCTGCTCCAGATCACACACTGTTGGTATTTCTTGGGGAAATTCTAGCCAGCATAATAATGTGCTCTCAATTTTTTCATCTCTTGGTGGCCTTTTGTAGGAGAATTCAAATCCTCCTTCCCTCTCTTGGTACATTATGGATGGTGACCCAAGAGAGGGGGATGATTCCATTGTGTGCCACATTTATTCCATTGTGTGCTCCCTTGATGTCCTAAGGATGCTTGGGTGGTTGTCCTTAGGCGGCTTCAAGTGTGGAATCAATGTCCTGGAGTGTGCTTTTTGTGGTCCGGGAAAGTGACTTCCGCCACTCCCAGGATTGCGCACTTTTCGATTCAAAAGGTGCACAAAGGCGCTCTTATCGAAGGATTTTGAATTTATGACTTGTTCAAATTTTATTTTTCCTTGAACCTTAGATATTTTTAAATACTTTCTAGATTCTCTATTGTCTCTCAGCCCTGTAAATCCTTCTGCTTGACATTAAATAATGGTGTCTTTGATTGTATGATTTTCCAGTGTTAACAATGGGTATAATGGCCATGGAGATCATACAAAGCATAGGGGTGGTTGGTGTGAATAGTCTTAGGGTTCTTGGCTACAGTCGAGGAAGAAGTAGAGGCTTCAGGGACCTTAGACTCAGGAAACGCGACATTAACCATGGGCTTAATGCAAGGAAACTTAGGACAATGATGGGTGGCATGACCGAAAACATCACACAAAGCACACAGAGGGGTATGCTTTGGAGGATGAGGAGGAGAAGTGATTGTTTAGGTAGCCTTTTCTTTAGGTGCCTTCTTGCGAGCTTTTCCCCCATCACCTGAAGCTTTCGCAACAGGAGTAGGTTCATGTTGAGGTGGCTGAGGCACAGAAGAAAAGGGAGGGATCATGGCGACCGGTTGGACCAGGGTCAAAGCAGTATAAGGTTTGGGCTGACTAGGTGGGATAGTGGTTGGGGGATCAATGTACCAAACCAGGATCTCCAGGTTCATGTTAGGAAGAGATAAGGTAGCCATAACAGGTACCAAAAATACTCCAGAACAGGGAGCTAAAAACGGTATCTGACCAGAGGGGTAATGGTTAGACGGGACAACTCTGAGATGGTTAAGGCCAGGAGGAACCATTCCAGGAGGGTAGATAGGCTCATGGATACTAGTTGTAGATGAGGGGCTTTGAGGAGGGGGTCCTGAAGGCTGATTCAAGGTTCTAGGAGCAGGCTGTGGAGGGTGGGGCTGCTGACTAGTCGAACCAGTCTATTTGGGGTCAGACCAAGATGATTGCGTCATGCAAACGTTTGACGAGATGGGATCAAATATAGGAGGAGAGAGGCCAGGGAATGAACCAAGAAAAGAGGAGTCTTTCTAGACCTTGTGTGAGACACTGGTTAGAGGTTCAACTACTTGTTTATTGGCCACGAGATGGTAGACTCAGGGGAGGTCTGAGACTTCGGTTCGAGATATTTCAACTGGTCGATGGTGACAATCTTTCCATTATGAGGAAAGCACATCTTACAGTGAACCGCAGATGGGACAGAAGACATTTCATAAGTGTAGCTACGACTCAATAGAATGTTGTAGTCTAAGGGGGCTTCAATGAATTCTACATTGACATAAACAGTCTTACCCGCAAGAGTAATAGGATAATTGCGGAACATGCCAAGGGTATGGGCAGAGAGGCCATCCCATGCTCAGAGGGTGATAGTGGAAGGGGCCAACTCAGGAGATCCAAGTTGCTTCCAAACTGAAGTGGACATCACACAGGTGGATTCCCCCTCGTCAATGATAAAACAGAAGACGTTGGCATTCCAAATCTTAACAAGGATTTGGAAGGCGACAGAGGCAGGAAGGGGGGGATGTTCTGACCGGTCAACATCGAATACAATAAAACAATCATATGAAGGATCCACAACTCCCAGGGTAGTTATTAGAGCTTCTCATTGTGAAGGGAACGACTGGAGGACTTCCAACATTGACATGGCAGCATGGGATTGTGCCAAATCATCTACTATACTATATGAATGAGCAGCTTTACCAAAAGCAGTGTTTCGGCATAATGGTCGGTTGGGGATCTTGGTATGAACCTTTGCCTTAGGCTGAGGGATTAGTAAAGGACCATTGGGTGTCTAAAGAGGCTCTATGGGACCTAAAGAAGGGGGCTCGGGGGCAGACATAGCGGGGGGCTTGTTGTACCGAGTCTAAAGGTTGAGGTCAATGGTAATGGGTTGGTCATAGTTCATCATGAGAATCTGGTAATCAGAGGTACTAGATGGAGGAGGTTGAGTGGCTGCCTGACTTTCAAGGGGTTGGGTAGCCACAAGTCCTTGCTGGGCAAAAGGATTGGTAAACACAGCCAGTTGGTAGGGGGAAGCATTAGGAGGAACTGAAGGGGAGGATTGCTTTCCTCGGGATGCTACTTGAGCTTCCCACATTTGACGCATCTGAGGTAAAAGAGGACAATCGTGGGTGTAGTTACCATAGACACCGCAACAAGAACAAGGTTCGTTCGTGCGAACAAACCTGTCCTACTTGGGTTGAGTGCCCTGTTGTTGGGTTGTTGTGTTAGGTGCATTCCCTTGGGGATTGGGTCCTAGATTTCTTGGGGAAGATTGGTTTTGGTTTCCTTTCCTCTTCGTTTTGGAAGTAGGAGGATTAGTCGCACCCTGTTGTGCATACACCTAACCCTAGGAGGGTGGTGGCTGTTGTTGTGGGGGTTGAGAATGCAAGGGAGGTTGAGGTGCTAATGATGGAGGAGCTAGAGCATTAGGCTATGGATACGGATACGGATAATAAAGAGGTTGGGCAACATTGTGGTAAACAGGTTGGGCGAATGGGGGAGGCATGCCATATCCCAGATACATGCTACTGGGAGGGAGAAAAGTGATGGAGGAGTTGGCCCCTCCCTGAGGGAAACCATAAACCATGAGAGGACGAGTGTATAGATGAGAAAGGGCTCCAACAATACCGTCAGTAGCATGGGATGCCCTCAGTGCGTTGGCACCACCGGATCTAGGGAGATCAGGTAAGACGGTATAAACATAACCAAATTTTGCATAGATCAGGTCATATTTCAGTGCAATCTGGAGGGCAGTTTCTTCGGTCTGAGGGAAATGAGATGCGACATATTTCCAATAGCAGGCCAAAGGGATCTGAGAAACTACTCCATGTAGACACGGTCTTCAAAGGTAGGGGCTCGACATATGCTCTTTCTTCTCCACCATTCCTGGACATGATCGGATAGGCGAGTTGCAGACGATTGACGGAAAGAGGTCAAAATTTCAGTACCAGTATCATAATGAAGGGGAAGCTGGAAGTAAGACAGAAAAGCACTGGAAAGAGTCGTAAAAGTATTATGAGAGGCGGAGGCCTAGTTTACATACCACTTAGAAGCTTCTCCAGTAAGCGTACGCTGGAACAACCGAAGGTGGACAGAGTCATCGATGATGGAGTTAGACGAAAACCACATGTGGAAAGAACAAACATGATTTATAGGATCCTCTCCATCAAGACCTTCAAACTTAGGGATGTCTGAAGGGAGCTTGGTTAGCATAGCAGGCCAACGAGGATCATGGTGTATGGGGTCATTTATCAACTAGTTAAAATCAGGAAGAATGAGGCCTGCCATATAAAGGAGCAAGGGAGTAGCTGGGATAGTTCCTGTAGCGGTCCCACTAGTAGTATTCCTAGCTATAGGGTCGGGGCAGCCACTAGCGTTAGGTCCTGAACCTGACATGGTGAAGGTGACAAAAGGAGAACCGGGGATAGAACCAGAAGGGGAACCCGATGAACCAGAAGTAGATTTGGAATGGGGACTCAGTGGAGGACGAACTTGAACCTTACGTGGAGGAGTATGTCTTCCTAATGGAAACTGAGGATGAAGGCCAAGAAGTCTCTGAGATAAATGCCTTGGGGGTGCAACGATGCAAAAACAGACACAGATCATATAAGTAAAAGAGACCAACAAGGGCAAGGAGGTGCAGGATCAAATGATTATAATGTCGAAATAAGGGCAGGGAGGTGCAGGATCAATTGATTACAATGTTATAGTCTTGTCTCGGCAGTGTAAACTAGGCGCTCTTTACTTAGGGTGTGCGTGTATGAGAGAAGTGTGTTAAGTTTAATTAAACCCAAATGTGTGTAGACAAAAAAAGAAAAAATTTGTTGTATAACTGTAAATAAATATGAAAATAATAATAAAGTAAACTGAAATATGACATAAAATAAACAGCTAAAGATGCATCAATTTAAACCCAAGGAGGGGGGCTTCCCACCAACTAGTCTATGGGTGGGTAAAATCAAATTAAAACACACAAAATGGCCAATGGACATAAATTCAAGAGGGACATGGATCTAAAGGTCAAGTCTGCTGGGAATAGGTGCAGAAAACATCAAATAACCAGAGGGAAAAGTGTTGCAAATGAGGTGGCGAAAGGCTACAACCCGAGGGGAAATAAAGGGGACCCTAGAGGAGGACCAAACAAAACTAAAAATAGGTGTTTTGGATGGATGAATAGCCAATATGCAATGGATTTGAAAGTATAGGATCAGATCTGAAAAATGGTTGAACACACTGAAATCTCAGAAAACTTGCTTCAACTAAACTCCTCCTAAAAAGGTGGAAGCATACTAAATCCCTAAGGGGCTCTATTCCTACTTTGATGAGTAAAACAAAGCAAGTACACGTCCAAGATGGGTGGAGAGGGAGATCAGAAAATCCTGAACAGTAGCCCAGAAAAACCCAGAAAAATCACAGAAAAAATCTCGGAAAAAGGACAGATCACAGGTTCTGACCTGTTTTCTGCGACCTGAGAGCTAAGGTCGTAGGTTTTGGCCCAAAAAGTGTGACCTGCACTTCCATCCGTATTGGGAGAAGGTTTAAGAAAAAAGTGACGTCTTAGCTACGGCTAATACCTATCACCTACGCAATAGGCCCAGAAACACACAGAAGTAAGAATTTTTACTTTTTTAGGGTTTTAAAGGTTTAAAAAACATCAAGAAAATCAAAACGAGAAGCTGAAGAAAAACCCTAGGGGTTGAAACAGCTGGTCATGCAGGGATTTGAAAAACGACAGTAGTCATAATTATAAACCCTTATGGATTCGCCAGTTGTTAGTGTGAATTCTAATCGCAAGCGTACGAAAAAAGCTCACTTTAGCTGTGTATAACAAACAGCCCTAACATCAAAGATGGTTGTCAATTTCCTTAGATCTGTAGTTAGTTTATCAGAATAAATGCTACAAAATCCAGATCTATGCAGTTTAAGACATTAAACAACAAATAAAAGCAAGATTTAATCCATGCATCCAATAGACAAGACAAGAATATTTTTAAAGAATTTTGTATTTATAACACCTGGGAAGGGAACACAGAAAGATGTTACCAGTACCCCTCAATGGGATGGGTTCTTGTATGTCCTCAGCACTTCAAATCTAAGATCTCTCTCTCTTGATGGTGTAGAAAACCCAAACAAAAATGGAACTCAAGGGGAGTTCACAAGCAAAAAGATAGAAAAATATGACAATGATGGAGGATCAAAGTCAGACCAAAAGTATAGATCCATAGCGATATTTAGGCAACAAAAGGTAGTGAATGAATGGAAAAACCCTTCTATTTATAACAAAATATTGAGTTTGTCTAGATATTGGTGCATAATTAAAAAATTATTAACCAAATCTAGATCCAACTTTTATGGAATATTTTATTATTTTTGTTGGAGGGAAAAATAATTTGAATTTGGTCAAATCCCTTTATTTGTAAATAATAAATAAATAAATGATTTATTTATGATTTTAAGAATGTGGTTGAGTAATAATTAAATAAATAGTGATTTATTCAATTATTTATAAATGATTTAGTCAAATTTAACAAGGAATATTATTTAAATAATGTTTTAAATAATTATTCCTAGAAAATAATAAGATAAATAGTGATTTATCTAATTAATTTTCCTGTTTTGCGTTAAATATGACCAGGAATATTAATTAAACTGTTGTTTAATTAATTATTCCTTGAGGAAAATCAAACAAATAAGGATTTATTCAATTATTCCTCATGGGGTTTCCTGTTTAGACCATAAACAACTTAATAAATTATGGATTACAAAGTTATTTTTCATAGTGGAAGCAATTTTACTTAGGGTAAAATTGGTCTTACATGGTGTAGTTTGGTCCATCTAATAGTAATAGGTAAGATGACCAAAAATTGGCGTAACAAGCATACCCATCTAATAAAATAACATCACAACAACATCATGCGTGCCCATACCAAATGTATACCATGATCCCATGCATGAAAACCATAACCTTGACAACATCACACTCACCCAAAGACAGTGAAACTACACTCTTATACCATCTTGTAACACCTCCTGCTAAATTTACCCACTTTCATTGGCTTTCCTAGGGTAAACATGAGCTAAGGGTCATTATGATATGACTCAACCTCATACATAACTTTAAGGAAATGGAATTGACACAATAAGACCCTACTGACTTCCCTAAGGTGCCACAAGACTTCCAGGAGTAACCCAACCCATCCAAGTGTCCAACCCTTGTGACAACCCACCATTTCCCTAAACTAGAGCCCTAGTCTCTCCCTTCCCAAGGCCTCCAAGCGACTATGGGTTCCTAGTCACTCCCATAGGCCCGCATGAATGCAACTGTGGCCTTTTTATGTCAATGTTGTGCTAGAGACTACAAGAATTAAGGTTATTTTCCAGGCCCGTGGCGAGGCCTCTACCCAAAAAACTATGCAACTTACATAACCTCTTGTAAAAGACATGAAAACAGTAATGACAATATGATGCAATGTGTTGTCATAATTACGCTGACACTTGATGAAGATAGTGGCAACCTACTTGATGAAGTTATTCTGACACGGTGGACTTGGTAATGATGTAAATACGATGTGATGTAGTGTACGGAGCGGCTCGGATGTATTGGTGAAAAAATTTCGATGTGCTAGAACAATGATGAAAAGTGTATGTCTCACAAGGCATACGCGGGTTTTGTAAGGGAAGTCGAATATGTACGCGGAAAAGAGACGCACCAAGTCGCGTGGTGGGGTTGCGCTATAAATGTATAAAACCAAGGAGTTACTACCATGGTATTGACCCATTGTGTTAATGTTTGGTTATGTTTGATCCCACCCACGAATACCATCGGAAGTGATGTGGTTTTAGCTCATGGTATTGAAAAAGGTAAACCTATATAAGGAGAAATCATTGTGCAAAGGTGTGCATGAGTACGGGTTTGAATGGATACTTATACGAAGTATATCTATGTGGAAAAGGTAACGATTTGATGATAGTCTGAATACGCGGTACCTATGAATAAATTGATGAAGAATGTTATCTGGATACGAAATGTGTTTGTATCTTCTAGATGTTTGTGGAATGTTTAAATACGAGATGAAACGAACATACGTACGAAAGTAAAGGTTAAAGGCGGGCGAATATCTGATGCGAAAAGTATGCGCTCTATAATGTCTAAAGTTCTATACGCTAGTTTGTCGCAGTGAGAAGCGCATATATACGCGGGTTTGCCAGTAGAATCGCGTGTATGGGCTGTTCTGTGTGTACATGTGTATCGCGGGTTGATGTGAATGAACGCATGTATCGCGGTATACGATGTGAGAAAGCGTGTGTGAAAAACTAGGGTTTGAAGTTTGTGGTATTGAGATGTCTTAAATCTTGTTCTGTTAGTTCTGTATCCATTGATGAAGTTATAAGTTTCGATTTGATGTGTGATTGAGCTTAAATGTGGCAGAGTGGAGTCCCGATTAAAAATATGATGAAAAGTGGCATAAGTTGTGTTCTAAAGAAGCTTTTGGATCCGGTGTAAAGGTGATGACACGTGGTCATGGTAGTGCGGGGTGTAGCCTTCGATGGGGGGGTTGTGGCTCCCTTCCGGTGAGGCTGATAGCGAGAGCGAGAGGTCGTAGCTCCCTTCTAGGAGAAATTTTGAGAGCGAGGGGGTGACAACTCCCTTCGGGGGGGGTGATAGCGAGCGCGGTGGGTCTCGCATCTTTGGTAGCAGGTACGCATGGGTACATAAGTTGTAGATGTTTTCTTTATATTAAAATATTGAGCAATGGCTTCGCGTGGTTTCTCCCGAAGCTTGGGTTTCACCTAATCATGGTGTTCAAGTGTGATGCTTGTGTGTGATGGTTTGTGCTTATTCTACACACATGTTTACGTATTAAACATCGAGAAGAATAGATATTGCATAGATCTAATTTAAAGATTTAGCGCCTAATAATAAGATCTCTGTGTATACTAAGGTTTAATGAAGGATCCGTATACGCTGGTTGGCACAGCAAAGTAGGTATGGGTTTTGGTAAGAAAAAGTAAAAAGAATTAGGTATGCCTAAATAATAGTTCTTTCCCCCCTCTCGGTATTTTTCCCAACAATTGGTATCGAGCCGAGGTTCTTGGAAAGCTTGATCGCTTGAAGGAGATGCGTCGCAATAGGAAAGTAATGAGAGTAATGTCTATAAGGCTACCTCTTATTCAATGGAGACAATGTTATTCTTGGGATATGAACAAAATCATATCTACAAAATCTTGGTACGAAATGTGGTAATCATAGAAGGGTTATCGATGTGACAAGTATTCAAGTGAGTACGATGAAAGGAAAAATATGAAGTCAATGCCAAAAACGATGCGTGTTTTCTAAGAAGCATGTACGAACCGAAATTTGCTAAAATGGTCTGACTCAAATAAGCAAAAGAAATGTGGGACAAAATCGTTACCAAAACTGAAGGAGATACAAAGGTAAAAATTGCAAAACTCCAAACTCTCATAATTAAATGTGAAAATTTAAGGATGCATAGTGATGAAAGGTATTCTTTAGTTCTTTTACGTCTGAATATTGTAAATCGTATGAAGTTTGGGTGAAACCATAGGCAATGCTACTACCCAAAATCGGAAAAATTCTTAAGATCTTTGACTTCAAAATTTGAGTCAAAAGTATCGGCTATTGAAGAAAGGCAAGATACGAAAACTCTCTTACTGTTGTTCAACCATGGTCTGTGTTTGCTTATGAAATGAGACAAGGAGGTCTCTCAAATCAAATAATTGCTTTTAAGGCGTGTGCACAAGAAAGAAAAGAGAGAAGATGTACGAGAATAAATTATATATCAAAAAGGAAGAAGAAGCAAATTTTGTGGAAAACTCCAACTAAGGTGAAGATTCAAGGTAAGATTTGTTAAATGTTTTCTTGTGGAAAAGTTGGTCATTATCTTGCTAAATGTCATATAGAGAATAATCATGGTAAAGAAACAATTGAAAAGAAAAGAAAGTTCTTATACAAATGAAGTATACGGTAAGGAAGAAGATTGACCAAAATGCAAGTGCTTGGCAAAGAAGCAAAACAAGAAGGCTACTCAAAGAAAGAAAGATATCTCGAACATGTCGTGATGGAGAAGATAAAACGGTGTTGATAGTTTTTCTTTTGATTCACTTTCTTGTACGTAGCTTAGTAGAAGATAGTAGAATTAACGGTATAAGTCTAGAAGCAAATCTCAAGATCAATGATAGAAAGCAATAAAAAAATTTGGAATCAATTTCTAAGAGAAATGCATACTACAGTACAGTCTCTAGAATGGACAAACAGAAAGAAATACGAATGGACGGACAAACCAAGTATCAAAAGTTGTATGTGTGCAACCAATCAAAGTGAAAGACTTGAGCAGAATCATCTCTCTCCAAAGAAAGATACGAAAAATCAAATAAGAAGAATGAAGAACCCCTATCATTTGAAAAGGAAGGACTTGAAAGCGATATTCTCTCTCGAAAGATACGGAAAAATCAAATAAGAAGAATGAAAGAGCTGCTACAAACATGTGAAGTAAACGAAAATTAGTTGAAGGAAGAAATTTTAAAATTAGACCGTCAAGTAGAAAAAGAAGGAAAAAAGATCGAAGAAAGCATGAAGAAGCAATGCCAAAATTTGGAGAGTTGGAGTAAACATTCTCAAAGGTAAATTAGAAGAAAGGATAAACTCTTGAGTTTCAAAGATAGTACTAAGATACACAGACAATATTCTTAGTAATCAAAGGTCTCCCTCTATTAAAATTGATCTTGGTTTTCATGCATTATTAAGGAAGAATCTAGTTCACAAAGAAGTACTAAAGATTAAAAAATGTCAATACCAAAACACAGAAGAGTTGAAAGAAACAAAAGTCAACCAACAATCATGAATACTCAAAGGAAATCATTCACTAATGTTGAATGCTTTAGAAAGGTATCATGATTATAGGCATATTTACGACCAATTGTAGAAGAAGAATGTTTCGACACATACAAGCAGTTTTACAGAAAAGGTGCTACGGTTTTCTTCAAGGATATTGTTTTTCATGCAAAAGTGGTCGCCCGCGACTAATTGCAATAGAGAAGAACGAGAAAACACACTATGATCCTTATGCTTGCGCCTATTGGTCATATAAGATATTGTACGCACAACAAATATGGACATGTTGAAAAAGAATCACAGAGGATGGTAGGATCTGAGAAATTGGATAATTTTATTTATTAGAAATTTCAAGCAAGGCTGGAATAGGAAGGAGGACCGGTCGAAAACGTAGGGATTAAGCCTACGCGATCATCCGCTTCTAAAAAAAAGCTTTACTTCTCTTAATGACTAATGTGAAGATACATTATGAGATCGATGTGTCATCTTGAGAGAGCGATGTGTGGTGGTTACATGATTTTTTGGTTATTGTTTAGTTGCTATTATTTACACAATAATTGTCTAATATGAAAGAATACGAGTACGAGTGATACAACTTGATGAAGAATGTGAAGTTTTCTATGTTCCTTTGTGCGCGAGTTCGATGAACTAAAGTCGCGTATACACGCGAGTTAAATCAGAAACCGATCGCGTATGGTTATGTTAAGTTTTATTGACGGTGAAGATCGAGCATAAAGGTTAGAGAGAACATCGGTCTGACTATTAATAGGCACGTGTGTGCTTTGTGTCTATTTATTTCTCGTTCCAAATGATGATGACATATTACAGCAATTTCTTATGATGAGATTATGAATGAGCTGTTTGCTTTTTGTTTTGAAAGTATTCTTTGCTTTCACATGAAGAGATGGAATTTTTATGATTAGGAAGTTAGGACGGATCATGCAGAAGTTGTTCACAGTAACACTGTTGAAAGTATTTAGGTTACTGGTGAGAGCCTTGGTCATGTGGAAAGAAACTTTGGTGCATTGTGGGGGGAAGCATTGTTCTTCTTGAGTATATTACTGGCTGACAGCATTATGATGGTTAAAATGTGATCTCTCTTGGGGTCCTTGTGGTATTGGTCATGAAAAGTCATATTTGTAATTTGATGAAAAGGTCATGTTTGAGACCTATGATGTAAAATTGTATTTTTCGGGTCATGTAAGGACTTGATCAAATGTGTAAACCCACTTAGTTGGGTACTTGAGTCAAAATAGGTAAACCCTCTTGGTTGGGTAGTTGAGTCAAATTGTGTAAACCCACTTGGTTGGGTATTGAGTCTCATGTGTAAATCCCACTTGGTTGGATATTTGATGTAAGTATGAGTACTTGGTGATGGGAAAGGTCATGGGTCATGTGCTTCGTGTGAAATATGTTTGAAGACTCGGCATGAATTCGAGCATATGGTAACTTGATGCACATCAAATCTGGTGCTGTACGCCAGGGAGAAAAACCTTGTGTTGGTTTTGATCCTCCTTTTGTCAGTATCGAAGAGGCCAACGCAGTGTTTGAATAAGAAAGAATGTCTTCGTATTTCGAATAATGGTTATGCTTCATGTATCCATACGCTTGTGGTGATCAAACACCATCGTGGTTGCCATCAAGTCCAAGGGAGATTGTTGGCAATATGATGCAATGTGTTGTCCTTGATGGCAACCCACTTAATGAAGATGATGGAAACCTACTTGATGAAGTTATTCACGACTTCGGTGGACTTGACCAATGATGTAAATGTTTGATGTGATATGATGTGTCTACGGAGCAACTCGATTTAATGATGAAAGGAATTTGATGTATTGCTAGAACAATGATAGAAAGTATGTCACAAGGCATCGCGGGTTTTGCTTAAAAGTTGCGTATGTAAGCGGAAAAGGACGTGCGTCGCGTGTAGTCGGTGCGCCTAAATGTGTAAAACCAGGAATTACTACACGCCGTGGCTGGCCATTGTATTGAGCGCTGAGTTTGTCTGTTTGGTCCCGCCCGAAATACCATCGGAAGTGATGTGGTTTTGGCTCATGGTATTGAAAAGGGTAAACCTATGTAAGAGAAGAAATCATTGTACGAAAGGGTGTGCATGAGTACGGGGTTTGAATGGATACTTCCAATACGAAGTATGTATGGAAAGGGTGACGAGTTTGATGATAGATCTAAATGCGCGGTACCTATGAATAAATTGATAAGAGAGTTGTCTAGATCTGAAATGTATTTGTATCTTCTAGATGTTGTTTGGCAGAATGTTTAAATGCGAGATGAAAGGTGAACATATATACCGAAAGTAAAGTTAAATCTGAACTAAATACTGATGCGAAAGTATGCTATGTAATGTACGAAGTTCTATACGCTAGTTTATTCGCAGTGAACGCGTATATGTACGAGTTTGATGAAGATAAAGCGTGTATGAGTTTGTTTTGTAATATTAGATGTGTCTGTGAGTTGATGTAGATAGGTGCGTATGTCTGTGGTATGGGTGAAAAGCGGCTATTGAAAAACTAGAGTTCTTTGAAGTTGTGGTATGAGATGTAAATTAATGCCATTGGTTTCTTTGTTATCCATTGATGAAGTTATAAGTTTCAGTTTGATGTATGATTGAGCTTAAATGTGTGGAGTGGGTCAGTCTGAAAATACAGTGAAAAGTAACTCGATAATTGTATTTCTAAAGGCTTTTTGAATCCGATGTGAAATTGATAAACGTGGTCACTTGTGGTAGTGCGAGGTTGTAGCCTTCGGTCGAGGGGTTGTGGCTCCCTTCCCGGTGAGAGCTGGTAGCGAGAGCGAGGGTCGTAGCTCCCGCCGGGGAGAGGGTGGTAAATAAGAAAAGCGGTCATGGCTCCCTTCCGGGGAGAAAATTTGGTAAGCCAGGTACGGTGGGTGCACGCCTTTGGTAGTGCGCGATTACATAAGTTTGTAAGATGTTTCTTTATAATAAAATATTGAAGGGTGAGCAACGGCGGTGGTTTTCTCCCGACTTGGGTTTCCACCTAAAATCCTGGTGTTCAAGTGTGTGATGCTTATATGTGATGGTTTATTCTTGTTATTACGCACATGTTTCTTATTAACTAAACATCGAGGAAGAATGAATGTGCATAGATCTAAGTAAATATTTAATTGCCTAATAAGATCTCTTGTGTATACGCGAGTTTTAATGAAGGATCACGCCTGTACGCTAGTTGGCTTCAGCAAAGTAGCGTGTAGGTTTGAAGTAAGAAAAAGTAAAAGAATTGAGTATGCCCTAAATGACAGTTCACCCCCTCCCTCTCGTTATTTTCCCAACGGAAAATACTTGTAAACAAAAGCGGGCCGAGACTTAACTTTGGTCATGCATGTTAGCTGATTTGAAATTCTATCGAAACACTTGGGCCAGATATGCAACATACGATTATGGTTCTGGCTCTGAACATGAGGGATTGAAAACTCATTTGAGGTTTAGTAAGAAGGGTCCCTACTATCTCTCATTAGTTGTCCTAACATCAATTAGGTCTTGCATTCATTACTTATTTATTTATGAGTGAAAAAATGATTAGAGGCATGACTAATATATGTCATAAAACCATGATTATAACTAGCATATAACCATATAAATAACAATAAGAGAACAATCGTTAAAGCCGCATAATAACCAGTACATTTATTTTTAAAAAAGAAATAGAAACTTATATGTTATTAACCATAGGAAAATACCATCGGGGTTCAGGAATTCCACGTTCCACCCGACCATAGATTGGTTGAGACAAATATCTCTTCACCCAATCTCCCTCATGCCATATTCTAAACATGAATGTGGGATATCATGGGATAAAGTAGTCCAAAGGAAACCAAGGGAATCCAGAGGTTAAACCAACTCCAATTTCTCCATATTGTTATCACACCTAAACCAGTGCCAAGATCATAAAACCGAATTGAGCTTCGATGCCTCATAATTTCTTCACCATCCTTGATGAATTTTCTTGTCTCCATTGTTAGGTTTTACCGAGTATCCTTCTATTACCATTCAAGGGATTCCTAGGCCTTTGGGAATTTTCCTGAGACCACCTCACCCCAGATTTTGAAACCATCTGGAAATCCAAAGCTCAAAACCGAGAATAATCCCATCACACCATGGCTATCCAAAAATGGCAAGGCTAGGCTAAAATCCTCTATCGAATCCCAACAAAATTCATGCCAATGACAAAAAAAGAACCAAATACAAACATTCATATACTATGCATGTAAAAACTAGCTAGGAAATCATATATGCAACATGTTACCCACAAGTATTCCGGATGAAGCTGCTTTATCCTTGCCTTCCTTCGCTTTCTATTTTCCTTTCATTTTCCTTGTCCTTATTTTCTTGCTTTATTTCTTTATCTTTTGGGTGCTTTCTCCTCTTTGAGACTAATACTAACACTATACTGACAAAAGGCTAAAAAAAAATTTCCCAATGATGCTCTGAGGTATTTTTATTGATGAGCCCTCTAATTTCTTCAATTTTCACTTATTTTCCTTCATTTTCCTCCTCACATGCAACCTATGACCTTTCACCTTCCTTTTATCCTAATTTCCATTATTTTCATAAATAATGTGCCAAAACACCTTTTTTCCTTTCCAAAGCATTAGTCATTTCCTTTGCCAATTTTCCTTAGCCATCAAAACAACAAGTGATTCCCATTAGGATATTTTTCCCAACATTCATCTTGGAATAAGTGTCCCTTGCCTGTGGTCTTATTTTACCTTTATAATCATTTATTACATGAAATTTAAACCTGGGACTTTTACATACAGGTTCATTCTTCACTACCTTTATATAGAGATTCATATTAGCAGAACTCTTCGAGAAGCCCAATCTTTGTTGGTATGTGTCCATTCTTGTATACCAAGCCCTTGGATATTTCTTAAGGCTATAAAATTCCTTCTTCATCTTGCAGACATGAGTTTTCTATAATTCACCTCAATTCCCAAGGGTTGTTCTACATAGACTTCTTCATCAATAGTATAATTTGTGAATGTTTCCTTGAAATACATTTAATGGATGTTCCATCCCATCAATGTTACCAAAGATACCAATGACCGTATAGTAATTTATATAGTTGTAGCTGCAAATTTCTATTCATAATCGATTCCTTCTTGTTGGGAGAAAACCCTAGCCACAAACCTTGCTTTATATTTATCAATACTTCCATCTGTTGCATGTTTAATCCTATAGAGCCACTTGGAAGTCACCACAGATTTGTCTTTCGGCCCAGGAACAATTTCCCAAACTCCATTCTTCATTATTGATTGATATTCTTCATTCATAGCATCTTCCCACTATTGATGATTGACAACATTTTCAAAGGTGGATTGTTATCCTTAAATAAACTTTGTCATGTAAGTTTCATACCCTGAATATATTTAAGGCTTCTTACTTTCCCTAAATGTACACTTGGCTTCTCCATTTCCTTCTACATATTGAAGAGTAGACCTCAACCAATGAGGTCTCTTTCTATTTTCAGGAATGATGACTTCATGCATGGGTTCACTGCCACCTTATTCTTCATGATTGGGATCTTCTTCCTCCCTAGATAATTCTTAAAATATCGTTATTTATCATCATCAGAATCAATCATGGGAATGCGTAGTTTTTCTACTGTAAATGACCTCCTCATCATCTTAGAGCAGAAAGACACATGGATGGAATAAATTGACGACCTATTTTTCCATGGTAACGTACCCCAGAAACTCTAGATCAAGTTGTAACGCTTCCCTTCCTTTTGTAGGGAGTGTTGGTTCCTAGGTTAATGCCATGTTTTTCCTAAAGGGCTACATTATCCATGTTCCATGAAGAATTAGGGGAATATTCCGAGTTAATTGACTAACATTTCTGGCTTTTTCTCAAAGAGTCAGTCCAAAAAGCTAGCAACCTGTGGTGCAGACATCTGATTGGACATTTCTAAACCTAAATAAGAATCCAAGGAGGGAAAAGGCTAGAAAATCATGGAAACACCATGTATTTTTCCCTATTCAAACTAATGGAGAAGAATGGCAAGGTTTGTCCTCCCAAACTCTTATAAATTGGAGGCAAGGGCTCATTGTCAAAAGTCAAAAGGTTAATTGTGTAAGGAGCGAAATTTTGTTAGTGTGAGGTTTCATTGTTGGCATAGTTCATTGAGAGTTATTTGCCCAAACATTGTCACACTAGGAGATTGAAGAGAGAGAGCTTAGAGTTGAAGGACTGAGGGATGCTTGACCAAGCCGATGGTTGTAACCGTCCTTAATTCAATATAATAGAACTGCCTCTATTTTTTCCACTTGATATCTTATCAATTCATATATTTCATTATTTGTCTAATATATTTAATATAAATGGACTAGACTTATATTATTTCATGTTTGATTATATGCTTGTCTTTGATTTTTTATTGTGATAACACTGTGAAGATTACTATTTTCATTGTTTTCTTGCAGGATTCAGACTTGGAGCTAGTGAGGTAGACTTCCACCACACTACCTTGAGTTCTCCAACAGATTGACACTACACATCGAGGTAATCCTTCTTTATTTCATATTTTCAATCAAACACTTGTATGAACATGCATATATTGTATTTGTAAATGTTGCAGCTAATCTAACTGTCTGCCTTGGGCCCCAAGAAGGCACAAGAGGGTTCTTGCTCCAGCTATCACTTGTGCATTTTAACCCTAAGAAGAATTGGCAACTCCATTGGGGACTAATCCTTAGTTCTCAGTTTTGATTTTGAACTCCTAGTTCTTTCCTTCTATCACTTCTCGTTCTACAAACATCCCTTTCTGAAAATTTGGTGTGTTCTACAACCATCTCAGCTGCTCAAAGTTTTTAGATCAGGCCTTACTTGACCCCATTTTTCAATATAACCTTTCTAACACGCCCCCTGTGTGCACCCCATATAATTTAACATTGATCCTACATGTGAACAATGCGTTAGTCAAACTATTAACGTACTGTACTCTCTTTTGGAGAGCGTTACTCAGTCAAAACCTTGCTATTTCACCTCCTGTTGTGATTTCCTTGGCTGTTAGATTGTTGGCTATCAGACTGGTTCCTACAATTGAATATTAATGCATGGTTTCTTCTTGGCATACTATTTTTTCTTTTAAAAGGACAGCCTAGCCGCATTTACTTTCTGAAAGAGAAAAAGGAAAAAACATGTTTTTTTTCATTTTTAGTTTTTTTAATATAAATGATTAAATTCTGTAAAATATTGGGTTAAATAGTTGTTAGAGAGCATTGGTATTTGTATCTTTCATAGGCTGAAATACATTATTGGATATGTGTTGTTGCATGGATGTATACATGAATTTCTCCTTGTAGAGTAACTCTTTCATCGAACTAAATTGAAAATAATTTTATGCAAGGTTTGTGTTAGTGATTAGTTGCTCAGTTTAAAAGCTCAAAAATCAAAGTTCTTAGAATTGATTGGAAACTGAATGACAGTGAAGATCTCGTCGCCAGAAATCCGGCACAATTTGTTTCATCGAAAACAGAGTCTGGATGAAGAAGCTAGAGCCTGTTGTTTGTTTTCCTAAAAAACTAAACAATTTGCAGAACAGTGACAGTTTGATGACATGGAAACCCAGTCAGCATACAAGGTATATTTTGAGAATATTCTTTAGTTTTTTCCCAATGAAACTGTGACAAGTGTCACAGTAGGACTCGCCGAATTGGTTTGAAGGTGAAATTCTTTTAATTATGCTCCTAAGGTTGAATGAGAAATTTTATTATGGTTTGGGACAACCCAACCAGAGGCTGACTCGTGGTGCAGCCAGGGGCCACCACGTGCCCCCTCTGGTGGACCCTCTCCAATGGTCGAAATTGCATTTTTATATTCAATGGTCTGAACCATATATTAAGGTTCAATGGTACAATTATTATATAATGATATGGTGGTTGGATTAATGTTGTAATGGGCGGATTAAATATATATTATTGGGCACATTTGTAATATCCAAAGTCCTAGTAGATTCATTTATATGGTGGCGCAATTTAAATATCCGAAGATTATATCTTGGTTAAAACTTCAGCACAAAATTTTATGTACATAATCGACAGAGGTCGGGGCTCGACCCCACGACCTCCCCCACAACATCGCAACGGCTTACCAATAGCCCACTTCACAAGCTCTTAACCAGCTCTTAGCCCGACTACTACTTAAGGTGATATGAAATCTCTGACAGGGGTTTGGATGGGTCCAGCCCTGCGGGCCAGCTCCCTCCCCATGTGACCCTTCCACCAAAACCAACGGCACAAGCGGAGCAATAAAGCAGATATTAATGTATTAAATATGGGGTTAATACCCCTTAAACCTTGGTTAAGTGTGCTAATACATATTCTAATCCTTATTTGTATGAAATTCTCTTAGTGCACCATTAGCCTCATAAACAGGTTTGAACATTTAATTAAAATGTATTTAGGTTGGCGGTGAATTCGGTGGAGTCTGCCAATTTTGGCAGCCTTAACTGGAGTCTTCTCCAGTTTTGGAGGAGATTTCCTAGGAAAATTAAATGAGGCATATCTTTTGCAATTTTCGACCAAATTGAGAGCAATAAGAGTCATTTCTGATAGATTTGGACATTCTGGACTCATTGAAGCATGTTTTAGGAGCTGTAGGTTAATGTACACAAAAAAAAAAAATCACTTTTGAGATAATACATAGGCCCAAGCCATCGAAGCTAGACCAAGGATATGTAGCCGAGGAGGGGTGAACTCCTTCATCAAAACTCTGTGTTGATGGATCAATTTTGATGGTTTTCTATACTTTTTTTTGTTGTTGTTCAGCATATGTATTTCATGCTTTATGCTCTTTAAATTTATGTTAAAGCTCAGCTCATTTACCTGTTTGACACACATAAACACCAAGGAAACCTATGCACAATAAGCATAAGATTAGAAAAATAATTTTAAATCTGAATATGAAATTAGCACAGCAAAACTAATGTTCATACTCAGATCAATTTGGTATCAGATCCTCATTGAAATGTTATTTTCTTGATAGTTCCTTGAGTTTTGTGCAAGTAGTTTTTTAATGGTTTCAAATTTGTGATGCTGACAAGGTTAAAGTTGCAAAGAGGTGAAGGGAAATTCTTGGTTGCAAGTCCTGAGATTAGGACCAGAAGAAGGAGAGCCACAAGGGCACCATCTCCACCCAAATTTTCACTCACAGCTGCACTTGAAGCACCTCACGTTTTGTCTCAAGAAGCTGAGATTGAAGCGGTACAAGCAACAAAATCTGAGCTTGAATCCATAGCCATCATGTCAAGTGTTGGAGAAATTGAAGATCATTCAAAAGAGGGTGATGTCAAGAGAGACTCCAATGACATAAAGAGGATGGTTAAAATTATGTTTGATGCATTTCCTGCTGGGATGGCAGGAGAAGGTTCTAAGCCTCCTCATGGAGAAGGAACTTCAGATGATAAGAAGGATGAAGAGAAGTATTCAAAGGGTAGTTGAGGAAAGCCACATCCATCTCCACCATCTTGATCATCCTCATCATCACCATCAACATCATCTTCCACTTCCACCACAAAAACTACCCATACTCACTCAAAAGCCACAAAAGGAAAAACACCCTTACTCAAACTTGATGTCAAATTTTATCTTCCAATGTATAATGGCGAGGTAAATGCAGAAATATTGCACAAATGGATACACCAAAAGGAGGTGTATTGCAGAATTTAGAACCTTCATGAATATGATATAAAGATTCAATTGGCTTCTTTGAGGATGGAAGGATTAGCACTTGTATGGTGGGAATCAAGGAATGAAGAAGAGATTAAAAACTACAGTAATATATCTATGTCTTGGTCAATTTTTATTGCTTCCATTAAAAGGAAATTCTATCCCTTAGATTACATGCAAAAGGCCATTATGGATTGGCAAAATTTTAGACAGTTGAAAGGGAAAAGTGTGCAAGATTATACTCATGAATTTAGGAGAAGAGCTCTTATTTTGGGTATTAATTTATATTCCCGGGAAACTTTGTTAAATTACATTGGGGGTTTGCACAATTACCTTAGGCACACTATTCTCATGTTTAATCCCACAAACATAGATGAGGTTTGTGTTAAAGCCACACACTTATAAGCACGAGGGAAACAAAACATAGATGAGAAAAATGATAGTGAGGGTAAAGGAAAGGGAAAATTTTATGGAAGAGGAAAGAGAAATAGATATGTAAAAAGAGAGAAGGAAAAACTCACATGTAAACATTGTTTGAAGAATGGCCATGATGAAGACCACTATTGGCAACTTCATCCAGAGGTGAAGCCAAAAAAAAATGAAAGCCAAAGAAAAAGCGAAAATTGTTGTTATAGTTGAACATGACTTAGGTTCAAACTCGAGAGATGAGACAACGATTACAGACTTGGGTTTGAAAGGTAAGCATATAGCAAGCACTAGTTCTTCAAATTGTTCCAATGTCACTCAAGATGAAGATACAAGAATATAAGTTTTCCATATTAGAGTCGTCTCTAAACATACAAAGATAGACATAATTTTTGATAGTGGGTCACAAGCTAATCTGATTTCCGAAGACTCGGTTAAGTAGCTAAACCTTGAAACTATTAGACATCCAATACCTTATCCTTTAGGGTGGATATGCAAGAATTAAAACTTGCAGGTTACAAGGGAGTGCACACTAAGATTCGCCATCAATTCAAACTTTCTTGATGAATTTGAACTTGATGTGGTGTCGCTTGAGATATTAGGTATTGTATTGGGAAGTCCTTATCCATATGATAGGAAAGCAGGATTTCAGCACCATGAGAATACGTATCACTTGTTTAAAGATGGAATTGATTACATAGTTAGAGCGCATAAGAAGAAGACAAGTTTGTCACTTATACATGCAGGAGAAAGGAAGAGAATAGTGAATGCAAGTCAGAATTTGACATTGTTAATTTGAATCAAACCTTTCAAAAATATGCATCGAATGAAAAAGTTGATTTCATTTAGGTTTCTTATGCTTGTAATGAGATTTTTCAGGACTCTAATAGGTTTCTTTTCAAGGAGGTGAACAAGATGTAAAACATTTGCAACAGTCAACATCAGTGTTGAGCAGTGTTGGAAACAATATGTCGGTGCAAGAGAGTGAAAAATTCAAAGAGAAAGTGAAAAATCAGTTTGACAAAGAAGGCATGGGTTCCAAAAATGATTTTTTTGGTTTCCAAAGGGTACATGGCAATGGCGAAGATACTTGGTCACTAGAGTCGACGCAAGTACAAAGCAATATCAGTTAAGAATCGCCATGGCAACAGTGTGCAAGGTGTGACAGTTTTTAAGTTTACTTTGATTAATGAACAAGGTAGGAACAAGATGGTTTCTTCAAGAATAGCTTGTTTCTCTGCAAATTCATGGAAATTGTAGCATGACGGTGTCAACGACATCATGAAAAGGATGCAAGAGTCAAGGAAAAATTTAAGTTTTTGTGAAAAGCTTAATTTTATGAAAATGGGAAAATTTCAGTAGATAGAGACTGGAAGGGTGAGAGAACAATACCCTCATCCACATTATCAGTAATCATGTTGAGATTCAGCAAGATGATGAGCTTAGAGAAAAGAGTCGCCTTCACTAAGTGGACCCGCAGGCTATTTTTGGCGCAAAGTCTTTTTTTAGACTATGTCTATTTTAAGACATGTCGATCATATTCTATGAGTTTTAGGATGCTATTTGTGGATGGTTGGTCAATTTTTAAAAAATAGATGGACTTCTTTTTTTAGACATATTTGGTAGAATCTATTTTTATATTGCCAGTCTAAAAATAGATATGTCGAATATTATTAGCTCTTAATAATATTTGGACTCTAAACATTATCTTATTCTCTTGGAGCACTTCAGTTAAGTGCACAGATGTGGCACAGCAGCTAACAGAAGGAATTACGCTATTCCTAAGGGTTTACTGGAGATAATGCATGGAGGACTTCAGTGAGAACTCATGTGACAAAGTTTGGTGGAGTTATAGAAGTAGTTGGTGGAGTTGTGTTTAGTTTAACTCAGTTAGACATAGTTGAGCTAGTTGTATCTAGTCTAACTGATTGATACACTAGTGAGAGCGGTGTGAATTAATTAATAATTAATTCACTAAATATTAAATCATTAATCAACTGAAGAATACATCAGTTAACTATAGTGCATGGCAGTTTCAGTGGAGACCAGTGGAGAGGTAGGTGAAAGAGCAAGTGTGACTATCAGTTGTGACTATAATGATGCATTGATTGCATCCAACACTCATTGGAGATGCCAATGAGGATTACGTAGTAAATCCTAGAGAAATTTGAGTTCATTCAGAGCCATTCTTCAGCAGATATTGCGCAGTAGAGGCAGGCTAGTAGGTGGCAAACATCAGTGCATGGATTTGCAAGATCAGGCCTGATTAGTGTGTAGCGATTGTATTGTACTGAGAGCTTGATATGATCAGCTTTGTATGAGGATTGTTACATGATATCTATGACATATATTATATACAGATAGTTGGGGTTTTCAGCTTCAAGCTTTCCCGTTAAACAACTGTGTTAATGTGTGTGAATTTTTATGGTTTCATGTGTGCATTGCAATTGATTTAATTTCTGCATGTGATGATCAATGGTGGAATAGATTCTGCATTGTGCATGAAGTTAAAATAGTGTGTGATTAGGAGAATATTGGACATATAACACATAAGTTATTTAATTTCTACATGGTATCAGAGCAGTTGATCATTGGAGCAGATTGCAATTATTAAAGCGGTTGAGTTTTGTGCTGGTGGAATTCGAATTTGCTGCAGTGTTTTCCTGGTGTCGAAGTTGAGCATTCATTGAAATGTCTTTCAACGGATTGCGATTGGAGTATGCCCTTGATGGCAGCTTGAATTATATTGCATGGAAGGATAGGATGGAGGTAGTGCTAGAGGATAATGGGCTGAAGGAGTTCATAGATGCTAAGATTCCAAAGCTTGGTTCTAGCGATGTTGCCGCACTTGATGCATGGCAAAAGAAAATGGAAAAGTGTTGAAGGATTATGTTGGAAGGTGTGAAGGATCACATTGTTTCCAGCCTTCATGGAAAATCTACTCCATTCTTAATTTGTAAATCTTTGACAGACTTGTTCCAAAGCAAAAGCAACTAGAGGAAGTTGGCGCTTAAAGATGAACTCAGGAAAATAAAAATGGAGAAAGGCGACAACATACCCAAGTACCTCATGAAGTTTTTCTAGTGCAGGGATGAGCTGGGAAGTGTGGGGGTTACTTTTGATGAAGAATACTTGGTGAGCTTGTATCTCCTTGGGCTTCCAAAGAGTTGGCATAGTTACGAAGACTTTGTCAAAGGACGGGAGAAACTACCAGGATGGGAGCGACTTTGGTCGGATATTGTGCAGGAGGAGATAAGGCAGGGTACCAGGGATGGATCTTCATCGAAGAATGAAGATGAAGAAAATTTCGCTTTGAAAGGCTCGCCAAAAACGAGAAGGAAGGGAAGAAAAATCCTTCTCAATCCGTCTCTGAAAGGCGAAGCGGGGACTTGTCCAAGGTGAAGTTATTTCACTATCACCAACACAGACATTACGCCACTAATTGTCCACAGAAGAAGAAAAATAAGCAGGCTGCTGGATCTGCAGCTGGAGAGGCCTTAGCCTCGCAGTTTGAGCTATATTTTTCACTGATCGCATGCTTGGTTTCAAGTGTGATGGGATCAGTGTGGCTTCTTGACAGTGTTGTGTCTTTCCATATGACTGGAGACAAAGATTTGTTTAGTGATCTGGATGAGAAGGATCTTGGAGTGCACATCGAGATGGGCGATGATGGTAGATACAATGCGACTGGTATCGAGACCATTTCCTTTGAGAGGGAGTCTGGTAAACCTTTCATATTGAAGGATGTCATGCATGTTCTAGGATTGAAGAAGAATCTGATCTCTGTGACGATGTTGGAAGACAAGGGTTATGATGTTGTTTTTAGCGAGGGAAAGGCTTTCCTGCGCAGTAAAACAACTGGTGAAACCCGGAGGATAGGGATTCCAGTGTAATGTTCCAAAATTTTTGCAAATAAATTGGAACATTAATTTTTGCTCATATTATATAGGAGATAAATAAGATGGGTAAGGAGACCCATTTTCATAAATAAAATCCAGCATAAGGTGAGAAGGGATCCATGGAGTAGCCATTTTGCACCTCCTAATGTAAAAAGAGGGAAAACACATGAGGATGAGGCCATGTTGACCAAGTCAATAGCGTAGCTTAAGAGGGTGTAGCTTTGATCCGAATCTTGGGGGGAGGCCCCCAAGATCTAAAAAGTTGAAATAGATCTGACAATATCTGCAAAATTAGAATGCCAGAAAAGAAGAGAGAACACAAAGAAAATAAAACCACAAAGAAACTTGTTTTATTAAAACAAAGAATAATTGTAGAAGCTACATTGTGGCGGACAATCTGTCCTTTTACAAAGTGAGGCTTGTTATTTATAGCCTTTTTTGAGATACAATACCATAGGTGGATACCATGGGCCAATACCATGGGTAGATACCACTTACATTACCATGGGTAAATCCCATGTGTGGATGAATACCATGGGTGGATACATACCATGGGTCACTTATAATACCATGGGTGAATAAATATCATGGGTGGATGAATAGCATGGGTCGATGCCATTTACAATACCATGGGTAAATTCCATGGGTGGATGGATAACATGGGTAGATGAATACCATGAGTTGATGCCATTTTCCATTCGGATCATTCCTCCCTCCTTAAGAAGCAATGGTCCCCATTGCGTGAAGTTCCCCCCCTGAGAAGCCTTTGTTGAATATGAATAGCCACTGAAGAGAATATTTTTGTGTATTTAACCCATAACTGTGATGAACGAAGATCCGAGGATAGAGATACCCTGTAATGCTTGTGACCAACTGTGATACTAACAGTGTGCGGCCTAGCAAATGGACTTCGATGAAGTGTGGGTTTGTGGATGAACCAAAACCATGAAAAACGAAGATCCGAGGATAGAGATACCCTGTAATGCTTGTGACCAACTGTGTGACTAACAGTGTGCGGCCTAGCAAATGGACTTCGATGAAAATGATTTTGTGCGGTTGACCCATAACCATGATGCTGATTATTGAAGTAGCAAGTGCCTACATAGCTTGGGGTGGGAGGGCATGTTTCCAAATATCCCAAGCCGAATGCTGCTATGTTGAAACTGAAATGTGAAGCAGGTGCCTACTAAAGCGAGATGGGAGGGCACGTCTCCAAAGGGAACCCGCTCCAAATGCTGCTCCAGATTTAAAATGAGCATAACTCGGTAAATATAAATCAGAATATTTATTATAACCTGTTTTTGGAAATGGAATGATCATTCTGCATCTTCTCATGTGTTTGAAACTACTATCTGGAGAATCTAGACCCGCAGATTCGCGTTGGAACTGTTTCGCCGTCACAAAATTTCTGAAAAAATAGTTGATTTTAAATCAACAATAACTCCCACATCCGGACTCCGATTCGACCGATTTTTTTTTTGAACTCAGGTGATTTTTTAAGAAGAGCTCAGATCTATATCCATTCTTCTGAAATTTTGCACTGAAAATTGCGAAAAATGACAGGAGAGCCGCCGTCCATGAATTGTCGTCAGAAAAATTGCTTCAACATTGCTGCTTTTGAATCAGCGATATCTCCCTCATCCGAACTCCAATTTGGCCAATTTTTTTTTTGAATTTGAGTATTTTTTTGCAAGGAATCCAGATCTGGTATTTGTTTTTGAAAATTTTTCACCAAAAGTTTCAGATCTGATCTAAAAACTCGCCGCCCAAAAACATTCATGGATTTTGTTGAAGATTGTTGCAAAACATTGAAACTGAAATATGTTTCAAACCCTCATTCCCATGTAGGCGTAACTTGAATCTGATACCACTGATCCGAATCTTG
Organism: Pinus albicaulis; assembly: GCA_034641835.2. Taxonomy (NCBI): domain Eukaryota; kingdom Viridiplantae; phylum Streptophyta; class Pinopsida; order Pinales; family Pinaceae; genus Pinus; species Pinus albicaulis. The sequence continues at coordinate 1,244,306,608 of CM076584.1, forward strand.
GGGGGAGGCCCCCAAGATCTAAAAATTTGAAATAGATCTGACAAGATCTGCAAAATTAGAATGCCAGAAAAGAAGAGAGAACACAAAGAAAATAAAACCACAAAGAAACTTGTTTTATTAAAACAGAGAATAATTGTAGAAGCTACATTGTGGCAGACCATCTGTCCTTTTACAAAGTGAGGCTTGTTATTTATAGCCCTTTTTTTAGATAGACTACCATAGGTGGATACCATGGGCCAATACCACGGGTAGATACCACTTACATTACCATGGGTAAATCCCATGTGTGGATGAATACCATGGGTGGATACATACCATGGGTCACTTACAATGCCATGGGCGAATAAATATCATGGGTGGATGAATACCATGGGTCGATGCCATTTACAATACCATGGGTAAATTCCATGGGTGGATAGATAACATGGGTAGATGAATACCATGAGTTGATGCCATTTTCCATTCGGATCAAGCTTGCTTGGGAAGACAGCGCAGTTAGAGAGGGAGGAAGATTCCTTGTGGGAGAAACCCTAATTGGGTGAGGTCCATGGCATAGAGACATCATTTTGCATATAAGGAGGATGAGGCAGCCATAGAGAGCATTATTGAAGATTTGGACTTTGAGTCTATTTGCAGTCTCCAGTTGTTCAGTTGAGTTGCAGTGCCCTTGGCACGAGGGATTCCTGTTTAGGAGTTCCTCTCCTCCCTTGAGTGGCTCAAGGAGGATTGCTCTTCATTTCTCTATATCCAGGCATTTGGCCATAGCCATTACTTCATCTACAGCGCAGTCACTGGGTTGTGTTGTAGGTGTTGCAGTGGAGGAGATTCCACAACACCATTCCTTGTATCATCTCTCATAGGAAGGAGTTCCTATTCTTTTGGAAGATCATCAAGGAGTGTTTCTAGAGCTGATTTTCATATTTTGGCAGTAGGCCAAGCTTCTCCCACCTTCATCAACACAGTCCCTTCCATAGACTACATTATCTCAGAGTTTGTCTGCAGTGGGGGTTTGCTCCATCATTTTGGAGGAAGAGATTTCTTGTGCCAGGATTAGCCTTGCACTTAAGGAATCCATTGGAGGAGGTTGTTTCAGTTTCCAGGACATATTCATTCTCCTCCTTCTATTTTCTATTTTGAGTTGCTGCTGCTACCCAGCAACTCTGGCATTATTGTATCTACAAATTTTGTACATCTATTATAGCCAATCCTTTAGAGGATTGTTGTAGTGTTGTTTTCAGGGGTTGAGAGCTTGCTCCCCCTCATTTCTTGAGCTATTATTGTAATATCAGTTCATTACCATTTTACATGTTGCAGTGTCTCCATTTGACTGTGCAGTCATAGCTAGGGTTCACATGTGTAGCAGTGTTTATCTCATGATTCTTGTACTTCTGCCTTGAGGATTGACATTGTTCATCTTGAGCATCATTTCCCTCAAGAGTTTGTATACATTTGCAGCTGCTGTTAATATAATAATATGGCTATGAGTTCTCTGGAATTTTCTGAAGTTTATGCAAGTTACTCTTCATGTTTATGTTTTTCATATTGCTATAGCTCACTTTGAGCGGAATTCTTCAAGCAGCTCTATAGACAGAGTCTGAAAAGGGCCAGCTAGCCTCTGGATCTCACACTTCCTTGAGAAGGTGACACATCTGGTAAATGCCCCTTCAGTCAATCTATGGAATAGATTGCTGATTGCTGACATTCCTGAAAAAGGAACATTACAGTGGTATCAGAGCATCTTTCTTGGCTCAACCTGTGGCCTTCAAGTCCAAGAAAGAAGGAATCAAGATGATGAAGAGGAAGAGCTTGTTCTCATCAGTTTTTAGATCTAGAAAGAAGCTCTCCAAAGGGGTTGAGGAGAAAGAAGAAAGAGAAGAGGAAGGTCCTTGCACTTCCTATTCTCATCAAGGAGACATAATTTTGAGCAGGAAGAAGACTCCATTTTCTGATGGAGAAAAAGGGGATAAGCTTACAATGCTTCTTCCTAAATCTGCACAGAGCATTCATGAAGATCTCAAGGAGATTAGGAGGGAAACAGATGAAGAATCCCCAAGAGGGTTTGATCCTAAAGCAAACTCTAGATTTGTACATAGTGGGTGTGAGCATTCAGCCACACACTATGAGGGTTAGCGCAGTCATAGTCCCAGCAGTCCCATAAGAGAGGTGGAAGAGGAAGAAGGAGTGACCAAGGAGAAAAGGCAACATGTTAGATCCTATTTATCACATTTTGATGGTTCACTTGTCGGTTCAGCCAAAGCTTGGGTGGAGGAATTAGACACCTTTTTGCAGTAGCACCAAATTCTGGAAAATCAAGCTACCAGAGTTGCAGCGCTACATATGATAGGTAAGGCCTATGCTTTGTGGATCTTTGAATCCTTTTCTTTGAAGAATAATGACATTACATCTTATGCAAATTTCACTAAGGCATTAGTGAAGAGGTTTGATGGGAGGATTCATGAGACACACATGATGGGTTTGCACAAAGAAAACCAAACAAAACCCTTACATGAAAACAAAATGCCTCTTTAGAAAACAGTGGATGAGGCCAAAAATCTGAACCAAAACTTGTTGGAGAGGGAACTTTCATCTCACATCTTGGAGCAAGGAAGCATGGGGGTCTCTTTGTTTAAAGAGGATCCAATTGTTGGGAGGTAGCCCATTCATGTGGAGAAGTTTGGGGGCAGCAGCACTGTCATTTCTAGAGCATATCTAGAATCTCAGGCAGAGAGGAGAGGAGCTCATGCTCCAAAGAGAGGGACCCTTGCAACTTTGCAGAAAGATCCTCAGGATCTCATGTGTGGAGATCAAGGCACAATTCATGTGCCATTATTGGAGAGGTGTGAAACCATGGAGTCACAAGGAGGAGATGGGGAGAAGAACCCGCAGCATGAGTTGAGGAGTACTCACCCATATCCATTTTTGGAGGTTATTGCACCAAGGAGGGAGGTCGGATTGCGCAGTCAGGGCATGGACATAAGTGTTCATCCATATGTTCAGTCTTCTCTTGATGGAGATGTCTCACCACATGGAGGCATTTCTCCCAGGGGGCCACTAGTTTAGCAAAGGAGGATGGTTGCTTCACACTTGGAGGCACCACTCATTGATTCTATAGAGGTGGGAACCTTGGGAGAGCTTGAGACAGTAGTGGGAGTTTTGGATGAATTCATGAAGGAGGGATACAATTCCTCAACCTCATCTACACCTACTCTCATTGCAGATTCTGCGCTATGGCATAAGCAGCCTAGGAAGGATAGCAACCTTCCAATTTGTGGCTTAGGCATAGGATATGTCAAGGAGGAGGACAGCTATATGACAGATGTTCTTCATGAGGAACTACCAGCGCCATCATGATGGAGGATATTTCTGCGTTGGAACTCCCGGCTATTGGTGGGATATTCCAATGATTCTTTCACCTGCAGGACATCTGATGATCAGCATAGGAGGAGATGCACCAGCCATATGGAGATGGATGAATCAGCACAGCCACCCCTTTTCCCTTTATGGATGAGAGGAGATTCATCTATGAGTCCCTCAATTGATATGAGCAGAGAACATGGTAAGGGTGTACATTGTTTTTCACATGATCATTTGTATGATATATGTATGCATCCCTTAACCATACACATGCAGGAGAATGCTCTAAGGAAGAGCATACATTTTGCTAGACCTCATGGTTTAGTGGGGGCCATAAGCATGGCTAATGGCCATTATCTTGGAGGAATTGGGGAGGATAGAGATCATGGAGGACATGCTCAATTTTCAGCAGGTATCATTTACCTTCCCCAAGCTTGTGAGGATATTGATGCAACACACCGATGGTTGAGCAGCCACCATTTTTATCAGTCTCTATGGCAGTGCAGCACTAAGCTACGCTGGTTGCACTTGAGGGACCATTGTCCTTCTCATTCGTTACACATGGCAGCAAGCATGATGCTCCTATTTTCTCCCTATGATTCTATTGTCCATGCCTTTATGAGGATCAGGGTTGAGGAGGAGACACATAGGATGGATGTGTCCACTGAGGGAGGAGTCCCTCACATATTTTGCATTACATGTTCTGATGGGAACATGAGAAAGGGTATGGCCACTACAGCAGCAACAATGTTTTATTATGGGGTGAGCCATATGATGGGTATGAGACCATATGAGGATGATTCCCGACTCATCACATATCGAGATGTTTGGGCCAGCATGTCTTGCAGCGTTGCGGGAGAGACCTTGGGAGGTCAAGCCTTCTCCTTGCCAATTGATGGAAACATTATTGCAGCCCAGGATTAGCAGACACTCTACACTTATCTTAAGTGGAGAGATGGATAGCGTGGGGTAGACTATATGGTCTACCATGTGCAGATTTTCATCCCACCTTCTTTTCCGGAGCCAAAGGTGGATGACAGTTTCCTTGAGTTGCCTAGTTGGAAGGTGACTCAATTTGCATGGCGCATAGCTTGGGGATGGATGGACCATATGGGGGAGACAATTCCCATTATATTTCAGACTCCATTCCTCAAAATGGGGGGGGGGGGCCTCTAGACACCACTTGATATCCTCTTGAGCATTATACCTTACATGATGATGGCTTGACAGCTACTTGCATGCTAAGGAGAAGCACTGTGGAGGATTGGATTGATGAGATAGCATCACTGCACTTGGAGGAGATCATCATACAAGGATGCTACAAGCAGAGGAGAAGAAGACACAGTCTATCCTTTCACTTGCTTGAGGGCAAGCAATCTTTGGGAGGGGAGGACTGTAATGTTCCAAAATTTTTGCAAATAAATTGGAACATTAATTTTTTCTCATCTTATCAAGGAGATAAATAAGATGGGTAAGGAGACCCATTTTCATAAATAAAATCCCGCATGAGGTGAGAAAGGATCCATGGAGTAGCCATTTTTTCACCTCCTAATGTAAAAAGGGGGCAAACACATGAGGATGAGGCCATGTTGACTAAGTCAACAGCGCAGCCTAAGAGGGTGTAGCTTACATGGGAAGACAACGCAGTTAGAGAGGGAGGAAGATTCCTTGTGGGAGAAACCCTAATTGGGTGGGGTCCATGGCATAGAGACATCATTTTGCATATAAGGAGGATGAGGCATCCATAGAGAGCATTATTGAAGATTTGGACTTTGATTCTATTTGCAGTCTCCACCTGTTTAGCTGAGTTGCAATGCCCTTGGCACGAGGGATTCCTGTTTAGGAGTTCCTCTCCTCCATTGAGTAGCTCAAGGAGGATTACTCTTCATTTCTCCATATCCAGGCATTTTTCCATAGCCATTACTTCATATACAGCGCAGTCACTGGGTTGTGTTGCAAGTGCTGCAGTGGAGGAGATTCCACAACACCATTCCTTGTATCATCTCTCATAGGAAGGAGTTCCTATTCTTTGGGAAGATCAGCAAGGAGGGTTTCTAGAGCTGATTTGCATATTTTGGCAGTAGGCCAAGCTTCTCTCACCTTCATCAGCGCAGTCCCTTCCATAGACTACGTTACCTCAGAGTTTCTCTGCAATGGGGGTTTGCTCCATCATTTTGGAGGAAGATATTTCTTGTGCCGGGATCAGCCTTGCACTTAAGGAATCCATTAGAGGAGGTTGTTTCAGTTTCTAGGCCATATTCATTCTCCTCCTTCTATTTTATATTTTGAGTTGCTGCCACTACCCATCAATGCCAGCATTATTGTATCTACATATTTTGTACATCTATTATAGCCAATCCTTTAGAGGATTGTTGTAGTGTTGTTTTCAGGGGTTGAGAGCTTGCTCCCCCTCATTTCTTGAGCTATTATTGTAATATCATTTCATTACCATTTTACATGTTGCAGTGTCTCCATTTGACTGAGCAGTCATAGCTAGGGTTCACATGTGTAGCAGTGTTTATCTCATGATTCTTGTACTTCTTCCTTGAGGATTGGCATTGTTCATCTTGAGCATAATTTCCCTCAAGAGTTTGTATACATTTGCAGCTGCTATTAATATTATAAGATCGCTATGAGTTCTCTGGCATTTTCTGAATTTTATGCAAGTTACTCTTCATGTTTATTTTTTGCATATTGTTGTAGCTCACTTTGAGCGAAATTCTTCAAGCAGCTCTATAGACAGAGTCTGAAAAGGGCCAGCTAGCCTTCGGATCTCACACTTCCTTGAGAAGGTGACACATCTGGTAAATGCCCCTTCAGTCAATCTATGGAATAGATTGCTGATTTCTGACATTGTTGAAAAAGGAACATTACACCGAGTTAAGAATCTTTATCAATTGCAGGTAGATGGCTGCGCAGCAATGGCAGGAAAAACAGAAGGAGTGGTGAGCTGGGATGAGGGCGAATTGTGGCACAGGAGATTGGGCCATCTTCACCATGGCACTTTGAAAATTTTGCAGCAGATTTCTACTGGGCTTCCCAAGGGTACACTTGCGCAGTCAAATCAATGCAAGGGATGTACTTTGGGAAAATTTGTAAAGACCACTTTTCATGAGAAGGATATTCGCACCACGACGATCCTTGAGAGAATTCACACAGACGTGTGTGGACCTTTCTCAGTAGCTTCAATAGAAAAGCACGGGTATTATGTGATATTTGTTGATGAATTTTCTCGTAAGTGTCGGATCTTCTTCATGTAGAAGAAGAGCGAGACATACTCAAAGTTCTGTGAGTTCAAGGCGCTGGTTGAGAAACAGTCGGGGAAGCAGGTGAAAGCTCTTAGGAGCGATAATGGTGGTGAATACATCTCTGGAAAATTCAAAGACTTTTGCAGCACAGGAGGAATTCGAAGAGAGCTCATAGCGCCTCATAACCCACAGCAGAATGGGGTCGTGGAGAGAAAGAACAGAATGATCGTGGGTGCTGCATGGGTGATGTTGCATGGTCAGGGCCTTCCCATACACTTGTGGGCTGAGACATGCAACACTGCAGTTTATGTGCAAAACTGTTGTCCTCATAGAGTACTTGGCATGAGTACACCCAAAGAGGTGTTTTCTGGTAAGAACCCTAATATTTCTCATTTGAAGATTTTTGGCTCACCTGTTTATGTTCATGTGACGAAGGATGCCAAGAAGAAGCTGGAGCTGACCACAAAGGTAGGGATATTTTTGGGTACACAGAAACACCCCACAATTATCGTGTGTATTTTCCAGACAGTCGGATGACTATTGTGCTACGGGATATCAAATTTCATGAGGAGAAAGCCATGAAGTTGTCACTTGAGAGGGAGCTACACTTGCATGCAGATGAGGAGCTACTTGTTCCTAAAGATGAGCCTCAGGATGTGGATCAGCCACAAGAGGAGGTTCATGGAGTGGAAGAAACCACTCATGCACCGCCAAACATCAGAGGGCGGAAGCGCACTACAGAATTTGAGCGACTGAATCTTGATGCTGTACAAAATGTAGGAGTTCCTACATCACAGCCCAGATAGAGACAGTCACCTGACCGATTTACTGGATACATGGCTCTGATGAGCAAGTGTATCGTGATGGAGCCATCCTCTTTCTAGGAAGTTGTGGAGGATCCCGCATGGGTAGATGCCATGGTGGAAGAGTATGATTCGATTGTCAGAAACAATGCATGGGAGATTGTCCCAAGGCCGGAAGGGAAATCAGTGGTAGGTTCAAGAAGGATCTACAAAGTGAAGCAACTACTGACGGGAGCGTTGAGAATTACAAGGCAAGATTTATTGCCCGGGGCTTCTCACAGATCGAGGGGATCGACTATGAAGAAACCTTTGCACCTGTCGCAAGGTATTCTTCCATACGGACCATCCTTGCTCTCTCAGCGCAAATGGGTTTGCACATTCATCAGATGGATGTGAAGACAGTGTTCCTCAATGAAGTCATTGAGGAGGAGGTGTATATTGAGTAGCCTGAAGGATTCAAAATCTTTAGCAGCGATTCGCATGTGTGCAAACTCAAAAGAGTGTTGTATGGGCTGAAACAAGAACCTCGTACTTGGTACACATGGATAGACAGTTATTTCACTGGACTTGGTTTTTCCAAGAGTGAGGCGGATCCGAACCTATACCAAATTGTGGTGGAGGGTAAGTTGTTGATCATTGTACTTTATGTAGATAATTTAATACTAACAGGTGATGAACTATTGATACACTCTTGCAAGGCAGATATTTCAAAGGAGTTTGAGATGAAGAACTTGGGCCTCCTTCATTATTTCCTAGGATTGGAAATTTGGCAGCGGAAGGGTGGACTATTTGTGTCTCAAGGAAAGTAGCCCGGGAGATACTGGAGAAGTTTCACATGCAAGGCTACAAGCCTATTGACACTCCTCTTCCTGGTGGTTGGAGGAAAGAGGATGCTACATCGGCAGAGGTAGTGGATGCCACTATTTATCGATAGTTGGTTGGTTCGCTCATGTATTTGGTCAATACACGACCAAACATATGCTATGTTGTTAACCAGCTTTCACAAGCTATGGTTAAGCCTACCAAGCTCTTTTGGAAGGTAGGCAAGCATGTCCTGAGATATCTCAGGGGCACATCTAGATATGGATTGTGGTACAGACAGTCAGATGAGGTGAAGTTGCATGGCTTCACAGATGCAGATTGGGCAGGGATCCCAACGGACAGAAAGAGCACATCTAGAGGGATATTCAGTATCGGATCTACAGCAGTTTCTTGGTACAGTAGGAAACAGAGATCCGTGGCACTCAGTTCAGCGGAGGCCGAGTACATGGCAGCAAGTTTGGCTGCATGTGAGGCTACATGGATGAGGAAGATCCTGGTCGGGTTGTTCAGTTTTCACTTAGATCCTACTGTGATATTGTTGAGCTAATTTATGTACCTAAATTAACACAATTATTTCTTATCAATCCGGGTTGTTTATGCTTTGAGGCAAGTTCACTATATGTGAAGATCAGATGTAATCAAACCTTGAAAGATAAGTTATTCAAAAGCTAAAATTAATACATCCTATAATTCTAATTCAATTAGTTTAAAAAGAGGAAGAATATTGAAATGGTTCTTGACTCAAGAAGTCCACTTTCACCTCAATTACCACTTAATGAATCAGAGATTAAAACCAAGAACTTAAGATGGATAAATTATTAATGAAAGAAACTCTTAACTTAAGAGACACATCAGGTATTCCATCATAATTCATTCATCTCAATATCAAAATCTCAATGAGAAACTACTTGCATACAAACAAAGGAAACTAGTTTTAATTCATCATTTTAGTAGAAGGGATGCTCAACTTGAACACCTGTTTTTCCAACTCGATAAAGTGATGAATAAGCTATGAACTAATGAAATCAATCACTATGCATGAACCATGAAGCAATCTGAAATAAAGCTTTGAAAAACCAGTTCTACAATAACCAGATTACAAGGAAATAAAACTAGTTAACAAGGAAGTGTACTTAGCTTGAAATGGGGGCCCTCCACCCTTGCCTTGCACACTTGAGAGGTGATCTCAGAAGCTTAAATTCAGTTACACATCCATAGCATTGAACAGCAAAATAATAATAACACAAGTCTTCAAATTATCTCCTCAATCCAAAGGTGTCACAGCATAAAAGTATATTAAGTTAATACATAAGCCATCAAAGTTTTGGCTTTAAATAAGAAGTCTCATGAAACAAACTGATCTATATTCACTCAAACAAACCCATCTACTCTCATCCACCTATCTAAGTTGAATTCATTACTCTTATCCCAAGAAATATGACCAATCCCATAGAATCTCAAAACTGCCCTATTTCTATGGGATTTCTGAATGACTAGTCATGATTGACTAGCACCAAATGGGCCTAATAAAGCTTGTTATGTTCGAACTAAGCATAGCTGGCTTAATCCTAGTTGCAAAGCTGTCCATCCATGCATTCAATTCATGCCCAAGTGTCCTGCAACCACATCAACCATAGAGCTATTACGGGAATTTCTAAATCTGCCAATTTTGCACTAAAAACCAAACTTTCATAAAAACTTTAGAAATTGAAAAATTAAAATTAAATACCTGAATGGATATCAAATATACATCAAAATGGAATAAATGAAGGGAAAATGGATGGGAAATAGATGGATTAGTAAGTTTCTTTGAGCAAAAATAAGACCAAAACTAAGGCCCAACAGATATATTGTGATAATCATAGTTGCATTAAACTCTTGGTTAATCCAGTATTTCATGATAGATCTAAACATATTGACATCCAGTACCATCATATCAAATATTGTGTGCAGCGGAAGATCATGTTTCTTTCTTACATTCCTATGGAGGATCAGGATGCAGATATTCTGACAAAGGCGCTCACCAGGAGCAAATTTGAATACCATAGAGATAGGATCGGGGTGGCAGATAATCCCTATCTTGTTGAGAGGGAGTGTTGAGATTCAACAAGATGATGAGCTTAGTGAAAAGAGTCGCCTTCACTAAGTGGGTCCACAGGCTATTTTTGGCGCAAAGTATATTTTTAGACTATGCCTATTTTTAGACATGTCGATCATATTCTATCAGTTGCAGGATGCTATTTGTGGATGGTTGGTCAAGTTGTAAAAAATAGATGGACTTCTATTTTTAGATATATTGGGCAGAATATATTTTTAGATTGCCAGTCTAAAAATAGATATGTCGAATATTATTAGCTCTTAATAATATTTGGACTCTAAACATTATCTTATTCTCTTGGAGCACTTCAGTTAAGTGCATAGATATGGCACAGCACCTGACAGAAGGAATTATGCTATTCTTGAGGGTTTACTGGAGCTAATGCATGGAGGACTTCAGTTAGAACTCATGTGATAGAGTTTGGTGGAGTTATAGAAGTAGTTGGTGGAGTTGTGTTTAGTTTAACTCAGTTAGACACAGTTAAGCTAGTTGTATCTAGTCTAACTGATTGATACACTAGTGAGAGTGGTGTGAATTAATTAATAATTAATTCACTAAATATTAACTCATTAATCAATTGAAGAATACATCAGTTAACTACAGTGCATGGCAGTTTTAGTGGAGACTAGTGGAGAGGTAGGTGAAAGAGCAAGTGTGACTATCAGTTGTGACTATAGTGATGCATTGATTGCATCCAACACTTAGTGGAGATGCCAATGAGGATTGCGCAGTCAATCCTGGAGCAATTCGAGTTGATTCAGATCCATTCTTCAGTAGATATTACGCAGTAGAGGCAGGCTAGCATGTGGCAAATATCAGTGCATGGATTTGCAAAATCATGCCTGATTAGTGTGTAGCGATTGTATTGTACTGAGAGCTTGATATGATCAGCTTTATATGAGGATTGTTACATGATCTCTATGACATATATTATATACAGATAGTTAGGGTTTTCAGCTTCAGGCTTTCCCGTTAAACAACTGTGTTAATGTGTGTGAATTTTTATGGTTTCATGTGTGCATTGCAATTGATTCAATTTCCGCATGTGATGATCAATGGTGGAATAGATTCTGTATTGTGCATGAAGTTAAAATAGTGTGTGATCAGGAGAATCTTGGACATATAACACATAATTTATATAATTTCTACAAATAAAAGAGATTTTGGGGTCCAAAAGGCTTCTAGTGGGGAGGAATGATTAGGTTCTCAGTGTGAAAGCTCAAAAATGAAAGTGCTCATAATTTATTGGAAACTGAACGACAGCGAAGAGCTCATCGTCAGGATCTGATGCGATTCGTTTAGTCGAAAACGGAGTCCAGATGAAGAAGATAGAGCCTGTTGTTCATTTTCCTAAACAACTAAAAACTTTTCAAAATAGTGACAAGTTGATGACATGGCAACCCAGTTAGCATACAAGGTATATTCTGGAAATATTCTTCTGTTTTTTCCCAATGACACTGTGACAAGTGTCACATCAAGATTCACCAAATTGGTTTGAAGGTGAATTTTTTTTAAGTATGCTCCTAAGGTTGAATGAGAATTTTTTTAATGGTTTGGGACAACCCAACCAGAGGCTGACACGTGGTGCAGCCAAGGGCTGCCACGTGTCCCCTCTGGTGGACCCTCTCCAATGGTCAAAATTTCATTTTTGTATTCAATGGTCTGAAACATATATTAAGGTTCAATTGTCGAATTATTATACAATGATATGGTGGTCGAATTAATGTTGTAATGGGAGGATTAAATATATATTATTAAGCGCATTTGTAATATCCAAAGTCCAAGCATATACATTTATATCGTGGCACAATTTAACTATCTGAAGGTTAGACCTTGGTTAAAACTCTGGTGCAAAATTTTATGTATAGAATGGGCAGAGGTCGGGGCTCGACCCCACAACCTCCCCCACAACATCGCAACGACTTACCAATAGCCCACTTCACAAGATCTTAATAGGCTATGCGCCTGACTACTACTTATGTTGATATGAACTCTCTGACGGGGGTTTGGAAGTGGCTAGGCCCCTCCCCATGCTACCCTTCCACCAAAACCAACAGAAGTAATAAAGTGGAGATTAATGCATTAATCACGGGCTTAATACCCCTTAAACCTTGGTTAAGTGCGCTAATACATATTCTAATCCAAATTTGTATAAAATTTTCTTAGTGCGCCATTAGCCACATAAACATGTTTAAACATTTAATTAAACTGCAGTTAGGTTGGCAGTGAATTCGACAGAGTCTGCCAAGTTCGGTGGACCTCCAACTTTGGTGGCCTTAACTGGAGTCTTCTCTAGTTTTGGAGGATATTTCCTAGGAAAATTAAATGAGGCATATATTTTGCAATTTCCGACCAAATTGAAAGAAATAAGAGTCCTTTCTAATATATTTTAACATTCTCGACTCATTGAAGCATGTTATAGGACCTATAGGTGAATGTAAACAATTTTTTTTTTCTCTTTTGAGCTAATACAGAGGCCCAATCCATGGAAGTTGGACCAAGGAGATGTAGACTAGGAGGGGTGAAATCCTTCATCAAAACTCTGTGTTTATGGATCAATTGTGATGGTTTGTTATACTTATTTTTGTTGTTGTTTAGCATATGTATTTCATGTTTTATGCTCTTGAAATTTATGTTAAAATTCAGCTCATTTCCCTGTTTGACACACATAAACACCAAGGAAACCTATGCAAAATAAGCATAAGATCAGAAAATTAATTTTAAATCTGAAGATGAAATTAGCACATCAACATCAAAACTAACATTCATACTCAGATCAGTTAAAGTCACATAAATTTCATATGTCCAATCCCCCTGTGGAGACTTAAATGCAAATACACTAAAATTAAGCACTTAGTAAAATCAATCAATAAATATTGCATGAGATTACAAAAATATTATTTTAGCCTAGGATCTTGGGATACGCAGAGTGAGAAAACTTCCCAAGATTGCAAAACTTGAGACTAATGTCAATAAAGAGTGAATGTCTTGTTGCACTCATACTATCGGGAACGCTCCCCTCACAAAGGAGTTAAACGTGAGACAAAATTGGTGTGTGTGAGAAGGTAGCCTGCCTTCTATTGCATATCCAATGGGAATTATGTGTATTTGGGGTCCCTTCAGGGATGTCGAAATTGGATCCGGGATCCAGGTTTTCTACCCATACAGCGTGTTGTCCACGACCGTGACCCCCCTGGTAGTGTTTGTGATTTGAGGTATCCATAGTGGCCATACTTTAGGAATGAACACAAGGTGACTAGGGTGGGATGCCCTGGTACCTGACACAAATGGACCTTCTCTATCTTTGGTTTTTGGGAGGGTACTCGTCTTCACAAGAGTAATTGGCCCCATTATCTAAGGTTCGGGTGAAGCTCAAGAGTAACAGGTTCTATACATATGACCAACTCTCTCTGTTTGCTATTGTGATACTCAGTATCATCTCCAGTGAATGGTAGTTCTTAGAGAGGGTCTTTCCCCTTTGGCTTCTTGTTGATTGCATTTTAGAGTTCTTTTATTTTTTTTAGGTGTTGCCTTGATTATCACTCAGACTTAATAATATATCACATTAAAATTTTGATAAAATTTATTGGTCACTTTGGCGTCCTTCGACCCTCGTCGTCTGTCTAGACGAAAAATAGGCCATTAGGGGAATTTTTAGGTTTAAAATAGGCCTCCTAAGAAAAATGTACAACAAAAATAAACTTTATAAGAACCAATAGGATTCAAGATGATGATGTCAACCATAGGGGATAATTCACCATTTTTGGAGTGAAAAAGTAAAAAGATTAAAAAATAATAAAATAATAAAACCACTTTTTCAACTCGTATTTTAAACTTATCTCCCTAGGGTTTTACTCAACTTTCAAGCAGGAGTACTCGTTGGATGAAAATTTTAATTCCTCGTCCAATGAGTACCCATGTTGCATACTTTCGATGGAACCTGCTACACAAAAAATGATAAATACATGAAAAAACTTGATTGTAATCACGTTTTTCATGTATTTCTCTTTTTTCATGTACCAGGTTCCATCAAAAGTATGGAACATGGGTACTCCTTGGATGAGGAATCAAATTATGCATCCGACAACTATTGATGATCGAAATTTGAGTAAACCCATAGGGAGATAAGTTGAGAATACTAGTTGAAAAAAAATAGTTTTTACTTTTTTCCCTTTAAAATTTGATGATGTAATCTAATATTATTTTATTATTTCCACTATTATTTTATAATTTCCTTAGGAGCTCAATTTTAGACCTCAAAATTCCCTTAATGCTTCCTCCATTGAACCTGGAATATTTTTCGAGTCTCGGTGACCCAAATTCTTCTTCAGGAGAATAGTCACGAGTGTTGAGCCTTGTTTCACACAATGTTCCCCAAGATCTTATATTTTCTGAGGATCCTTTCATTGAAGAAGATGTCCCTCTGGAATGTTCCCACTTAGCCTTAGCTAAGAGGAACATTCAATTTTGTTTTAATTTCTGTTGCATGAATAAATGAATAAAGGAGGACGTGTGAAACTCCTGAAAAGTCTGAATAAATCAATGCCCATGTGAACAAAGACAAATCAGGGCCATGTAAATAATCACTTGTAGGTGTGAAAGAGGTTTGAGCTAAGTTTGGGTCAACCTTGACCAAATCAACAACGATGTCTAAGTTCATTGCATCTCCAAAAGGGACAACGCATTTCTAGAAGGAAGACTCTCATGTGAAAATGGCTAACTCATCAAGGTGGTTTAGGGTTTGCAAAGGCTTTCTCATCTTATAAAAGGAAAGGGAGGGTAGCAAGAGAAGGTTTTTTATTGATCATATTTCTGAGTATTTGTCTTCTTAGACAAATGCCATTCTCTGTTGTTTAGTGGAGGATTGTACTTGGAATTCCTATGCAGGGATTTCACCTCTTCCTTTGAGGATTCTTGGAGGAGTATTTGTTGAATTGAACCACTATCAGGCTTGAGGCCAAGCTCTACTTCCATTAGCAGCGCTGATCCATTGAGGTTTTTGCTGCTTCTGCAAGCTGCAGCAAGTGGGAGTCTAGATCTGCAGAGATCTAGTGTATTTTTGGGAGCCTCTTCTCATGGAGTGTGTCTTTTAACCTCCTGGAAGAGTGTCTCTTCTCTTTGTACTTCAGATCTGCAATTTTGCAGTTGTTATCTATGTCATTTGAGCTACAGCAATGTTCATATTGAAAGACTGTGTTATTTTGGTGTGAAGCTCTTTATGGTGTTTTTCTCATAGTTTAGATCAGAGATCTTTAGTGCTAAGCTTTGCCTTCCACTTGGTGATCCATGGATTACCTTGATGATCCATGTTTTGTTTAGATTTGATCCATTGTAATGAAATGTTACGTTCAGAAATTTACTATAGCATTTTACATATTTGCAACTTGTTTCTCAGATCTACTCTTATTTATGCATGCTTTTGTCAAAATTCCAAGGGGATCTTGAAGAGAAAACTATCTAGTTTCCAGATCCTAAATAGATCTGATGTTTTTTCCATATATCTTCCCTAGATCTAAGTTGTAACTTCTAGCTGTTGAAGCTCCTTAAAAATAATGTTGTTGAGCCATTTCTACAAATGTACATGTGTTCTATCTCTCTTTTCTAAACATTTATTGCTATATTGTCTCCTTCATTCTACTATAAATTGAAAGAACTCCATTATAATGCTGATTTGCTGCTGTATTACTAAAATATGAGCCTCATTGTTGATCTGCTCTGAATATTTGATAAAAATGCGCAATTCCTGAAGCAGTGTTTACATCTTGCTATAGCCTTCCTCTTTGGGTGCTTTTTAACTAGTCTAGTTTGTGGGAGATCTGTTTAGTGTATCTAAACTGATTTTTTTTTATGAAATTCCATATATAAGACCCATACAGCATAAATAAAAGGAACAAGTCCTGATCTACATTTTTTTTGCACTGCTTTTCTTATACAGCGTTTCACTTGAGCACATTGTTGATATTCCTGAAAAAAGGAATATTACAGTGGTATCGAAGCTCCTTTCTTGGCATAGCCTGTGCTTGCCTTGGAGCACCAGTGATGCTACATTCAAAAGAATATGATCCTCTTACTGAGAGGGAGAATAGGTACCAGAATATAAGTCATAAAAAGTATGACTACACTACTGAAGATCAAGACAAGGGTAAAGCCCCTGAAACTACCAGTGATAAAGAAGGTGAAGAGTTTGCAAGAACTCTGTTAGTGGTCATGCAAGATCTTGCCAAGGAGATCAAGGAGATGAGGGTGGATAGAATGAGGGAATCTCATGGGAGATTTCATCAAGGAGAAATCTTTGACATGTCTCATTATGGGACTGGTCAACCTGTGAGCCTGCCACAAGCTCCACAAGCCTCACAACGCTCTACTATGCCTACCTTCTTAGCTATGGAGAATGAAGGACCACAACAGCAAGCCTCCCTTGAAGGTTACTTTGTGGAGTATGATTCTCAGAGTCATAGATTCAAGGATAACTTGAGTTTCCAAGACTTTTTCCATCTCAAGGACTGGAGAAGACCATGGCAGCAGTATAGAGATGGTAGTTTCTTTCATGGGAGACACCACACTATGGGCAGATTATTTTTTCCCAAGTTTGATGGATCATCCTCTTGTTCTGCCAAAGCATGGGTGGAAAAGCTAGATATCTATTTCCAGTTGAACAAAGTCCCTGAAGTTGAAGCCATCAAGATTACAGCGCTGCACTTTGAGGGTGAAGCACACAATTGGTGGTTCCATGGGTTGTCTACATTGGGACACAACAATGTGACTAACTATGTTGAGTTCACTAGAAGACTGGTGGAGAGGTTTGACCGGAAGGATCCCGAAGCACCCTTCATAAGCCTTGCGAAGCTGAAGCAAACTAGAGATGCAGATGCTTATATTTCTGAGTTTCTGAGATTATCAGTCATGGTCCCTAATCTATCTGTAGCAAGTAGAGTCTACATGTTCATTGATGGCCTGGAGGAACCTTTGCATGGGTTGGTTAAGTCCACCAAGCCCATCACTTTGCATGATGCCATTGAGAGAGCTAGAGATCTCCAAGATTCCTTGCCAAAAGCAAAGGAAACTTTCCAAAGCAAATCCCCTCACTCTTCTAAAGGGAAAGAAGGGAAAGTTGCTCCTCCCATGGAGAGCTCATTGAAGAAACCTCTTGACATTGATCTTCGAAGGGAGTTAAGGAAAAAGAGATTGTGTTTCACTTGCCAAGAGCCATGGGTATCGGGACATAGATGTGTTGCTGGAAGGGCACACTATATATAAGTATTCTCATATTTTGAGGAGGAAGATGGGAATGACGAACCTAGGAGGGTTCACAGCGCTGGTGATGATGAGGAGGAAGATCAAACACCATCCAAAGATGAAGAGGTAGCCTTTGCTCCAACAAGTGGGACTCTTGCCTCTTTGAGAGGAGTGCCTAAGTACTTGACCCTAAGAGTACAAGGCTCAATCATGAACCAAAGAGTGTCTATTTTGATTGATAGTGGGGAAACCCACAACTTTATTGATGCTCACCTTGTGCAAGGGAGAGGAATCCCCACTGATAATTTTGATGGGTTTTTTGTTTTGGTCCCAGGAGATAGAACCATGCAATGCATGCAATATGTTCCATCACTTTTTGTCACTATGGGATCCTACACTTTGGTGGATCACTTCTTTGTAGTTGACAACCAGACACCAATATCATCTTGGGTGTCTAGTGGTTGATTACCTTGGGGAAGGTTACCACTTATTGGAAAGCCTTGCAGATGGAGTGGGTGGACTTGAAGAGTGGGAAACCACAAATAATTCAAGGCATGCACACTTATCCTTCACCTAATGTTTCCACACAAACAACAGAGATGGATTTGCGCAGTGGAAGCAAGGATCTCACAGTTCCTTATCTCATGTTTATGAGGATGCTACAAGGGAAATTCTTACCTCATGGCAAGCCACTTGGAATGTCATTAGATTCTTATCTTGTGGGGAAAGCCTCACAAAGTGTTGCTTAAAATATAGACCCAGCAAGGATTGGAGAGCAATCTACAGCACTGTGGGAGGAAGGAAAATGGAGGATCAGCCTTCCAACAAACAATTTTGGCATGTGTAATGTCAAAGAAGCAATCAGCAACAAGGCAAGCACCCCCATAGATGTATCAACAGCGCTGTCATTGTTGAGTTGTGTGGATCCATATTGGAGATCTCAACTCCTTGTGGAGTACTCCAAAGATCTTCAAACCGGGATGATACTAGATGGCATGAAGCAAGAGGGAGGCTATTTGGTTCATGAAGGGGTCATCTATCATCTTGGTAGAGTATTCTTGTCTAAATCCTTCAAGCTTAAGCAAGAGATACTAGAAAGGGCACATAAAGAATTCCTTTCTACCTATATGCAGTCAACAAATATCTACACCCTAATCATGAGGAGTTTTGATTGGGAGGGTATGAAGGAGGAACTACATCAGCACTATTATTGGGAGGAACTACATCAGCACTTTCAAGAGTGCAAGAGTTATGAGGAGTGGGGACAGCCAAAGGACTCTATGTAGGAGTCATTTCAGCCTTCTCTTCCTTCTCTTGAAAGAGGAGAAATATCCATGCCCAACTTCACATGTGTGGGAGACTTGTATGGTAAAGAATCTGATCTTATGGAGCATGTTTATTTTTCAGATTTGACACATTCTCTTACCATATGTATGCAGGCCATGGCTCCTACAGGGAGTGATATGACATGTATATCTCATGGCATTGGTAAGGCCAATAAGAATTCTGAATCTGATCACTCCCTTGAGGTGCAAAGGGAGATTCTTTTTCATGATGGGTGCTTCCCAAAGGCACCTAACTTGTGTATCATTTTTAGCCATGTCAAAGTGACTCATGCAGAAAAGGTGTGTTGGGAGTACCAACTACCACACTTAGATCTACTAAAGACAAGGAGTGCATTGTGTTGGCATCTTATGTGGGATTGTGACCCACCTCCTCAAGTGCAAATTTTAGTTTTCATATATGTGATTTTGCTTCCATACATAGATGATATATTGGTATTGTTTATGGGTTTGTATGGTCAAAGGATGGGAAATGTATATGTACCACATGGGATGGAACTTCAACTTGTACTTCATGATACATGTTTTAGATGTAGCATTGCTTCACCCATGTTTATTTCTGTTGCGGTTTACACTCCTGAAGGGATGGACTATGCCCCTATTATGTTAGCATTGGAGGAGCAATTTTTGATGTATTGGTTTAATGAGCACTTGACCCATGATGAAAACTTGATCCTTAATGGTGCCATAAATGGAGAAGGAGAAGAACTACAGCTCTTACCCTATCAGTTGCTTGAGGACAAGCAAAATTTTGGAGGGGACGATTGTAATGTTCCCACTTAGCCTTAGCTAAGAGGAACATTCAATTTTGTTTTAATTTCTGTTGCATGAATAAATGAATAAAGGAGGACATGTAAAAATCCTAAAAATTCTGAATAAATCAATGCCCATGTGAACAAAGACAAATCAGGGCCATGTAAATAATCACTTGCAGGTGTGAAAGAGGTTTGAGCTAAAGACTGGGTCAACCTTGACCAAATCAACAGCGCTGTCTAGGTTCATTACATCTCCAAAAGGGACAGCGCAGTTCTAGAAGGAAGCCTCTCATGTGAAAAGGGCTAACTCATCAAGGTGGTTTAGGGTTTGCAAAGGCTTTCTCATCTTATAAAAGGCAAGGGAGGGCAGCAAGAGAAGGTTGTTTATTGATCATATTTCTGAGTATTTTTCTGCTTAGACATATACCATTCTCTGTTGTTTAGTGGAGGATTGTACTTGGAATTCCTATGCAGGGATTTCACCTCTTCCTTTGAGGATTCTTGGAGGAGTATTTGCTGAATTGAACCACTATGAGGCTTGAGGCCAAGCTCTACTTCCATTAGCAGCACTGATCCATTGAGGGTTTTGCTGCTTCTGCAAGCTGCAGCAAGTGGGAGTCTAGATCTGTAGAGATCTAGTGTATTTTTGGGAGCCTCTTCTCACGGAGTGTGTCTTTTAACCTCCTGGAAGAGTGTCTCTTCTCTTTGTACTTTAGACTTGCAATTTTTCAGTGGTTATCTATGTCATTTGAGCTACAGCGTTGTTCATCTTGAAAGACTGCGTTATTTTGGTGTGAAGCTCTTTATGGTGTTTTGCTCATAGTTTAGATCAGAGATCTCTAGTGCTGGGCTTTGCCTTCCACTTGGTGATCCATGGATTAGCTTGCTGATCCATGTTCTATTTATATCTGATCCATTGTAATGAAATTTTACATTCAGAAATTTACTGCAGCATTTTATAGATCTGCAACTTTTTTCTCAGATCTACTCTTATTTATGCATGCCTTTGTCAAAATTCCAAGGGGATCTTGAAAAGAAAACTATCTAGTTTCCAGATCTAAAATAGATTTGATGTTTTTTCCAAAGATCTACCCTATATCTTAGTTGTAACTTCTAGCTGTTGAAGCTCCTTAAAGATAACGCTATTGAGCTATTTCTGCAAATGTACATGTGTTCTAGCTCTCTTTTCTAAACATTTCTTGCTATATTGTCTCTATCATTCTATTGTATATTGAAAGAGCTCCATTATAATGCTGATTTGCTGTTGTATTACTGAAATCTGAGCCTCCTTGCTGATCTCCCCTAAATATCTAATAAAACTGTGCATTTCCTGAAGCAGTGTTTGCATCTTGCTTTAGCCTTCCTCTTTGGGTGCTTTTTAACTAGTCTAGTTTGTGGGAGATCTGTTTAGTGTATCTAAACTTATTTTTTTTTGATGAAATTCCATATATAAGACCCAAACAACATAAATAAGAGGAACCAAGCCCTGATCTGCATTTATGTTGCACATTTTTTCTTATACAACGTTTCACTTGAGCACATTATTGATATTTCTGAAAAAGGAATATTACAACCTCCTTATCATCCTCCTCTCACTAACCCTCTTGGACCTATGTTGATTCAGGTAGCATCAATACTTGTGATGTCTTCTGCTACACCCATATCCAATATACAACCGATGACCAATGGGTCGTTGGCTCAAGTGGCTAACTTGGTTCCAGATCCACCTCCCCCGCCAGTTGTCAGTTCTTCACAAATTTCTAGAAACTCTATTTGCTAGAATATGTATGGTCCCAAAAACTTGGTTACACTACCTATGAGTGGAGTTCTGAATCTTCTAGACTCCACTCCTTTAGTATCTACTAATGTAGTTCTGGCTATCGCTTCCAATAGCATGGCTACCACGGTTCCTTTCAGTAACCCTTTCGATTGGAATCCCTTGCTGAATTCAAACCCCCTGGTCTCGATGCTAGGGGGAAGTGTTACCAACACATATGTATCACAGGGAACTTCAGTACCCCTAAACTATATGGGACAAGCAGGTTCATCCATTGTTAATTCCATTCTTCTTAGTGGTCAACCCTTTGGTGTAATATCTATACCAAATGTAAATTATGCGGCCAACAGTATTCCATTATCGAACATTGTCACGTTTATTTTGGAAAACCTTCCCCATAACCAGTTGGGGCAAGGGGGAACCTATTATACTAGGGTAAACCAACTTTTTTTCCCACAATTTAATAATCCTTATGCACAACCACCTTATATCCCTACACCGCCACTAATAGGAAATTATTATCAGACAAGTCCATCATATGCCATTGGGAACAATTTTATGGGAGGACCCTATGTTCCTATTGATCAACCAAAACCTCCTTGGATAGACTCAGGGCAACCAAGAAATTGCCATTTTTGGTAACTCTAGACATCCTCGGCTTGTATAAACTAACCAATGATCCCATTAACCACAACACACTTTGGCCTCCTATACCGCATAAGATTCCTTCAGATGTACCTAATTTCAAAGGGAAACAAGGGGATGACCTGGACACACATGTCACCACCTATCATCTATGGTATGTTTCTAATTCCATGGTGGATGGTAGTATCTGGCTCAGGCTCTTTCCCCGCACCTTCACAGGAAACGCTGTTAAGTGGTACATTGAGCTACCACGAGCTATATTTAACACATTTGGTGCCTTAAAAATGGAATTTCTCAAACAATTCCAACTTCCTATCCACTACGAAACCAAAACTGAACTCCTAACCATGTTGCGCCAAGACACCGCCACCCACATATCTGATCACATCCATTAATGGAGGTGTAGGTGGAGGCTTGTCAAGGCCCCAATTCCAGATCATCTATTAGCATATTATTTTTGCAAGTTGCTCCTTCCTCCCATTGCTAAAGAACTTTCCTTAGCTAGTGTGTTCATGAAATACCAATCCATCTGTCGTGCACAACATCTAGATCTGATCTATTTGCAATCTGGCACATTGTATGATTTACTCCCCCATTCTGCTAGAAAATCCAATGCTCCTGCTACGCAGAAAACCAGTGCACATGATGACGATATCATCGGCACAACCTCCAAGGCTGTTGTAAAACAACTCAACGAGCACGTTTCCCATCCTATAGAAATTATATGCACTAAGCATGCATATGTCCTTGATTCACTTGATCTCACACTATTTAACTTTATGCAAAATACTGAATCAATTCCACTTGTTAATATTTTGCGGAAAAATTAATTGTACACACATGTGAAGCATAAACAAAAATAATCAATCGCACATAACACAGTTTTTAACCGAGAAAGCCTGAAGCTGAAAACCCCAACTATATATTGTGTATCATGGAATCATATGACAATCCTCATACAAATATTATCAAGCTCTCAGTACAGTACAATCGTCATACACTAATCAGGACCAATCTTGCAAATCCATGCACCGATCTTTGCCTCCTGCTAGCCTGCCTCCACTGCACAATCCCTGCTGAAGAATAACTCTGAATGAATTTGAATTACTCTTGCATTGACTGTGAAATCCTCATTGGCAAATCCAATGTGTGTGTGATGCAATCAATGCATCACTATAGTCACAACAGATAGTCTATCTTGCCCTTTCACCTACCTCTCCACTGGGTCTCCACTGAAACTGCCATGCACTGTAGTTAACTGATGTATTGTTCAGTTGATTAATGAGTTATTATTTGTGAATTAATTAACTAATTAATTCACTCCACTCTCACTAGTGTATCATTCAGTTAGAATATATACAACTAGCTCAACTAAGTCTAACTGAGTTAAACTAAATACAACTCCATAACTACTTCTTCCAACTGTGTCATAACTCTGCCGCTTGAGTTCTAACTAAGTCCTCCATGCATTAGCTCCAGTAAACCCTTGGGAATTGCGTAATTCCCTCAGTCCACTGATGTGCCACATATGTACACTGAACTGAAGTGCTCCAAGAGAATAATTTGTTGTTTAGTGTCTGATTATTATTAAGAGCTAACAACAATCGACATGCGTCTATTTTTAGATCAGCGATCTATAAATATACTTCGCCCAATATTCTAAAAATAGAATTTCATCTATTTTTCCAACTTGATCAACCATCCACAAATAGCATCCTGCAACTTCTGAAATATGATCATCATGTCTAAAAATATACATAGTCTAAAAATAGACTTGCGCCAAAAATAGCCTGCGGGCCCACTTAGTGAAGGCGACTCTTTTCACTAAGCTCATCATCTTGTTGAATCTCAACACTCCCTCTCAACGAGCTAGGGATTATCCTTCACCCCAATCCTGCCTCTATGGTATTTGAATTTGCTCCTAGTGAGTGCCTTCGTCAGAATATCTGCATCCTGATCCTCTGTATGAATGTACTGAAGCAACATGATCTTCCGTTGCACACAATCTCTGATATGATGATACCGGATATCAATATGTTTAGATCTATCATGAAACATAGGATTAACCAAGAGTTTAATGCAACTCTAATTATCACAATGTATCATTGTGGGATCTAAATTTCAACCGAACAAACAAAACAGAATCTTCCTCATCCAGATAGCCTCACATTCAGCTTGACTTGCTGCCATGTATTCTGCTTCCACTGAACTGAGTGCCACAGATCCTTGTTTCCTTTTGTACCAAGAAACTGCCATAGATCCGATACTGAAAATCCCTCCTGATGTGCTCTTTCTGTCTGTTGGGCTTCCTGCCCAATCTACATCCATGAAGCCATGCAACTTCACCTCATCCGTCTGTCTGTACCATAAACCATACTCAGATGCGCCCCTGAGATATCTCAGGACATGCTTGCCTGCCTTCCAAAAGATATTGTTAGGCTTAACCATCGCTTGTGAAATATGGTTCACCGCATAGCATATGTCCGGTCTTGTATTAACTAAATACATGAGCAAACCCACCAATTGTCGATAAACAGTGGCATCCACTACCTCTGCCGATGTAGCATCCTCTTTCTTCCAATTTCTTGGAAGAGGAGTGTCGATAGGCTTGCAGCCTTGCATGTGAAACTCCTCCAGTATCTCCTGGGCATACTTTCCTTGAGACACAAATAGTTCACCTTCCCACTGCCATATTTCCAATCCAAGGAAATAATTAAGGAGGCCCAAATCCTTCATCTCAAACTCCTTTGCAAGATCTGCCTTGCATGAGTGTATCAACTGCTCATCACCTGTTAGTATTAAATCATCAACATAAAGTAAAATGATTAAAAGCTTACCCTCCACCACAATTTGGTATATTTTGCATCCGCCTCACTCTTGGTGAAGCCAATTCCAGTGAAATAGCTATCGATCCGAGTGTACCAAGCACGGGGTGCTTGCTTCAACCCATACAACACTCTTTTGAGCCTGCACACATGTGACTCGCTGCTGAAGATCTCAAATCCTTCAGGCTGCTCAATGTACACCTCTTCCTCAATGATCCCATTAAGGAATGCAATCTTCACATCCATTTGATGAATGTGCCAACCCATCTGCACTGAGAGAGCAAGGATGGTCTGTATGGAATAATATCGTGCGACAAGTGAAAAGGTTTCTTCATAGTCAATCCCCTCAATCTGTGAGAAGCCCCGAGCAACAAATCTTGCCTTATACTTCTCAACACTCCCATCAATAGCTTGCTTTACCTTGTAGATCCATCTTGATCCTACAACTGATTTTCCCACCGGCCTTGGAACAATCTCCCAAGCATTGTTTCTGACAATGGATTCATACTCCTCCACCATGGCATCTACCCATGTGGGCTCCTGCATTGCTTCTGCAAAAGAAGATGACTCTGTCACGATAAAATTGCTCATAAGAGCCATGTATCCAGTAAATCGGTCAGGTGATTGTCTCTGTCTGTGCTGTGATGTAGGGACTCCTACATTCTGTGCCGCATCAAGCTTCAATCTCTCAACTTCTGTGGTATGTTTTCTGCCTTGTCTAATGTTTGGTTCTGCATGAGTGGACTCTCCACTCCATGAATCTCCTCCTGTGGCTGATCCACATCTAGAGGCTCATCTTTGGGAACAAGAAGTTCCTCCTCCGTATGCAAGTGTAGCTCCCTCTCAAGCGACAACTTCATGGCTTTCACCTCATTGAATTTTATATCCCGTCACACAACAGTTATCTGACTATCTAGAAAATACACATGATAATTATGGGGTGTTTCTATGTACCCCACAAATATCACAACTTCTGCAGTCGGCTTCAGCTTCTTCCTAGTGTCCTTCGTCACATGAATGTAAACAGGTGAGCCAAAAATATTCAAATGAGAAATATCAGGCTTCTTACCAGTAAAAGCTTCTTCGGGTGTACTCATGCCAAGTACTCTGTGAGGACAACGGTTTTGCACATAAACCGCAATGTTGCTTGCTTCCGCCCACAAGTGCATTGGTAGGCCCTAGTCATGCAGCATCGCTCGTGCAGCACCCACGATCATTCTGTTCTTTCTCTCCGCAACCCCATTCTATTGTGGGTTATGAGGCGCTATGAGTTCTCTTCGAATTCATTCTTTGCTATAGAAGTCTTTGAATTCGCCTGAGATGTATTCACCACCATTATCACTCCTTAGAGCTTTCACTTGCTTCCCCGACTCCTTCTCCACCAATGCCTTGAACTCACAGAACTTTGAGAACGTTTCAATCTTCTTCTACATGAAGAAGATCCAGCATCTACAAGAATATTCATCAACAAATATAACATAATACCTGTGTTTTGCTATTGAAGAAACCAAGAAAGGTCCACACACGTCTGTGTGAATTCTCTCCAAGATCACCGAAGCACGATTCTCCTTCTCATGAAATGTGGTCTTCACAAACTTACCCATAGTACATACCTTGCACTGATCTGACTGCGCAAGAGTACCCTTGGGAAGTCCAGTAGAAATTTGTTGCAAAATCTTCAAAGCGCCATGGTGAAGATGGCCCAATCTCCTGTGCCATAATTCACCCTCATCCTGGCTCACCACTTCTTCTACTTTTCCCACCATTGCAGCACAGATATCTACCTCCAGCTTGTAGAGATTCTTAATTTGAACCCCTATCTTCTTTTTTTGACCCATTGTTTTATGTCAAAGGAAGGCTTTTCCCTCACTAAAAACAACATCATAACCTATGTCTTCCAGCATTGCGACTGAGACCAATTTCTTCTTTAGACCTGGAACATGCATGACATTCTTTAACAAGAATGGATTAATGGACTCCCTCTCAAAGGTAATGGTCCCAATTCCAGTCGCACTGTACCGACCAACGTCGCCCATCTCTATATGCATCTGGAGGTCCTTCTCCTCCAAGTCACTAAACAACTCTTTGTCTCCTGTCATATGGAAAGACGCACCCCTATCAAGATACCACACCGATCCCATACAGCTTGAAACCAAGCAAGCGATCAAGGAGAAATCAAGCTCAAATTGCGTGGCTAAGGCCTCTCCAGCTGCAGATCTAGCAGCCTTCTTGTTCTTCTTCTTCTGTGGACAGTTAGTGGCGAAATGCCCATGTTTGTGACAGTGAAAACACTTCACTTTGGAAAAATCCTGCTTCTTTCCTTTAGCTTCGGATTTTGAAGGAAATTTCTTCCCTTTCCCTTTCCTTTCTTTGGCAGCCAAAGCGCAATTCTCTTCATCTTCATTCTTCAATGAAGATCCATCCCTGGTACCCCGCCTTATCTCCTCCTACACAAGATGCAACCAAAGTCGCTCCCATCCTGGTAGTTTCTCCCGTCCATTGACATAGCCTTCATAGCTATGCCAACTCTTTGGAAGCCCAAGGAGAGCCAAGCTCACCAAGTCTTCTTCATCAACAGTAACCCCCACACTTCCCAGCTCATCCTTGTAGTGGACAAACTTCGTGAGGTATTTTGGAATACTGTCACCCTTCTCCATTTTTATTTTTCTGAGCTTGTCTTTAAGCGCCAACTTCCTCTAGTCACTTCTGCTTTGGAAAAATTTTGTCAAAGCCTTCCACATTAAGAATGGAGTGGCTTTCCCGTGAAGGTTGGACATAATATGGTCCTTCACACCTTCCAACAGAATTCTCCTCGTCTTTGTTGTCTTCTTTTTCCATGCGTCAAGTAATGCAACATCGCTAGATCCCGGCTTAGGAACATCACTATCGATGAACTCCTTCAACCCATTATCCTCCAACACTGCCTCCATCCTGTCCTTCCAGGCTATGTAATTCAAGCTCCCATCAAGTTCATACTCCAATCGCAACCTGTTGAAAGACATTTCAATGTATACTCAACTTCTGCACCAAGAATCTTCTGTAGCAAATTCAAATTGTCCACCAGCACAAACTCACTTCACAATTGCAATATTCAATCAAAAATTCTCTAATACCATGTATAAATTATATGCACTAAGCATGCATACGTCCTTGATTCACCTAATCTCACACTATTTAACTTTATGCAAGATACTGAATCAATTCCACTTGTTAATATTTTGCGGAAAAATTAATTGCACACACATGTGAAGCATAAACAAAAATAATCAATTGCACATAACACAGTTTTTAACCGTGAAAGCCTAAAGCTGAAAACCCGAACTATATATTATGTATCATGGAATCATATGACAATCCTCATACAAATCTTATCAAGCTCTCAGTACAGTACAATCATCATACACTAATCAGGACCAATCTTGCAAATCCATGCACTAATATTTGCCTCCTGCTAGCCTACCTCCATTGCGCAATCCCTGCTGAAGAATAGCTCTGAATGAATTTGAATTACTCTTGGATTTACTGTGCAATCCTCATTGGCAATTCCAATGTGTGTGTGATGCAATCAATGCATCACTATAGTCACAACAGATAGTCTATCTTGCCCTTTCACCTACCTCTCCACTGGGTCTCCACTGAAACTGCCATGCACTGTAGTTAACTGATGTATTGTTCAGTTGATTAATGATTTATTATTTGTGAATTAATTAAATAATTAATTCACTCCACTCTCACTAGTGTATCATTCAGTTACACTAGATACAACTATCTCAACTGAGTCTAACTGAGTTAAACTAAATACAACTCTATAACTACTTCTTCCAACTGTGTCATAACTCTGCCACTTGAGTTCTAACTGAGTCCCCCATGCATTAGCTCCAGTAAACCCTTGGGAATTGTGTAATTCCCTCAGTCCACTGATGAGTCGCATCTGTGCACTGAACTGAATTGCTCCAAGAGAATAATTTGATGTTTAGTGTCTGATTATTATTAAGAGCTAATAATAATCGACATGCATCTATTTTTAGATCAGCGATCTATAAATAGACTTTGCCCAATATTCTAAAAATATAATTTTATCTATTTTCCAACTTGATCAACCATTCACAAATAGCATCCTGCAACTTCTGAAATATGATCATCATGTCTAAAAATAGACTTGCACCAAAAATAGCCTGCGGGCCCACTTAGTGAAGGCGACGCTTTTCACTAAGCTCATCATCTTGTTGAATCTCAACACAGCCATCTTTGGCTGCCACTATCACTACCCAAACGGCTGCTCTTCCAACCGTTGAGGTAAACTCTGTGTCATCTACACAAAACCAGGCCATAAGAACAAAAAGAACAAGAAAAATACCTCTCCTTCGGAGGAGCAGCCTAATACCCAGAATAATCCAAATCAGAGAAATTTTGCTAAAACTAAAAAAGGGAAAGACAAAACTACCAGGTTCCCTGGAAAAATCTTTGTTGAGGACAACTTGACATATAAATTTCCTCGCCTTCAGGAATGCACATAATTTATTACGAAAAAGGACACTGGGAGGACCCTTGATGTCCTACACAATCCTTTCCCTAATCAACAGCTAGAGCAACATCTTATTGCAAACCCACCACAACCCTCGCAAGGGGGCAATGGTGGTTCCCATCCTTCTGGTGAATGACCATCCTCCATTTATGGCATGGAGACAGTTGAAAACCAGAGCCAAAATCTATGGAACTCCAGTCAATGATGCTCAAGAAGCAGCCTCGAGTTCAAATCCGCCGCCACCCAATTATCTTCATATCAAAAGGCCTGTTGCTGACCCTATCATTTGTCCCCCCAAAGGGACCCTTCGTCGCACAATTCATAACACCTCTGCACGTGCTACCCAGAACTACAACATTGTAGAAGACTTGGCACAAGAAATGTCAGCTATGTCTACTCTTGAAGTCGTTAGGGGCATTTTGAGGACTAAAATGGGCCTCCTAAGAAAATTATAAAAAAATAGTGGAAATAATAAAATAAGATTAGATTACATCATCACAATTTAGAGGGAAAAAAGAAATAAATAATTTTTCAACTTATATCCCTGTCAGTTTACTCAAATTTCGAGCGGTAACACTTGCTGGATGCATAATTTGATTCCTCATACAAGGAGCACCCATGTAGCATACTTTTGATGGACACTGCTACACGAAAAATGAGAAATACATGAAAAATGTGATCGCAATCATGTATTTTCATGTTTATCTCATTTTTTGTGTAGTAGTGTCCATCGAAAGTATGAAACATGGGTACTCCTTGGACGAGGAATTAAATTTTGCGTCCAATGAGTACTTATGGTAGAAATTTGAGTAAAACCTTAGGGAGATAAGTTGAAAATAAGTAGTTTTATTATTTTATTATTTTTTAATATTTTTACTTTTTTACATAAAGAATGGTGAATCATCCCTCATGGTTGACATCATAATCTTTAATCCTATTGGTTCTTATAAATTTAATTTCGGTTGTACTTTTTTCTTAGGAGGCCCATTTTAGACCTTAAAAGTTCTCTAATACGTTGAAAACTTGTCTAGCGTAAAGGCAAGAACTGCTTTCGGGCATTGGTGGAATTGACCCTCAGGATTTTATGCTAGCTATATTTGACATGGAAAAATGAAAACCTCTCCTTTCTCATGAACTTTCCTTTCACGTTCAAGTTGTGTCGAAAGGCAAGCCAATCCATTGCACTGTCATTGACGAAGGTGCTTCGACCTGCGTAATGTCAAGTTTTGCGGTGGCTTGCTTTGGGTACTCCTACTTTGTCTCCACCATCAAATTCTATCAAAGCATTCGATGGCCACACCTTCCTCCCAAAAGGCTACCTTGCTAGCCACCCCATTACTCTTATTGGG
This sequence comes from Pinus albicaulis, assembly GCA_034641835.2. Taxonomy (NCBI): domain Eukaryota; kingdom Viridiplantae; phylum Streptophyta; class Pinopsida; order Pinales; family Pinaceae; genus Pinus; species Pinus albicaulis. Next base: position 1,244,337,388 of record CM076584.1, read on the forward strand.
AAAATGATAACAGTGGACATTGAAGTCATAGATCCTCATCTCAACTATAATCTCCTTTTGGGCCACAGTTGGTCTTATGCCATGACTGCCATTGTCTCTTTGGTTTTCTGACTTGTCCCATTTCCTCTAGATGGGAAGATATTTGCAGTGGACCAGCTATCGTTCTACACCCCGGATTATTCCACATTGTCTACCAGCACCGTACCCCTAGTAGGAGGAATACATGACTCTTACATCATTATAGGTAGCGGTCTTCTGAAGGAGTCTTCCCTTATGGGTTGTTTTCCTCTCATGTCACCTGAGGTTTAACAAATGGTTTCAATGATATCCACCATCTCGGATGGCTCTATCGACCCCTGGATCCTACCGGCCCCTTCAAAAATTGATTCCTATGGAGAATAGATATTACTTTCACTAGCTGAGTTGGTTTATCTAGCCATCTAATCTACAACTGAACCCTCCATTGCTTTGGTTTCAACCAATGGTACCACCCTCTAACCCAACACAACTCCTTCTAAAGATCTCCTTGATGAAGTCCTACCTTCGAACAAAGCTATTTGATAGATCATGCCTGTAGAAGAATGACCTCGGGATGAGTTTCACCACTATGCTTCGATGTCTGATTCAGACACGACCACTATGAAAACTCTACCTTTTGACCCACCTAAGATAATTCCATTTTCTTATACGACTCTTGACACTATAGACGCGGAAGGTAACTTGGGAAATGTTTCCAAAACTATGCTCATAAACATCTCGGTCAAAACAGGTATCATGGAAAATATATAGATTGGAACATATTGTAGTCTTATGGGGAAATTCTCGACATAGATCCTTCTATAGTCGAGCATGAGATCAAGATTTATGACAATGCCAAGCCTATCTGGCAAAGACTCTGACCTGTCCAACCTCGCAAAGCGGAGGCCATCAAGACAGAAGTCAAAAAACATTTGCGTGCTGGTTTCATCTATCCCATTCCTTTAACAGAATGGGTATCCAATCCAATTCCTATAGTCAAGAAACCATTTACCATCTGGTTCTATGTCAATTATCATGATATGAACGTTACATGTCCAAAATACAACTATCCAACTATGTTTATAGATCATATTATCAATGATTTCATAGGTTGTGAATATTTTTCCTTTATGGATAGATTCTTGGGATATAACCATATCGCTATTAAAAAGGATGACCAACATAAAACTGCCTTCATTTGTCCTTGGGGCACCTTTTTGTATCAAAAACTCCCATTCGGTCTCAATAATTTTGGAGCCACATTTCAAAGGGATATGGACTATGCATTTCACAAAATCAGACACATTGTTCAAGCTTACTTGAATGATTTTGTTGCTCATTCCAAGAAACGAGCTCAACACCTCGCTCATCTACAAGAAATCTTTGATAGGTGTAGGTTTTACAACATCTATCTGAATCCACATAAGTTCGTATTTTTTGTTCAGTATGGACAAATTCTTGGTTTCATTGTCTCCAAGCACGGGATTAGGGTTGATTCCAATAAGGTAAAGGAAATTATTGAATTTCCCGCACCGTAATCCATCTTACAACTACAATTTCGTAAGGGAAGGAAAAATTCTTACATCACTTCATCATAAAATATGTCGGGTTGATGAAAGGCTTTATGCATTTACTTAAGAAAGGGGTATCGTATATGTGGGATGATCAAGCTCAACTTGTGTTTGATGCCTTGATACAAGCACTTGTTTCTACCCCACTTCTTAGTTCTCCCAACTATTCACGCGACTTTCTCCTCTACCTGGAAGTCTCACCATCCTCCCTTGGAATGGTTTTTGTTCAAGTGCACGGTGACGATACTGAGTATGTGGTCTATTATCTGTCGAAGGGTATTGTTGGGCTTGAATTACGATATTCACATGTGGAGAAGCTATATTTGGTAGTTGCCTTTGCTGTCAAATGCCTCCAACACTACATACTACATTGACAGACTACTGTCATTGTTTTGGAGAATCCCATGAGACACATTCTGTCTCGTCAGATCATTAGAAGGAAATATTCCAAATAAATTGTAATCCTCCAACAATTTGACTTGCTTTTCGTTGTTTCCAAGGCCAAGAAATATCTAGTCTTCACTAAATTACTCTCATATCTTCCCATAGTTGACCCAGAAGAATTAGTTCACGATCCATTCCCTGATGAATCTATCTATCAGTCGACTCTATTGATCCTTAGTATGGAGACATTCTCATATACCTCCAAACTCAATGGTTCCACCCAGATCTAATGTCAGACGACCGTCGTCACATTCATCATCAAGATAGACACTATCTAGTGCTCAATAACACTCTATACCATTGCGGTATTGATTCAATTATTTGATGTTGCCTCACCCTTACCGAGGAAGAACACATTTTAAATGACTACCATGTCAGGGCGTGTGGAGGTCATCTTTGAGGAATAACTATTGCCCAAAAAATCTTGTGTGCAAGATAATACTGGCCCACTTTGTTTAAAGATTGCGTTGCTACGGTCCAGAAGTTCCATTCGTGTCAAATCTTTACCAAGAATGCATAACATGTAATCCCACTTCCACTGATGGACACAACTACATCGTAGTTGCAGTCGACTACTTCACAAAATGAGTTGAAGCCATTCCTAATTTTTGATCCAATTGAGAAACCACTACTCTCTTCCTGCTCAATAAGGTTATCTGTTGATTCAGTGTGCCCTGCTCGAATGTCATAGATCAGGGTTCTCATTTTCAAAACCACATGATGGCAGAGTTAACTTCCTTGCTTGGTTTTTTACAAGATCATTCGTTGTCTTGCTATCCGCAAGCTAACGGTCAAGTCGAAGCCGTTAACGGCTCCCTGAAAGCCATGATTCAACGGTTAGTAGGAAATCACAAAACCACATGGCATCGAAAATTATACTCTACTTTATGGGAATACCGAACATCAATGAAAACTGCTACAAGATTCATGCCTTTCCAACTAGCATATGGTCCAGAAGTACTTCTTCCAATCGAGTGTTAGATTCCATCACTTAAGTTAGTTATCGAACTCCTACCTAGCACCACTAATGAATAAGAGTGCTTTCTCTCACTCAATTAGTTAGACGAGACTCGTTGAGATGCCACACTGGCCCTCCAAGCCCACAAGCACTGATTCAAAGCTAAATATGACAAAATTGTCAAGCCTTATTATTTCCAAGAGCGCGATCTAGTCTTACTCTACGATCAGAAACACAACCTCTTGGGGGTAATAACACTTCAACCATTATGGCTCGGTCCATATGTCGTCACTAAGGTTCTTTATAAAGGAGCCTATGAACTTCAGGACTGTAATGGAAACCCACTCATTGAGCCCCACAAATGGCTCTATTTGAAGACGTATTTCTCCTAGTGCTCTACTAGGCATTTTCTTTGTAATATTATGTATATAAGTTTTGTCTTTTTTTGGTGTGTCTGGAATATTTTGGTTTTTTCTGAGTATTTTTTCTCATACAAGTATCTTTTTGCACAGATGTCTTGATCACCCTTGCCATGCGTTGGATATCTGGATGGTGCCAGTCATGACACATGGAACATTGCATCGGCTACTTGGGTCATCTATACACCTGATTCAGAACTACTTGGTTCCGGGGGAATCTTCCTTGGCAATGCCACCAACATTATTGTTGAGTATATGTTTGTTATCAAAGATGCATCTCACGGCATCTCCAATCTAGTGGTATGGTTATATTCCCAGCTAGTTGTTATGCATTTGAAAAATTCATTAGAGAACTTCTGAGGTCTAAAATGGGCCTCCTAAGAAAAATGTACAACCAAAATAAACTTTATAAGAACCAATAAGATTCAAGATGATGATGTCAACCATGGGGGATTATTCACCATTTTTGGGGTAAAAAAGTAAAAAGATTAAAAAATAATAAAATAATAAAAATACTTTTTCAACTTGTATTTTCAACTTATCTCCCTAATATTTTAATCAAATTTCAAGCGGGATTACTTGTTGGATGAAAAATTGAATTCATCATCCAAGGAGTACCCATGTTTCATACTTGTGATGGACCCTGCTACACAAAAAATGAGAAATACGTGAAAAAATGTTATTGCAATCACGTTTTTCATGCATTTCTCACTTTTCATGTAGCAAGGTCCATTGAAATTATGCAACATGGGTACTCCTTGGATGAGGAATAAAATTTTCCATCCAATGAGTGTTCTCACTTGAAATTTGAGTAAACGCATAAGGAGATAAGTTGAAAATGCGAGTTGCAGAACTAGTTTTTTCTTTTTTCCCTCTAAAATTTAATGAGGTAATCTAATATTATTTTATTATTTCCACTATTATTTCATAATTTCCTTAGGAGGCCCATTTTAGACCTCAAAATTTCCCTAATGGTTATCACATTTGACATCTCATTTTATTACGTTATTTCTTAAGGATACGACTTTTAGAGCATCAATTTGAATTTATTTCTTTTGAACACATTCCTATAGAATATAATGCATTGGCTGATTCGTTAACAAACTATGTATTGGATTGGAATCTGTCACATTTACTATAAAAAGAGTCATGCACGAGTGTACATTTTCTCATCATAAAAATTACATAAAAGATAAAAATACATCATCATTAAATCACCAAAATATGTATATATATATATATATATATTTATTTATTTATATATTGTGTCCAGTTGTTTTACATCAAAAACTCGTCAAAACTTTGGTGTTTTATACAAAAATGGCTTGACTAAGCCTCACTATGAAATCTAAACACCTGTGCCTACTCTTCTTGAGCCTACTGCTAATGATAGTAGATAACTACCCTAGTTAACCTCCTTAGAGGCACCAAAAACCTCTCTGGAACACTCATTCTATGTCATTATAGGTGGACTAGGATCTCCCTCATGGGAAGAGGTGGCACACCCAAGCTCAAACCTTCGAGGTTCCTAGCAACCTCATGCAAACTCTGGGTATCGTCCCCCTCTTCAGTGGCTATAGCAGCCTATGTTGCTGCTCTAGCCTAAGGTAATTTCATACCTCGCCTCGCATAAAGAGGGGCTCCAGCTGGTCATACAGGTGCCACATCTGTGTCAAGAAAACACTTCATGTCAAAAAAAAATTCACCCATTAAACAAAAAAAATTGCATAAATATTCAAAAGACACAAAAATAGTTGTGCGTTGATTTATCATCTTACCTATTGGTCCCCATTGAGTTTCATGTGGTAGTCTAATCTCTGGATCTCTTGTTATATTCATCCCGGCATAGGGATAATACTCCATCATCAGAATCTGGCCACTAAGCCACTCAAAGAATGCATCATCAAAAAAGTGTCGAATCGGACCCTCTCTAGTATGAGGCATCAAGGCATACCATCGACCCTGTCTAGCCTCCCTGGTTCTAGTTATGTCCATGAGCATTCGAGGCCTCATTACCAACACTCTCTCTAGTATGAATGATACATTCAATGTACCATACCCAAATTCTCTTTGCGCCCGTGTCTTGCAAGTTTCTAACTCCTCTCTAACACGATAGACAACACCTTCACACCAGTCAAATACTTGTGGTTATTGACAATCCAACACCAATAGCAACTAAGCCTTAGTAGCCACATGATGACTCTTGGACCCTTCCAAGCGTACAATCATCCAAAGAAGAGACCTCAAAGGTATAGAGGCTATCTGCACTATAGGTATCTTGTTGCTCAATGGCTTGGTGTCATTCACGCAGTGAGCTTGAATAAATCCTAGGGTAGATTGGGGATCAGATCTCGATCTTTTCAAGCTGGGCCTTGGTCCTCTACATGATAGGTCGGTAAGAAATATATATCCTATTTTTCTATCAAGAGCTCAAGACCCCCAGTATGGAACACATGATGATGCTCATCCCACCGCTGGATGATCCAACTCAGAAGGTCCTCCTGCCCTTTCATCAGCTCTTCACAAAACTAACAAACATGCCAAACCGGTAATCATCTCTCATTCTCTCTTTCGCGCCAGATACTCATGGTAGTGGCGTAGTACCTGCATAATACAAATTTTCAATGGATCAAAACCTGGCTCAATCACTTAGAAAACAAGAAATCATTTCTTATTTTTGTTTGGGTCAGATAATGCAACCCCCTGTGCAAAACAGGGTGTTAGGGTCCTATAAATATAGGATTCATAATTTTTGAATTGAATTTGACAGTCTTGTAAATATCTACATACCTTACTTTCTGCAAGTTGTTTTCCCATATTTAGAAAAAATCAAAAAATAAAAATTCAAAAAGAGGGTAAAAAGTCCTAAAAGAAAGATCAAAGGACTTAAAAAATATATAGACCCCAAAAGAAAAAGATGAAAATAAGACATGAAAGTGTGAAAGTCCAAATGCCACTACTTTTTACTTTTTTTCAAATGATTATGGCAGAGTGTCAATAAATGCCATAATCCATGACGAGTTAAACTGTTTAAACTTGACTTGTCATGTTTTCAATTTCCATGTTTTAGATAGTGAATAAAGATTGGTTAGACAGTTTAATACTGACTAATCAGTAGATAGGTAGAGAATAATAAGGAGCCCAATAGTTTAATCTGGGCCCTCGAATGAAATAAGGTAGAATTAGATATTTTTTATTGCTTTCAAAAGAATAAATGTTTCAAGGTTGCTAGCTCAAATGCACCTGCTAAAAGAAGAAAAAATGTTAGATTTATATTGGGTAGGTAGAAAGAAGTGGGAAATATCATGTAATATTCATCACCGGGAAAAAATAACTAATTTCCCTTCCCCCGTAAGTATTTAATATTCTATACTGCTAGTCAAAGAGGCTCAGAGCATTTCTCTGACTTCTGTTGGGACCCAACCCAAGGCTTAGTGACTGGATAGTAGAAAATGTTGATTTCTTATCACAAAACCCCCATTTACCACTATTTACCCATCATCCATACATTTTAACTTGTATTCATAAGTAAAAACCATTTTTACTTAATGAAGCATAATACCTCACTTGAATAATTTCCTTCATTCATAAAAACATAAAAAACCCTCAAAAAGCATTATATCCTAAGTAAAAGTGGAAGAATTATAAAAAAATAAGCTTTGCTTTAAGTTTTCACTTTACTTAGTCATCTAGTGTATTTTTGTGTATTTCATTTTCCCTCGTCATATTAATTTCTCACTTAGCTATTAAATCCCTAAAAAGACCTTATCCTATTATTATAACTCCATTTATTTAAATATCCCCTAAAAACCCACTATTATAAGATTTTTTGACCAAAGCTATTATCCACATGGTAAATTAAAAGCCCAAATTATACTCCCTTTTGTCTAAAATCTAACCTTAACCAAAATATCTCGCCCCCTATGGTTTTAGGCCTTTAAAGAGTCTAAAACTATATAATAAAATAAAACTACAAAAAGGCTTTTATGCATATCCTATGTATATCTAAGCGTAAAAACATTTCCCGACCTATCCCATTTTACCCTAAGTTTTTATAAAGGTTCCAAACCCCGAGCCTTTATAAATGCATTCACCATCCCTCCCCGCATAGACTTAACCCGAGGTTAAAGTGTTACCTTTTCCCTTTTCCCTTTATGTAAAATCTCATATTTTATATAAAAATCAACTCAAGGTTTTGTAACCCCGCCTTATTGCGCCTTCACCTATATATATAAAACTTTGTTATATATATATGTATCACCACCTAACCTTGGTTAAACCTTATAATCTGCCTCATGCGCATTTAACCTTATGCCATTCCATATATATAGGCTCTGCTTATATATATAAACCCATTACAAAGAAAACTTTGGTTATAATAAAAAATTATACAAAGGTTTTCATTGCATTTTTTAACTCTGCCAACACATATCATTTATCTTGGTCCCACATCCATTTCGACCGCAACTTCCCAATTGATCTTAGCCATTCGCTTCATCCCCGATGATCCAACAGCGTGAGATCTGTTTCGTGTCCAAAAACCAATCAGCCGCCCGCAGCCCAAATGAACGCGAAATGGGTGGTTTTACTGTTCAAGCCTCCTGCAACGTGGCGCATTTTCATTGCATCGCGTTCGTTTGGAGAAAAATAGTTTACCACCATTTTTTAATGCGAAAACCACCGATGGTTTTGCAATTTGAAAATCTAAACCACTCCCGCCAGCGGATTTGACTTGCATTGAATGCATTATGGATGATTCATATATTAAAATTAAAACATTTGATATATCATTTCTTATGTTTATTCGTGCATTCTCGATTGATAAACACTCCGCTCGACTGTGTAAATACTCTTCTGCACAATTTTCAGACTTATATCCCAAGAAAAGCCCATTTTCACCGCAGATCCCCTGTTTAAAGACCTGGAAAGCCATTTTCTACTCCAACAAGTCGAACCAGAGCTCAAATTCAACCTCAAAACTTCAAAAACCCTGTCAAAGCATCAAAATACCTGCGAATTGAGGTATTTTTCAAATTAAAACCCTGCAATCAATTTTGAAACCATCTTTAAGTAAAGCAGGCTTTAAATTAGAAGAATCCACTGGATAAATTGCCCAAAAACGCCCAAAAAATGGCCAAACCCTGGCCAATTTTTCCCAAAAGTTGCTATGTTCATAAAAGCATTTGTTTGAGCCAATTTCCTCAGTTTAAGATCTCTGAAGATCAATTCCAAGACAAAAAGGTTTTTCAGGCCTACCAAACTCCTTTTTACAGTCTCAACCATTTAGGAAACCCTTGTTTCCTGTCTTAACCTAGTTTTCATCTATCAGAAAACCTAATTGAGAAAAAATCCCAAAAGAAGCTATCCTTAGCCTAAATTGCTCAGTTACCCCCTGTTTAAAGTAAATTACTTCTGTAAACCATTTAATCTTACAGAAGAAGCCAGAATGCCTAAAAAACAGAGTTAAACCTCCTAGACATTCAGGGCTTTAATAAGAAATTGCTGGTCCAAATAGACTATGATAAGAAGATAAGGGACCATGCTAAAGAACAAGTGATCAAGCCTCTACCACAAGGTTCCCCCACTGGCAAAGTTATTCTACAATACTTTGAAGACTTATTTTTTCTGCAAAATGACATTAAACATATTTTCATTGTCAAACCAAATTTTGCAAAGTACACTGATGTAGATGAAAGCTACAAAAAGTTGAAAAACATGAAGATACCTTATGCAAAACAGTGGCAAGAGTTTAAAAATCTGTTATAGCAGCATAGAAGTAGAACAATGAAGAAAAGTACAAATAAAGCAGTCAAACTGAGAAGAAAATAATAAAAAAAATTATTTGATTTGATTTTTACTTTTGATGAGTCTCTTTATAGTAGTAAAAAGGTAAAAAGGGAAATCTAGTATGACACAAAGATGATATGACAGCGAACTGACTTTTGTACCATAGTAAAAATTCCTTTTACAGCTATTAAAAGGCTAATATATCAGTTGAAGGTGTATCAGGATAAAGAACAGGGTCAAAGAGTATCAGAGAGGAAACAGCCAACTCATTTTTTACTATTGTAATTTCTCTATTTTACAAGCAGTAAAATGACAAATGAACAGAGTGAAAGAGTATCAGGAAGAAAGACAGCATTAAAGGGTGTAAAGTGAAAAGAGTATCAATCAAGCAATCTTCAAAGAGATATTTTCCAAATATTCCAGCAAGCATGTACACCTATTCAACAAACTGTTTTGATTAGATAATGTTAGTTCTATTTTTTCTAAGTAAGAGGACGACTTGCTAAGTTGTTAAGCAACTATCCCTCCTAATGTGTAAAGATATTTTTATTTCCTAGAGTTATTCCTAGATTTCTCTAGGATATTTTGTAATAAACATTTGTATAAATACTTCAATTTATGAAGTTTTTAGTGTGGAATAAAATTGCTAAGATCATTATAGACATTTTGCTGATACGTTGGAGGCTCACATGTGTTGATTTCAAAGCAACAGTCCAGAAAATTGCCAATTGGACTTCATAATTCAGGATTCATGCGATAATTTGAAGAGTAAAGTGCATCTATCTTGGCATTGTTTACTTTCTAAGTTCCATTCATTTCATATATGTTTTCAATCTTAATGATTAAATAGGAGTATTACTTCAGGACTAGTGTTAGAACTCCCTATCTTAACTACTTAATCATTTAAATGTTTTCTGCTGATTTCCAGATTTAGGAATTCTTAATTTCTCCTAGTCCTATTTGACCTCTGCCTCCTTCCTTCATGCGATAATTTGAAAGAGTAAAGTGCATCTATCTTGTCATTGTTTATTTTCAGAAGTTCCATTAATTCATATATGTGTTCAATATTAATGATTAAGTAGGATTATTACTTCAGGACTAGTGTTAGAACTCCCTGTCTTAACTACTTAATCATTTAAATGTTTTCTGTTGATTTCCGGATTTAGGAATTCTTAATTGCTCCTAGTCCCGTTTGACCCCTGCCTCCTTCCTCTTTTTACGGATCAAAGGATCCTTCATTTCCCTTTATCCCGAAACAAGCCATCTCTTCAAAATAATCTATCCAAATCTCTGAGGGTTATCTACCTTGCCCTGAATACATTAGCATCCTCTTGGCCTTGCTTTCTAGTTCTGCTTGTTAGAAATTGACTCCATAGCCCAATGGACTAGTAGATCCCTCTTTAATTTGTCTTCAAGTAATCTTATTTTCCACCAAACATTTCAAAACCAAAACCAAATTGAACTATCATAACTAGCCCTAAATATTAAACAAAAAAAAGTTAAATCATAAAGAGAGAGCCCTCTCTGAAATTTAGGAAGGATAGATCCTAAATTTCCAAAGTAGGTTTGTGGTTACCTCAGACTATTTCTCTTGAACCTGGAGAAATTACTGAGTGATAACATAATGGCGACTCCGCTGGGGAAGACTAACCTTTTTCTTCAGAAATATTTTACAGGTTCAGATTTGATCTATGACGGTGGATAGTGATCAAACACACAAAGGTTAAAATCATCCACCTGATGACTCCACATCAATTTCACAATCAAGACTCCACTAGAGGAATGAACCTAGATGAACAATATGGAAAGATCTTGCTTTCAAATTCGATCTTAATCCAAGACATTATGTTCTTTCTTGTTAAGAATTTTTTTCAATATATATTGTATTTTATATAAGGATCTAACTTGGTTTTACAGATACAATGGCCTTTCGTTATGGCTAATTTTCAAGATGAACGAAGAGTAAAACGAAGATATGCTCCCATGAGCAGAGATCACATACCTGGATTTCCACACAAACTACCAAAGGTAAATTGGGGTAAAAATCTGCCCATTTTTCAAGATGAGAATATTGATGATCCTTTGTTACATCTCATTAAATTTCATATACACTCATCGATATTGAAGGGTGATTGGCATGAGGATTGCCTCATGCAAATATTCATGGCAACCTTATAAGGAAAAGCAAGGGAATGGTACGAAGCTCTCAAACCTGCTAGTTTATTTTCTCTAAAAGATTTTCATAAGGTATTTTATGAGCATTACAAAGAAGATTTTCCATCTTTATTAGTAGCTGAAAATTGTTGTGATCAAGCTGAAGATCTCATACATTACCTTAAAAATATTGATGAAGATTTTGGAAATTGGCATCCTGAAGAGTTATTAGAAGAAGTCCATAAATTTAATTCTCAAGTTAAATGTCATAATAATCAAGAGGAGTTAAACAAAGACGAAATAGATCAGGAGATGAATCAAGATCCACAAAGCCCCTCTGTGATAACAAATGATGTTTCATTTAATGTTTTGAATGAAGCTAAAAAAAAATATTCAACCTCATGATAAATTTTTAGATAAGAGAAAAAACAATTGTTATTCAAATCTAATAATTCAAAGATTTCCACCCCCCCTCACCGAAGAAGAAATCAATTTGCTTCTAAAGATGCAGCCATTCTCAAAATATTTACATAATGAAGAAATTGTTTCTACTTATTGTAATGTTTATGAATGTACTAAAGATTCTATCCATGAAGAGATAGAAGAATAGGTTGATGCTCATGTTATTCTACCTTCCCAAAAAGGACCATTGCTTGATAGCACTCCTATCGAGCAAAATAATGACTTTAAAATAGAATGCAACCAATCTAATCAAGATATATTAGGATTGTTGGAAGAGAAATTTGCTTATCTAATGTTTATGATTGATGACATTCCTTCTTCTGAATATTTTCCTAAGCATGATTAGTATGATGATAATTATGTTCTCCAAATTCAAGCTAATTTCACAGAACAATCACTAGCTATTTTGAGGGATGTGATATTAGAATTTCAGCTTGATGAGGATTTTCTAAGTGCTGTCTTTCTTATTTTGAAATTAAGAAAATATTCTCCTCAACTTAAAAAATGTGTTCTTGAGATAATTTCTGAAAATTATCAAAATGAAATTAAACTATTGCATTCTAAAATTCAGTCATATAATTTTCGAGATCCTAAAGAATTCTTAGAAAATATTCCCTTCTCCAAAGCAAGAGGAAATTGTACTATCTTTTGACTTGCAGATTGCGGATGATTATTCTTTCAAACACAAGCTGAAGAAATATTTTCAGGGTTTAATATTCAGAATACAACTGAACAAATATTCATTGAAGTCCTAGAAGCACAAATCATACATTATGCTTTTAATGATCCTATACCAAATTATATGGAGAATATTTTTAGCTCAAATCTGCAAACATGTTTTATCTATGAGGATCAAATATATCAGCAATTTTCATTTCACATCATATCTTTGATTATGAAGACACATGATCAAGTTATACTTCCAAGTTTGATGAAAATCAGTCAAATTATCCATTCATTGCTACAACTACTTGATTGGCTTCATTGGCATTTTTGTATTACCTGACTCAACAAAATTAACAGTAGATTAGAGTAGGTAGATGAGTGAAAATAAGCTCAAAACTATGAGCATTTTTTTCAGTATTCAGTTTTTAGCTAGTTTTGGAATAATTCATTAAGATTTAAAGCTAAGGAGAAGGTCCTAAAGATATTTAAGATCTAATCAGTTTGGTTTGAGAATTGCAGTATGTTTTTTTTTTAGTTTCAGATCAGATTTCAGTTTGTAGAAAAAGGACTATATTTAGTTCAAGATTTTCAGCCACAACAAATGCAAGTTTGGGATTGGCCCAATGGATTAGGCTACTAGTCAACGGTGTTCTTGACATCTCACAAGGAGATGCCATCCCCATGTGAAGCCGCTGTTAGGGTCCTATAAATATAGGATTCATAATTTGGAATTGACTTTTGATAGTCTTGTAAAAATATGTACATACCTTGCTTTTTGCAAGTTGTTTTCCCATATTTTGTAAAAAATGAAAAAAATAGAAAATAAAAAAAAAGGTAAAAGTCCTGAAAGAAAAATCAAAGGATTTAGAAAAATAATATACCCCAAAGAAAAAGAAATATAACATGAAAGTGTGCAAGTCCAAATGCCACTACTTTTTACTTTCAGATGATTATGGCAGAGTGTCAATAAATTCCATAATCTATAATGAGTTGAACTATTCAATCTTAACTTGTCATGTTTCAATTTACATTGTATAGATAGTGAATAAAGATTAGTCAGACAGTTTAATCCTGACTAATCAGTAGACAAGTAGAGAATAAAGATGAGCTCATCAGTTTAATCTGAGCCCTCGGAGGATATATGGTAGATTTAGTTAGTTTTTATTGCTTTCAACAGAATAAAATGTTCAAGGTTGCTAGCTCAAATGCACGTGCAAAATGGAAGAAAAAATATTAGATTAAAAGTTGGGTAGTAGAAAGAACTAGGAAAAATCATACTAATATTCATCACGGGCAAAAAAAACTATTTCCCTTCATCAAGTAAATATTTAATATTCTATCTTGCCAGTTAAAGGCTTAGAGCATTTCTAGGCTTATAACAGGACCAAACCCAAGGAAGACTTAGTAGGCTTGGATAGTAGAAAATGTTGATTTCTTATAACAAAACCCCCATTTACCACTATTTACCCATCTCAGGTACATTTTAACCCATATTCATAAGTAAAAACCCTTTTTTATAATATAGGCTTATAAGACCTCACTTGACTAATTTCCTTCATTCATAAAAACATGAAAAAAACCTTCAAAAATCATTATATCCTAGGTAAAAGTGGAAAAAATTATAAAAAGATAAGCACTTCTTTAAGTTTTGCTACTTAGTCATCTAGATGTATTTTTGTGTATTTCAGTATTTCCTTGTCATAGTGTCATATTGATTTCTGACTTAGTTATTGGTCTAAAAATGACCTTTTCCTATTAATATAATTCCCTTTTATATTAAATACCCTTTTAAACCCACTACTATAAGATTTTAGGCCAAAATTATTATCCACGTGCTCAAATGAAATCCCAAATTATACTCCCTTTGGTCTAAAATCTAACCTTAACCAAAATATCTCACCCCCTATGGTTTTGGGCCTTTAAAGAGTCTAAAACTATATAATAAAATAAAACTACAAAAAGGCTTTTATGCATATCCTATGTATATCTAAGCGTAAAAACATTTCCCGACCTATCCCATTTTACCCTAAGTTTTTATAAAGGTTCCAACCCCCGCGCCTTTATAAATACATTCACCATCCCTCCCCACAGAAACTTAACCCAAGGTTAAAGTGTTACCTTTTCCCTTTTCCCTTTTCCCTTTATGTAAAACCTCACATTTTATATAAAAATAAACTCAAGGTTTTGTAACCCCGCCTTATTGCGATTTCACCTATATATATAAAATTTTGTTATATATATATATATATATATATATATATATATATATATATATATATATATATATATGTATCACCACCTAACCCTGGTTAAACCTTATAATCTACCTTATGCGCATTTAACCTTATGCCATTCTATATATATAGGCTATGCTTATATATATAAACCCATTACAAATCAAAATTTGGTTATAATAAAAAATTATACAAAGGTTTTCATTGCATTTTTAACTCCGCCAACACATATCATTTATCCCAGTCCCACATCCATTTCAACCGCAACTTCCAAATTGATCGCAGCCATTTTCTTCCTCGTCGATGATCCAACGGTGTGAGATTTGTTTTGCATCCAAAAACCAATCGGCCACCCACAGCCCAAATGAATGTGAAATGGGTGGTTTTATAGTTCAAGCCTCCTGTGATGTGGCACATTTTCATTGCATCGCGTTCGTTTGGAGAAAAAAAATTACCACCATTTTTTAACGTGAAAACCACCGATGGTTTTTCAATTTGAAAATCTAAACCACTCCCACCAACGGATTTGACCTGCATTGAATGCATTAAAGATGATTCATATATTAAAATTAAAACCTTTGATATATCGTTTCTTATGTTTATTCGTGCATTCTCGATTGATAAACACTTCGCTCGACTGTGTAAAGACTCTTTACACAATTTTTAGACTTATATCCCGAGAAAAGCCCATTTTCACCGCAGATCCCCTGTTTAAAGACCTAGAAAACCATTTTCTATTCCAACAAGTCGAACCAGAGCTCAAATTCAACCTCAAAACTTCAGAAACCCTATCAAAGCATCAAAATACCTGCAAATTGAGGTATTTTTCAAATTAAAACCCTGCAATCAATTCTGAAACCATCTTTAAGTAAAGCAGGCTTTTAATTAGAAGAATACACTAGATAAATTGCCCAAAAGCAGGCCAAACCCTGGCCATTTTTTCCCAGAAGTTGCTATGTTCATAAAATCCTTTGTCTGAGCGAATTTTCTCAGTTTAAAATCTCTGAAGATCAATTCCAAGACAAAAATGTTTTTCAGGCCTACCAAACTCCTTTTTACAGTCTCAACCATTCAATAAACCCTTGTTTCCTGTCTTAATCCAGTTTTATCTCTGATAAGCCCAAATTGAGCAATAAGCAACTTTTTGAAGATAATCCTTTCTCAACAATTGCTCAATTTCCCTTTATTTTTGAAAATTAACCATAGAAAACTGTATAAACTTGCTTTAAGTTATTACAAGATGACTAAGAAATAGGCCACCCCCTTCCTTCTATTCCCGTAGTTATACCTACTGTTAGCACTGATATCCCATCTACATTGGCAGAACACTTAGCACCAAAAGTGCCACTGGCAACTGCAGTGTTAGTGCAATCTATTGATACTTCAGCCACAGGATCATCCACTACACAGGTACATCAAACAGGTGGAGCAACAGAGATAGTGAAAGCCATGGAGGAGATGTCCCTAAAAATAATAATGAGATAAACAATTTCAAAAAGGCCATTCAAACTCTTGAATCATCCAACAAGAATGCATTGATTACATAAAAGGGACATGAACAAAGAGCACAAAGACTTGAAGAACAGGTACAGATTTTGCAAAACGAAGTGAAATGACTTTTCTACCATAGTAAAAATTCATTTTACAGCTGTTAAAAGGTTAATATATCAGTTGAAAGTGTATCAGGATAAAGAACAGGGTCAAAGAGTATCAGAGAAGAAACAACCAACTCATTTTTTACTATTGTAATTTCTCTATTTTACAAGCAGTAAAATTACAGATGAACAGAGTGAAAGAGTATCAGGAAGAAAGACAATGTTAAAGGGTGTAAAGTGAAAAAATTATCAATAAAGCAATCTTCAAAGAGATATTTTCCAAATATTCCAGCAAGCATGTACACCCCTAGTCAACAAATTGTTTTGATTAGATAATGTTAGTTCTATTTTTTCTAGATAAAAGGACAACTTGCTAAGTTGTTAAGCAGCTGTCCCTCTTAATGTGTAAAGATATTTTTATTTCCTAGAGTTATTCCTAGATTTCTCTAGGATATTTTGTAATAAACATTTTGTATAAATACTTCATTTTATGAAGTGTTTAGTGTGGAATAAAATTTATAAGAACATTATAGACATTTTTCTGGTACGTTGGAGGCTCACATGTGTTGATTTCAAAGCAGAAGTCTAGACAATTTCCAATTGGACTTCATAATTTAGGATTCATGTGATAATTTGAAGAGTAAAGTGCATCTATATTTTCATTTTTTACTTTTTGAGTTCCATTCATTTCATACATGTTGTTCAATATTAATGATTAAATAGGAGTATTACTTCAGGACTAGTGTTAGAACTCCCTGTCTTAACTACTTAATCATTTAAATGTTTTCTACTGATTTCCGGATTTAGGAATTCTTAATTGCTCATAGTCCCGTTTGACCCCTGCCTCCTTCCTCTTTTTCCAGATCAAAGGATACTTCATTGCCCTTTATCCCGAAAGAAATCCATCTCATCAAAACAATCTATCCAAATCTCTGAGGGTTATCGACCTTTCCCTGAATACATTAGCATCCTCTTGGCCTTGCCTTCTAGTTCTGCTTGCTAGACTTTGACTCCATAGCCTAATGGACTAGTAGATCCCTCTTTAATTTGTCTTCAAGTAATATTATTTTCCACCAAACATTTCAAAACCAAAACCAAATTGAACTATCATAACTAGCCAAATATTAAACAAAAACAAAGTTAAATCATAAAGAGAGAGCCCTCTCTGAAATTTAGGAAGGCTAGATCCTAGATTTCCAAAGTAGGTTTGTGGTTACCCCTAGTTTTCTTAAAACCGAAAAATCCAAAAGCCCACAATCTTTAGAAATTACTAGGGTGATAACAGCCACCATCACACTTTTTTTCATTTACATATCAGAGAGGGTCAAGGCCTATGTTTGATGCCTCCAAAGGGAAGTGTACCCTACCATCCACCTCTACTCAACCACTTGAAAAAGACAAAACTCAAGAAGCTACTCATTGAAAATTAAGCACTAAAAAGAGGAAAAGACCAAGAAGGCCTTATATTTTTGGCTCAAGGTTCTCAATAGGTCTCTCAAACCCCATGAGGCACACCTCCACCAATTTTGAGGAAATTTGGACAAATTTTGGTTTTTTGAGAATTGGAGGCCCATTAGTGCAGTGCCACTGGCGCTACACTAATCCCTGGAGTACACTTTTCTGACCAAGTTTTAGAGGGATTGGAGATGATTTGACCCCTCAAAAGTTAAAAAAACCCGTCATTTTTCACCATTCTACCTCTATATCAGACCCGGTGCTGTGCTAATGGAAGTCCTAGGATTTTTTCATTTTGGATAGGATACAAGAGCTGTATCAAGAAACTATAAGCATTTCTAGAAAGTAAACTCATCAGGCTTTCCAATGAGCCATCACGGAGCAAAATCTAACATCAGGAAGAGGTCCCAAACTTGGTTGCAAAAGTACCTATTTTTGGCACTGCGCTAATCCTTGGAGCATCCTCAAGAGGAAAAATCACAATTTTTGGACTTCTCATGGCTAGTACGCTTTTTCCACCAAGTTTCAGAGGGATTGGAGCTGATTTGACCCCTCAAAAGGTCAAAAACCCCTCATTTTTCACCATTCTGCCTCTATTTCAGACCTTGCACTACACTAATCGCAGTCCTGGGCTTTTGGCATTTTGGATAGGCTATAGGAGCTGGATTAAGAAACTATAAGAATTTCTATAAAGTGGACTCATTAGGCTTTCCAATGCGCCATCACGGAGAAAAATATGACATCATGAAGAGGTCCAAAACTTGGTTTCAAAAGTACCTATTTTTGGCGCTGCGCTAATCCCTGGAGCATACTCAGAAGGAACACTCAACATTTGTGGACTTCTCATGGCTAGTACACTTTTCCCACCAAGTTTCAGAGGGATTGGAGATGATTTGACCCCTCAAAAGGTCAAAAACCCCTCATTTTTCACCATTCTGCCTCTATTTCAGACCTGGCGCTGCGCTAATGGTAGTCTTGGTATTTTTGCATTTTGGATAGGCTACAGGAGATGGATCAGGAACCTATAAGAATTTATAGAAATTAGATGCATCGCAATTTCCAACGGGTCATCATGGAGTAGAATATGACATCAGGATGTGGTCCAAAACGTGGCTACAACAGAGTCTATTTTGTGCTGGAGGTGGTGTTGCGCATATAGAAGTCTTGAGAAATTAAATTTTTGGACAGGTTACAGGTGCTCAATCAAAAAACCAAAGGCATATCTGGAAATAGGACTCAAAAATATTTCCCACGAACCATCATAGAGAAAAATATGATATCGGGAAGTGGTCCAAAACTTGGTTGTAACAGAGCATATTTTCTACTGAAGGTTGTGTTGCGCAAATAGACTGTGTAGTGCGTTTTGGGCCAAAGTCAACAAAACACACAAATTGATGGAAAAATGATTTTTTAATGTTTCCTTGGGAAAATCACTCTAGATTTGATTAAGGAGTCATGTTATGTTATTTTTCATTTATTATCTTAGCTATTATGTGTCTTGGGCCTTGCATGGTCTTCAAGCACATAAATGACATTTATGATGAAATTAGTGTTTCTAGAAGCCTCTTATGGTTTCCACCTCCTCACTTGCTAAGATAAATAGAGCAAGAGGATTCCATTGTAAAGGTTGGCATTTGATGAGCTTTGAGAGCAATACATTGTTTTTATGAGCTTGGAGAAGAAATTGGTGTTTTGGAGTTTATGAATGGCTTGCTTGGATTGATGATGGAGAAACTTATTTGCAGGATCCATGAGATTGGTTAGTGGTGATGTATTCTTAATTTGTTCATGTTTTCTTGTTATCATTACGTTTCATCCTTCTTTGTTGTAGTATAATAGAAAAGTATATGTTGAGAAATTCTCTTTGAAGCACCTTAGTCCTCCTGCCTTCTATTGCCTTGATTTTTTTCCTCTGTTGGGTCAGCTTATGGAATTCTTAACTGCTCCTTAGGCCCACCTAAACTTGTTTGTTTCATTAATGGATTAGTATGCTATTTTAAAAATATGGTTCATGGTAAGCCCTGCTTATTTGATGCTATCTAAACTCTGTCTTGAAACCTCACTTTGAAGTACTGCTTGCTAGGTTAAGTCAAAGAGGTCTTGTTTTAATCTGGCCCTTTTTCTATGCCTATTATTTTTCCTCAAAGTTCTTTATAGCTTGATTTATGATGTTTATGAGTTCCGTCTTCATGAATTAAAGTTATTTGTGATCTTAAATGTTTTCTAAAGCTTACAGGTAAAATCACTAGAGGTTAAATGAGTTTCTCGCCTTCTATATTTCATCGAAATTGTTTGCCTTGAATGGTTATTGGTTTAAGTATTTTCATTGATCTTAATGGTTTTTCCTACCTTATGAGTTATATCTTTTTCTTATCAGTGTTTAAGACCTCCTTTTTATAGGTATTTGACAAAGGATTCTTGATTTCCCTTTTCCCTACCTTATTCACCAACTTGATATGCATCCCACTTCACACATAACCTTAAGGATCCATTAACCTTGCTAAATTGGCCCTGTAATGCACTCTGCTTCATTATTGAGATATCCATGACTTTCATTGACTCCATAGCCCAATGATTTGAAGACCTCTCACTCCACCTATTCTACCTGTTCATCTTACTCAACCAAAACAAACAACAAACCCTACACTTAACAACTAGCCTAAAATCAACCATCTAAAGAAAAAGGTTCACATCCTTTGTACACAATAGAAAGATCCCTCTCTGAGTCTTGGAAGGCTAGGTCCTAGGACTCCAAATATTGTTTTCATGTTACCCTATGAATTTGGTCTACAAATCTGCTAAATCACGGGATCGTAATATAATGGCAATCATAGTGGGACCTTCTGAGTTAGTGACAAACTAAGTATTCCTTAGATCTCAAAAAACCTACAAACACCCTTAGATTGGTATTCAGTTGCTAATGGTGGACAGTAGCCTACCTTAAAATAGTTGAAATCATCCACCTGGCGACTCCACAAAATCTCAATAGACCTGAAGACTCCAATGGTGGAAGAATCTGAAACATGACCAGTCATCCTAGAAAAAAAAAGCACTCAAGCCTAGGTTGGATTCAAAAAATTGTTTTTTTTAAATATAACCATGTTCTGTCCTGATTTAAACCTGATCAAGAATACACTAATGAGATCTACACTGATCATTGGAAATATCTCAAGCCTCAAAAAGTTGAACCTCAAATTGTAGACTTTGAGCAGACTTATACACCTGTGCCTACAGCAGATACACTTGTGGAAGATCTAGTGAAACATGAGCCTCATACTACCTTTCCTACTCTTTCTGAAACCTCAGACAGTCATCAATCTCTTTTTGCACTACCTATATCCACAAAGGTCCCAAAAAGATACAAGCCTCTAGTTTTGCCTCTTATCCTCCAGGCCCTCCCTGCAAATCTTGCAAATAAACTACCCAGATTTGATGGAGAAAAATCAAAAGTCACTGCTGAAGAACACATTCAAAAACTTGAGGGTTTACTTGACCTATTTGAAATAGAAGAATATGATGTGTGTATTATAATTTTTTCCTTATCATTACAAGGAAAAATTAAGAGTTGGTTTAAGGACCTTCCAGCTGCACGCATTATCAACTTTCATCAATTCACTCAATTTTTCTTAGATAGGTGGGTAGTCATGGGAAATGCTCTTCTCATCATAAAGGACTACAACCATTTGAAAAGACATCCAGAGGAGATAGTACAACAATTTTCAGCTAGGCTTAATAAAGTATACCATGTAATACCTGCTAAGATAAAGCCACCCCTAGGGTGGACTCTCTTGCACTACCCAAATTATTTTAACCCAGAGATGGCTTTCCAGATAAGATAAAAAGACCCTTAAAACCTAGAAGAAATGCAGAATATGGCAATTATTGTGGAATTCAACATACTAGAAAGAGAGGCAAAGTTAGAAGCAATAAAGAAGGACAAAGTAGCTCAAGAGAAACTAATATCTTCATAGGTAAAGCTAGAGATGTTGACAGATACAATCATCAAAATGATGCATATTATTGGCAGGAAAGAGGAAGAGTACAATGTTGAGGTTGGTGCTACTTATTCAAAACATACTATACCTTTTCCTTGGGAAGAACAAACTCTGTCATTATAGGACAAGAATAACAATCAAAATATGCATATTGAGCAAGATAACAAAAAATAAGATGTTGAAAGCTGTCAAGTAAGTACTAGATACCTTCCTATATCTTGTGCTTCACTACTAAGAGAGCACTACAAGAAAATTGAAAATGGAAACAAGGTGGAATGCACTAAATAATCAATCAGGGACAAGATAGATGATTCAAACCTCTACGGTCTCTACCTTTATGGTTTGATTCATTTCATATTATAAAAATAAGTTGGCACCCTGAGGATCTATCAGAGGAAATTCATGAATTTCATGCCTAAGTTAACTATCACGAAAATCAAGAAGATTTGGTTGAGGATGAAATCAATCAGGGAATGAAAGAGAACCCACAGGACCTCTCTAAAGGCATAAATGATGATGATTCATCTCTCCTAGGTGAGGCTCAAGAAGACATTCAACCTCAAAATCAGCCTCCACAAGAGAAAGAGGACTATTGTAGTGATATCCAAAGAAAGAGAAATCTGCCTCTTTTTTTTAACTGAAGAGGAGATAGATCAGCTGATAAACATGTAGTTAGCCTCTAATATTTCATATGAATAGAAAATTTCTATTTATTTTCCTCCTAATCCTAGCTATCACATAACATAAAATGGATTTATAGATCAATTCAAAGAGAAACAATCTGATAGTCCAATATGTGCGCTTGATAACATTAATTATATTTATGATTCTCCAAGGTTTGATAATATGTTGATATTGATGATGTTCTTCAAAAAGAAACTAACTTTGCAGATCATTCAGCACTTAGTTTTTTGGAGGAAGCTCAGTTTCATCAACTTGAGAAAGGTAACCAACCAATGCATAACAACTATGACGGTGATGAGGAAAGATTAGAAAATTTGGAAGCAAATGAAGGCTTGAAAATTGATGATCACAAGAAAGTTGTTGCACTTCTTTCTCAAGAAGATTTGTTGCCAAGAAGTGCTCCTACTCATCAACATGGTGGTTTTCACACAGAACTCAGCCCACTCTATCAAAACCCATCAAGTTTTCTAAAGGATAATATTGCAATCTATGATGAGTCTACCAGTTCAGATGATCATGAGGAAGAGGTAGATTTTCTTTCCCAAAAGAGTCCCAAGCTCAACCAAGTGGAGGAAGAAGCAGTCCTGGATCAAGCTTATTTAACAAATCTTCACATTTAGGTATTGTTTCAAGATCCCTTTGCTTATTTGTTAAAAACATTTGAAGAGGGAGTAAATCATGTCAAGATCATTTTGTTGTGTAAGAAAAATTTTAGGCACTACTGTTCAAACACAAGTAAGGTGGGAGTGGCCTTTTAATTTTTTCAGCACCCTCAAAGAGTTGAACCAATATCCCTCGTGCAATCATCTGCTTGATTGGTCGTATTGGAAAAGAGAGTTCATCAGCTAAATGTATATCATGTAAAAATTAGATTATGATATATAGGCATGCAAATAAGCTCAACCTTTGAGCATCTTTTAGTTATAGATTGTTTTGAAAATGAAAACACAAAAATAGAGAAAAGGTGAAAAAAGAGGGAAAATTTGAAAAGAATTACAACCCCATACCCAAAAAAATAGTAATGCTGAAAGAGTGCAAGCCTAAATGCCACTACTTGTGCCAAAAAATTCTTGTCCAGTCATCTAGCCTAATCATGGTTGAACATGTTTTCAATTTATTGCTGATAAGTTAGTGAAAGAGGCCTTGTCAAATCATTCAAACGTGACTTATCAAAAAGGATAGATTAGGAATGAAAGATATTGGTTCCACATGCTCAAAATTGAACCAAAGAGAATAATTGGGATGCATCCCAAATGATAAATCACAACACTTGTTTTTCTAGTTTTGTTTGTACAAAAATAATGTTTGTGTGCAACTTGTCTTAATGCCACAACTCATGGTAAGTTAGATTGCCTAATCCTAATTTAAACCATGTTTTCAATTTCATGTCAATATCTTAGAGAATGAAATTTGTCATACAGCTTAATCTTGACAGTCAAATAGTCTAGGCAGAGAATAAAAAGAGTTCATTAGCCTAATCTGAACTCTTGGAAGTGATAAGAGTAGAAGTAGATAGTTTGTTTTGCTTTCAAAAGAAGAAAATGTCAAGGGTTTGCTAGTCCAAGTGCACCCAAGGAAGAAAAAATGTTAGGCAAGTAGGTTGGGTAGGTAGAGATGAAGCTGAGCTAATCATGCTTTTTTTTTTTAGATTATTGAGATCACAACTTCAAAGAAACATCAACAAATGAAAAGAAGTAAAAATCTGCCTAATGGATGAGGCACTGGTCTTCATAAAACCAAAGATATGATGTTATGGACACCTCCTGAAAAGGATCTTCCCTCCCCAAGTGGAGCCATTGTTAGTCATTAGTAAATTTTTCTTTTCATAGATGATTAAATGCTTATCCTAGATTTCTCTAAGCAAAATTCATGAATATTGTGAGTTCTAGAAATCTCATTGCCTTCATCATCCTTAAGATAAATTTTTAGTATCTCCCTACTCTATCATGTCATAGTCAGCCTATCACTCATGGAAGATCCCTCATGGACTCATGGAAGATCTCTGTCCCATTTTCACACCCATAATATCATTATTATGTTTTTCCCTTGCCTATGACTCCATTATCCAACTAGGGTTTTTGAGGGCATTTTTCTTGGTTTCATGACCTCAATGGTTACAAAATAAACAATACTTGTATCTTGATGCTCTTACACCTCCTCCTATCCTTATTATACCTTCATAAACACTTCCCATCACTCCTATCCCTCAAACTCATCATTTTTCTACAAAACCTAGCCTATTGCTACAATTTGACACTTTTCGAGCCTAGGCCTATGTTTTTCCCTTTTGGACCCTTTCCCCTCACTAAATTATTGAAATTCCACTTTCCCCTACTCTATAACATCCATCCCTATCCCCCAAAATTTCCCCAAAAATTTAGACAATTCTTAACCCATTCATTCCCCTCCCTCTACAAGGTAGTCCTAAATCCCCTACACCAAACCCTAATTTCCTCTTCCAACTAAGCTAGGGTTTGCTATGGAAAGGAGGCATAAGAGCAAAGGATCCATTTGATAGATAAAATCAGCAAGCATAAGTCCATACCAACTCATAAACATCATGCCTCCATCATTTTCCAAGAATTCATTCCAAAGGCCAAGTCATTTGCCACACCTAGGGCCAGTATTGTTTAAAAATATTTTTCTCACCAAAAATAGATGAATTTGGAAAACGTGAGAGAGCTTTTTTTCCATCATAGGGCCAAGAAGAAAAACCTCCTTCTATTTTTACACAAGTATCATGGTTTGGGAGAAATGTCAAAACTACAGGTGTCATAGGAGAATTTATGCACTGTTGGAGTGACCTTGGGAAAATCCAGTTTTCTCATAGCTAGAGTGTCCAAATGACTTTCTTAATGGGTCCAAAGAAAACTATACTGGAACATATTTCCAATGAGCTACCATGAGCTAAATTTGAGGTTGAGGAAGGCATCCAAAAGTTGTCTGCACCAGCACTCTGCATTTCTGCACCATCATTCAACAATTTTTGATGAGTCTTGGGAAAATAAACTTTTGGTAGAAACAATCAACTCCAATCAGGGAAAAAATGGTATATTTGGAAATTAGACAGTTTATTCTTTCCAACGAGCTATCACGATCCAAAATCTGACATTGGTAAGGTCATTAGAACGTGGCTGCAAGTGGAACATTTTTTGGCATTGCGCAAATAAGTGGTGATGCGCTAATGCAGAGGCTCTTCAAACAAGGAAATAACTCACCCCAAGGCTAAAATTCATCCTCTAAGTTGTATTCAAAGGGCTACAGAAGAATTAAAGCTGGTAGGTGGCCTCTCCTCCTTATCATCCAAGAAATTTTCCTAATTTGGCGGCTAGATAAATGATTAAACCCTAGTTTGGAAAGCCCTAGGTCCTCATTGCAAAATTACTGATTCTGACCTCCAAGTAAACCGTCATCAAATCAGAGAGGTGTGAAAATAGGGTAACCATAAGCTGGTTAAAAAAAAACCCTCTCTCAATTTAAAGGTAAAACAATCATACACTTTCCTTCAATCACTCATTTGTAAAGGTTGCCATCACCACCATTTTCATTTTTATCCTTCAAACCCTAGTTGTGCAAACCCTAGGTCTTAAATGCAAAGTGACCCTCTATTTTGACCTCCTTGAGCATGAAGGGGCAAATGATGAAGAAGAAGTGGAAGACATGGAAACAGAGGAGGGTCATGATGATGAGCATGAATAAACAAAGGATCATGAAGATGAAAACAGTGAGCAAGACAAGGCAGTATGACAGTGAGCAAAACAGTGACAGAGAAGAAGAGGATGACACTCATAAAGAGGACAGTAAGGAACAAAACAACAAGGAATAAGATAGTCATGACAGTCATGACAAAATTCATGACAGTCATGACAACAATCATGACAGTCATAACAATAGTTATGACAGTCATGACAACAATCATGATAGTCATAACAATAGTCATGACAGTCATGAAAACAATCAGCTTCTCAGTGATAATGAAAGTAATGATAGTACAGGGGATGAAGAGGAAAAGAGTCCTGGTGATGAGCCAAATCAAAGTGAAGAAGATACAGAGGCATACAATGAAGAAAAGGGAAGTGAGGATGTTGATGATGAAGGAAATGAAGGTGAGGAAAATATAAGAAATGACGAAGGAAATGATGACAGCACCAAGGATCACAACCATAGTTAAGACACCAAAAAGGCCACCATCACACCTTTTTTCATTTACATATCAGAGAGGGTCAAGGCCTATTTTTGTTGCCTCCAAAGGGAAATGTACCCTACCATCCACCTCAACTCAGCCACTTGAAAAGGGTAAAAGTAAAGAAGACACTCATTGAAAATCAAGCACTAAAAAGAGGAAAATACTAATAAGGACATAGATTTTTGGCACAATCTTCTCAACAGGTCTCTCAAACCCCATGAAGCACACCTCCACCAATTTTGAGGAAATTTTGACAAATTTTGGTTTTTTGAGAGTTGGAGGGCTATTAGCGCAGCGCCATTGGCACTATGCTAATTCCTGGAGCATCCTCAAAAGTAAAACTCAGCATTTTTTGACTTCTCATGGCTATTACACTTTTCTCTCCAAGTTTCAGAGGGATTGGAGCTGATTTGACCCTTCAAAAGGTCAAAAACCCCCTCATTTTTCATCATTCTGCCTCTATTTCAGACCTGGCATTGCGCTAATAGAAGTCCTGGGATTTTGGAATTTTTAATAGGCTACAAGATCTGAATCAGGAAACTATAAGAATTTCTGGAAAGTAGACTCATCAGGCTTTCCAACGAGCCATCATGGAGCAAAATCCGACATCAGGAAGAGGTCCAAAACTTGGTTGCAAAAGTACCTATTTTTGGTGCTGCGCTAATCCTTGGAGCATCCGCAGGAGGAAAAATTAACATTTTTGGACTTCGCATGGTGAGTACACTTTGCCCACCAAGTTTTAGAGGGATTGGAGCTGATTTAACCCCTCAAAATGTCAAAGACCCCTCATTTTTCACCATTCTCCCTCTATTTTAGACCTAGCGCTGCGCTAATGGCAGTTATGGGATTTTGGAATTTTGGAGAGGATATGGGAGTTGTATCATGAAACTATAAGCATTTCTAGAAAGTAGACTCATTAAGCTTTCCAACGAGCCATCACGGAGCAAAATCCGACATCAGGAAGAGGTCCAAAACTTGGTTGCAAAAGTACTTATTTTTGGCACTGCGCTAAACCCTGGAGCATCCTCACGAGGAACACTCAACATGTTCAGAATTATTATGGATACTACACTTTTCCCACCAAGTTTTAGGAGGATTGGATCTGATTTGACCCCTCAAAAAAGCCCCTCATTTTTCACCATTCTGCCTCTATTTCAGACATGGCCCTGCGCTAATGGAAGTCCTGGGATTTTGGAATTTTGGATAGGCTACAGGAGCTGCATGAGGAAACTATAAGCATTTCTGGAAAGTAGAATCATCGGGTTTTCCAACGGGCCATCCCGGAGAAAAATCTGACAACGGGAAGTGGTCCAAAACTTGGCTGCAATACAGCCTATTTTCTGCTGGAGGTGGTGCTGCGCTTATAGAAGTCTTGGGAAATTAACTTTTTGAACATGCTACAGGTTCTCAATCAGAGAAAAAAGGCGTATCTAGAAAGAGGAATCAGAAAAATTTCCAACGAGCCATCATGGAGCAAAATCCGACATCGGGAAGTGGTCCAAAACTTGGTTGTAACAAAGCCTATTTTCTGCTAAAGGAGGCGCTGTGCAAATGGACTTTGTAGTGTGTTTTTGGCCAAAAGTCAACAAAACACACAAATTGATGGCAAAATGTTTTTTTAATGTTTTCTTGGGAAAATCACTCTAGATTTGATTGAGGATTTATGTTATGTTATTTTTCATTTATTAGCTTAGATATTATGTGTCTTGGGCCTTGCATGGTCTTCAAGCACATAAATGACATTTATGATGAAATTAGGGTTTCTAGAAGCCTCTTATGGTTTTCACCTCCTCACTTGCTAAGATAAATAGAGCATGAGGATTCCATTGTAAAGGTTGGCATTTGATGAGCTTTGAGAGCAATACATGGTTTTTATGAGCTTGGAGAAGAAATTGGTGTTGTGGAGTTTATGAATGGCTTGCTTGGTTTGATGATGGAGAAGCTTGTTTGCAGGATCCCTGAGATTGGTTAATGGTGATGTATTCTTAATTTGTTCATTTTTTTTGTTATCATTATGTTTAATCCTTCTTTTTTGCAATATAATATAAAAGTGTAGGTTGAGAAATGCTCTTTGAAGCACCTTATTCCTCCTACCTTCTATTGCCTTGATGTTTTCCTCTGTTGGGTCAGCTCAAGAAATTCTTTATTGCTCCTTAGGCTCACCTAAACTTGTTTGTTTCATTAATGGACTAGTATTCTAGTTTACAAATATGTTTCATGGTAAGCCTTGCTTATTTGATGCTATCTAAACTTTGTCTTGAAACCTCTCTCTGAAGTACTGCTTGCTAGGTTAAGTCAAAGAGGCCTTGTTTTGATCTTTCCCTTTGTCCATGCCTATCAGTTTGCTTCAAAGTTATTTATAGCTTGATTTATGATGTTTAGGAGTTCCCTCTTCATGAATTAAATCTATTTGTGATCTTAAATGTTTTCTAAAGCTTGAAGGTGAAATCACCAGAAATTAAATGAGTTTCTCGCCTTCTATATTTCATTGAAATTGTTTGTCTTGAATGGTTATTGGTTTAAGTATTTTCATTGAGCTTAATGGTTTGCCCTACCTTATGAGTTATATCTTTTTCTTATCATTGTTTAAGACCTCCTTGTTATAGGTATTTGACAAAGGATTCTTGATTTCCCTTTGCCCTACCTTATTCACCAACTTGATGTCCATCCCACTTCACACATAACCTTAAGGATCCATTAACCTTGATATATTGGCCCTATAATGCACTCTAATTCATTATTGAGATATCCATGACTTTCATTGAATCCATAGCCCAATGATTTGAAGACCTCTCACTCCACCTATTCTACATGTTCATCTTACCCAACCAAAACAAAAAAAAACCCTACACTTAACAACTAGCCTAAAATCAACCATCTAAAGAAAAAGGTTCACATCCTTTGTACACAATAGAGAGAGCCCTCTCTGAGTACAGGAAGGCTAGGTCCTAGGACTCCAAAGACTGGTTTCATGTTACAATGTGCATTTTTTCTACCAATCTTCTAAATCACGGGACCCTAACAGAATCCTCGAAGCCACAGAATGAACAAACATGGAAGAAGAAGAAGAAGACTAATAATTGTTCTCTCGCTTTTAAGGCTGAAAACAATAAAGATGTGTGGTATGTTGACAACAGTTGCTCAATTCATATGAATAGAGATAGAAGTAAATTTGTATCTCTAAAAGAGAAGAAGGATGGAATCGTATCCTTTGGAAATTATGGATCTTCAAATGTTATAGGATCAAGTACCGTCACTCTCAGAAGCAAATATGTTATAGAAAAAAAAAATTTATTGGTTGAAAACATGAATCACAATCTACTCAGTGTTGGAAAAATGTGTGATCAAGGACACACAATGCTATTCAACTCCACAAAATGTGAAACCAAGAAAGGCAGGTATGGTAAAATTGTGGCTACAACAAGTCAAGCTCCAAACGACATATATGTTCTGGATGAAGCAACTAAAGCATGTCTACTAGCTAAAGAAGATGAAAGTTGGTTATGGAACAAACGAATGGGTCACATAAACTTTAAAAATATTGTCAGGATAAGAAAAAAATAAGCAGTACGAGAAATGCCAAAAATCTCAAAACCTTCCAACACACTATGTGAGGCCTATCGGCACGACAAGTAGACAAAAGTCCAATTTAAAACAAAAGAAAACTTTGCCTCACATCCATTGGAATTGATACATAATGATCTATGTGGTACTGTGAGAACAAAAGGCTTAGATGGAGAATTATATTTCCTGTTAATGATAGATGATTATACCATGATGATAGCCATCAGTTTCCTAAAGAAAAAACCTGAAGCATTTGAGTGCTTTAAGATCTACAAGGAGTTGGTCGAAAATGAAACTGATTTGAAAATAAAGTGTCTAAGATCAGATAATGGCAGAGAATTCACTTCCAAATTATTTCAGGAATACTATAACGAAAATGGAATAAAAAGACAATTTTCAACATCATGAACACCTCAGCAAAATGGAGTTGTCAAAATAAAGAACAAAACCATACAGGAAATGGGTAGAATAATGTTGAAGGACTCAAAATTAGATGAAAAATTATGGGTTCAAGAAATTGATATGGAAGTCTTCTTTATCAACCTAAGTATTCTTAGAAATAATTGCAACAATACCCCATATGAATTATGGAAAGGAAAACCAGCTAATGTAAAATATTTCAGAATCTTCGGAAGAAAATGTTATATCAAAAGAGAAGATTGAAATTTGGGTAAGTTTGAATCACATGTTGATGAATGTATCTTTGTTAGTTACTCATTCAAAATAAAGGCCTATAAATGTTATAATCTAATATGAAAACAGATAGTGGAGAGCATAAATGTTCAATTTGATGAAGATGGCGTTCTAACGAATAATGATAAGGATCTAGAATCTTTGAAACTTGAGACAGATGCTAAAAAAGACACAAATAAAATTCTACAACAAGAAGAAACTATCAACCAGGAAGAAGTAAATAATGATCATCAAGATATACAGGAACACCAACAAGAAGCTCCTCCAAAGAGAACAAAAGAATGGATTCAAAAGAACAATCCATCAAATCAAATCATTGGTGACATAAATGAAGGTTGTCAGCTTCGTTCATCACAACAACCTCACATTTCTTTTCTAGTAACCTTTGAGCCTAGTATTTTTGAGGAAGCCAGCCAGAATGAACATTGGGTAGCAGCTATGAATGAATAATTGGATCAAATCGAGAATAATAAGACCTAGGAATCAACTGCAAAACCAAAAGATAAATCAAGAAAAAATTGAATGAAGATAGACAGGTTACTAGAAATAAAGCAATATTGGTTTGCAAAGGCTATGGACAAGTGGAAGGAATTTATTTAGACAAAACATTTGCTCCAGTTGCCAGAATGGAATCCATCTGAAGGTTTCTCGCCTATGCATGTTCAAGAAAAATCAAATTCTACCAAATGGATGTTAAGTCAGCATTTCTGAATGGAGAATTAGAAGAAGAAGTTTACATCAAGAAACCTGAAGGTTTTCTACTATCAGAAAAAGAAGACTATGTTTGCAGGTTAAAGAAGGCTCTATATGGTCTCAAGAAGGCTCCCAAAGCATGGTATGCTTATCTTGATGGATATCTACGTCAACAAGGGTTCAAGAAAGGTATTGTTGATAGAAATATTTATGTACAAATAGATAAAGATAATTTAACAATCGTTGAGGTATATGTGGATTATATAATATTTGGTAGAAATGATGATCAACTAAGTAAGAATTTTTTTATAAATATGCAAAGTGAGTTCAAGATGTCTTTACTTGGTGAGCTGACATACTTCTTAGGGCTTCATATATCTCATCAAGAGAAAATAATATTTATCTATCAAGCCAAATACATCAAGGAAATGCTCAAGAAATTCAAAATGGAAGTTTGCAAACTCGTCCTTACTCTGATGGTAACAGGTTTCAAATTGAGCATAGACGACTCATCTAATGATGTGGATTAGAGGCTATACAGATCTATGATTGGTAGTCTTCTATATGTAATAGCCTCTTGGCCAGATGTTATGTAAGAAGTTGGACAAGTAGCAAGATTCCAAGCAGTACCAAAAGAATCACATATTATTACTGTAAAAAGAATTATTCGATATCTAAAGGGAACAGAAGAATATGGCTTGTGGTATCCCAAGGGTAACAATATCATTATTCAAGCCTTTACAGATGCAGATTGGGTAGTAAGCATTGATGATCGTAAGAATACTAGTGGAGCAACATTCTATCTAGGTGGTTGTCTCGTATCATGGTTGAGAAAAAAAACAAACCTCAATCTCATTATCTACAGCAGAAGTAGAATACATTGCAGCGGCAGCATGTTGTAATCAAGTCCTTTGGATGAAACAAACTTTGCAATATCTTCAAGTACAATTAAATGAGCCTATTCCCATATTTTGTGACAACACTAGTGCCATCTGCATCTCCAAGAATCCTGTCATGCATTCAGAAACAAAACACATTCTGATAAAATATCATTTTGTTAGAGAACAAGTTGCTAAAAAGAATATCAAAATTGAGTATGTTGGTACAAAAGAAAAAATCGTTGATATCTTCACTAAACCTTTACCTCGTGAAGCATTTGAATATCTTCATCGGAAGCTTGGGATTCTCCCAAGTTCTCATTAGATTATAGGTCCGCAGGATGGTTGTGTGTTAGGGGGAGTTACCCTTTTCCATTGATGTCAAATGGGGAGAGAATGTTGTAACAAGAGGTGGCATGATCGTAGGGGGAGTACTTGTGTTTCCATCAATGCCAAAGGGGGAGATTGTTGATCAACGGTTGTCATTGATGTCAACCCAAGTAGCACAAGGGGCTACCTAAATATTTTATGGGAATTTTGACCTACCAAATTACTATATTCTGGGTTAATAATGGTTTTTATGGTTTCTACTTGTCGATATGTTTCTATTGATATATGGCACGCCATGTAATTCTTCGCGATTTGAGAGATATTCATGTTTGAATTTTGTAACCCTAGTTAGTGGGCTAAAAACCCATGAGTTATGGCATGGGTCATTGAAAATTCAATAATTAATAATTTTTAAGCTTCTAAAATCCCTCCCACATTCACTTGTTTAAGCCCCTCTCAACCTAAGCATTTATATAAATCATGATCCTCATATCCTCCTTATGTAGGGATTTCACTATCTGAAACAGGTAATCATGGAATTTTCACTCTAACTGTTTTTAGACAAAGGTTTATAAGCTGAAATTTTTATGAGGAGAAGCTGAAAGCCTGAGGAAGCTCCTGTAAAAAATTTAGATCAAGGTGCACAAAATTTTAGGAGATATGATCTGTGGAAGTCAGTGTTTTTGCAAGCTCCTGAAATTCATCTCAAAGAAGTGACCTTGGGAAAATCGTCATAACTCTCTCTCTCTAAGTATCAGATTGGAATTCTGTAAAAAGTGGTAGATAGTACATAGGATTTAGTTTTCTCTATATCACTTACAGAGCCTAATGAAGAAACAATGACATGTGGCACGTTGTACAAGTTCACTTTATGGAAAAATTCCATAATTAGGGAATTGTGAGAGATTGGGCATAACTCTCCCTTGAAGAATACAAATTGGGTCAGACCTAGGGAATTAGAAAGAATACTTAGAGGAATACAACAGGGCAAAAAATCACATATTGGTGATCTGAAATAACAAAGATACACGAGATTCAATATCTAGCTCCTAGAAGGCAATAAAAAGCTAGATCATGTGTTGTTGAGGGCTGCAAAGGACCAGACTTTCTAGGGTAGAAAAGAAAAGCAAGGTGTAGCAGAGGGTAGCATGACAAGAGAAGCAACCAAGGTGTATAAAAACAGTAATTATTTCACCACATAAAGTTTTCAAGTGGGCAACACAGCATAAAGTCATTGTAAAGGTCTCATTGTACTAAGTCATTGTAAATGCATCATTGTAAAAATTGTACAAGCGTCTATCTGCCAAGAGTTGAAGAGACAGTGTCAGGAGGTCTAGGATCATCATTAGGTGGTTTTTTCATAGTTGGGGTTATGGTCTAGTCTGTCTTTCTTCTTCTACATCATTCTAAATCATTGTAAAGTGGACCATTTTCCTTGGTACAGGAGTCCATTCTTGTTTTATTCTTCTATAGGGTGGTAGGGTGGTTCTAGGGTGAGTTATAGCTCATTCGGTGTTGAGGCATCTATTCAGTTGACTACTAAAGAATCTTGGGCGTTGGAGTGTCCATCTAGTGTGAGTTGGAGAAGAATTATCTTCTAGATTCTCGGAAGTTGGAGATTTATTTTCAATTGGATTTGAATATTAAAGAATTATTAGAAAAACATTAGGTGGTTTTTGTCCCGAGGTGGGTTTCCACCTTAAAAACTGTGTGCATTTGTGTTCCTTTTGTTTACTGCTATCATTGTACAAACACTGATAATAATTGAATATTAACTAATGCTCTAAATTTAAGGAATATTGATTCACCCCCCTCTCAGTATTTCCAACACTTCAGGTTCCAATATGATTTTTCATTCCTCATCAAGTTCTAGAAATATTGTTTGAACTGGAAGTTTTTCCCTATAACCTTATTTAAGCATGAAACATGGAAAACTAGATGCACTCATGAAGAAGTAGGAAGCTCCAATTTGTATTCTATAGTACCAATCTTTTGCAACACCTTGTAAGGACCATAGTACTTTGGCGATAATTTATTATCCCTCTTAGCTTACTTGAGGGACATTTGTTTGTATGGTTGTAGCCATAAAAATACCTAGTATCCTACATCAAAACTTCTCTCGCTACGATGTTTATCTGCCTGTTGTTTCATTCGATTTTGTGCCAAATTTAGGTTATCCTATAAGATTTGGAGAACTTCTTGTTGATGCTCGATGTGATCTTCCACTGCTTGAACCTTAGAATTTTCTCTTAAATAAGATGTGATGCATGGTGGATGATATCCATAAAGTGCCATAAATGGGGTCATTTTTTCTGCAATATGGAAGGAAGTATTATACCACCATTCAGTGAGAGGTAACCACTTGACCCATTGTGTTTTCTTATCAGATACAAAACAATGAAGATAGCCTTCCAAAGATTTATTCACTATCTCAGTTTGACCATTAGATTGAGGATGATAAGATGAGCTATGAGCTAGTTGAGTACCAAAACAAGAAAATAATTTCGTCCAAAAATTTCCAATAAAAATGGTATCTCTGTCACTTACAATAATCTTTGGGTTTCCATGTAACTTTTGAATTGCTTCCATAAATGCAGTAGCAACTGTACTTTCTTTAAATGAATGAGATAATGCACAAAAGTTTGCATACTTGGTAATTCTATCAACTACCACCATGATGACACGCTTTCCTTCAGACTTATGTAAACCTATGATAAAATCCATTGAAATCTCCTCCCAACATTGACTTGGAATGGATAAAGGTTGTAGAAGACATAGGGTGTTAATTGTCTCAACTTTATTTTGCTGGAAAACCAAACATTCTGCCAAAAAAATTTTAATATAAGATTTAAGGCCATCCCAAAAAAATTATTTCTTCACCTTGTGGTAAGTTTTTAAAAATCCTAAGTGTTCTCCTAAAGGAGAAGTGTGAAATTCCAAAAGAATATTTTTTTTTAGTTGGGAATTCTTGCAAATATATAAGTGATCTTTGTACCATAGGGAATCATTTTTCCAACTAAATGTATTAGATGTACTAGGATCTTGCTACAAATTTTGAATGAGTGTCCACATTGTTCGTCCTTCTTCCATTCATCCCTTGCCTTGGTTATTCAATCTGGTTGCATAATAGAAATTGCACAAAGCAATGCTTCCAACTCTTCATACTTTCTTGAGAGTGCATCTACAACAACATTTAACTTCCTTTTTTTGTAGATGATTTCAAAGTCATAACCCAACATCATTGTGACCCTTTTTTTATTCTCTTTTGAAGATAGTCTTTGTTCCAAAAAGTGTTTAAGACTATCATAATCAGTTTTTACCTTGAAATGTCTTCCCATTAGGTAAGGTCGCCATTTCTTTAGTGCATGTAGTATTGCCAACATTTCCTTCTCATAAATAACTTTCTGTAAATACTTTCCTTTGATTGGACAACTTTCAAAAGTAATGGGTCTTCCTTCTTGCATTAAAACAACACCAATTCCATTTCCTGAGACATCACATTCCACAATAAAGGTTTTTGTGAAGTCTGGCATAGCTAAGACTGGTGCTAGGCACATTGACTCTTTAAGATGTTAAAAGGCCTTAGTTTCTTCAGGAGTCCATGAAAATGCATATTTATTCAATAATGTTGTTATAGGTGTTGTTATTGCCCCATAATTCTTAACAAACTTGCAATAATACCCTGTTAACCAGAGAAATCCTCGCAACTGTTTTATGGTTGTGGGGACTTTCCATTCCTTAATGGATTTAATTTTGTTAGGGTCTACCTTAGCACCCTCGTGAGATACAATATGACCCAGATATTCCACCTCTTGTACTCCAAAGAAAAAATTTGGATGTTTTTTCTTATAATTGTTTCTTCTCCAATAGTTTGAGCACCTTGTCAACATGTTGAACATGATCCTTCCAAGACCTGCTATAGATTAGTATGTCATCAAAAAATACTAGCACAAATTTTCTAAGGAAGGGTTTGAAAATGGAATTCATCAACCCTTGAAATGTAGAAGGTGCAATGGTAAGGCCAAAGGCATGAACAAAAATTCATAATGACCCTCATGAGTTTGAAATGTTGTTTTTGGAATGTCTTCAGTCTTCATTCTAATTTGATGATATCTTGAATGAAGATCCAACTTGGTAAAATAAATTGCTCCATGCAATTCATCCAATAATTCATCAATCACAGGAATGGGAAATTTATCTTTAACAGTGAGCTTATTGAGCTTCCTATAATCCAGACACATGCTCCATGATCCATCCTTCTTATGCACCAATACTACTGGAGCAAAGAAAGAACTTTGACTAGGTTGAATTATACCAGCCTCTAACATTTCTGCCATCATACATCCAATTTCTCTCTTTTGTAAATAAGGATATATGTAAGGCCTAATGTTTGGATGAACACTTCCTGGAATCGAACGAATAGCATGATCATGATCACGAATAGGTGGGAGTCCTTTGGGATTTTAAAACATCTTGGAATGATTTTCCAAGAATTTTTAGAGATATGGAGAAATAGATTATTTTGATGTTGGAACTTCTAGTGAGCATAATTGTGCAATTACGCCTCATTTTTCTTTATTCATAAGATTTTTCATGACATTAGAGCTTATTATCTTTCATGGCTTCCCTGCAATACCCCATAATTCGATTTCCTTTCTTTCCAAAAAAAATTTTAAGAAAGTTATTGAAAAATAAAAGATAATGTCCCCAAGGATTGTAACCATTGTAATCCTAGTACAACATCAACACCTCCCATTAGAATGAAAAGAATTGGACTATTCAATACATATTCCCCCATGGTTAGCTTGATATTATGGCATTTTCTAGAGAAATTTATAGTTCCTCAATTTGAAACCATCACTTGACATTCTGGTGCTGGGTATAGGAAAAAATTAAATTCCTTGCCTACCTTACAATGAATAAAAGTATGGGTACTACCTGAATCAATCAACACTATTACCTTTTTCTTCTTGATATGTCCTTTTATCTTGAGTGTTTGAGGAGTGGTAATTCCTACCAATGCATTACACAATATGTTCAAACTCATTTCTTCTTCTTCTAGGGTTGGTTCCTGGTGTATATACTCTTCTTTTGAAGTTTCTTGTTCATTTTCTTCCTCCTCTTCACAATCTATGTAAAATAATTTATTCTCAGCACACTTATGACCTTTAGTGTATTTTCTATCAGAACTGTAGCAAAGCCATTTTTCTCTTTTTTCTTCCAATTGTTTGTTGGAAATACTGAGAGGGGGGGTGAATCAATATTTTTTTTGAATTAGAGCATTAGTTAATCTTCAATTATTATCAGTGTTTGTACAATGATAGCAGCAAACAAATGGAACACAAATGCACATAGTTTTGAAGGTGGAAACCCACTCTGGGACAAAAACTACCTATTGCTTTTCTAATAATTCTTTAATATTCAACTCCAATTGAAAATAAAGCTCCAACTTCCTAGAATCTAGAAAATCATTCTTCTCCAGCTCCCACTGGATGGACGCTCCAATGCCCAAGATTCTTCAGTAGTCAACTAAACGGATTCCCCAACACCCAATGAGCTACAACTCACCCTAGCACCACCCTATCACCCTATAAAAGAATAAAAGAAGAATGGACTCCTGTACCAGGGAAAATGGTCCACTTTACAATTATATAGAATGATGTAGAAGAATAAAACACACTAGATCATAACCCCAACGATAACATAACCACCTAATGATTATCTTAGACCTCCTGACACTGCCTCTTCAACTCTTGGTAGATAGACACTAGAACAATTTTTACAATAATGTATTTACAATGACTTAGTACAATGATACCTTTACAGTGACTGTATACAATGCTGCCCACTTGAAGACTTCATATGATGAACTTATTACTATTTTTCTACACCTTGATTTTTTCTCTTGTCATGCTACGCTCTTCTGCACTTTTCTTTTCTTTGCTGCCCTAGAAATTCTGGTCCTTTGCAACCCTTGACAACACATGATCTAGCTTTTTCTTGCCTTCTACTAGCTTTATATTGAATCTAGTGTATCTCTATTATTTCAAATCCCCAATATCTGATTTTCTGTCCTATAGTATTAATCTGAGTCTTCTTTCCAATGCCATGGGTCTGACCCAATTTGGATTCTTCAGGAGAGATTTATGCCCAATCTCTCACAATGCCTTAATTATGGATTATTTCAGTAGAGCAAAATTGTACGGAGTGCAACATGTCATTGTTTATTCACTGGGCTCTGAAAGTGATAGAGTGATAACTACAGTCCATGCACTATCTGCTAATTTTTATAGAATACTAATCCGATACTCAAATAAAGAGTTATGACAATTTTCCCAAGGTCACTTCTTTGAGATGAATTTCAGGAGCCTGCAAAAAGACTGACTTCCACAGATCATATCTATGAAACTGTTGCACACCTTGATCTAACATTTTCACAGGAGATTCCTAAGGATTTTAGTTTTGCCTCATAAATATTTTAGATTCTGAACCTTCATAGAAAGAAAGTTAGAGTGAAAATTCCACAATGACCTGTTTCAGATGGTGAAAACCCTTGCATAAGGAGGATATGAGGATCACAATTTATATAAATGCTTAGGTTGATAGGGGCTTCAAAAAGTGAATGTGGGAGGGATTTTAGGAGCTTAAAAAATATTAATTATGAATTTTCAATGACCCATGCCACAACCCCATGGGGTTTTAACCCGCTAACTGGGGTTAAAAACGTCAAACATGAATATATCTCAAACCGTGAAGAATTATGTGTCATGCCATATATCAACGGAAACATCTCGACAAGAAGAAACCATAAAAAGAATTCTTGACCCAGAATATAGTCATTTGGTAGGTCAAAATTCCCATGCAATGTTGTGGTAGCCCCTGGTACTTCTTGGGTTGACATCAATGATAACCGCTGACCAACAATCTCCCCCTTTGGCATTATGGCAACAAAAGTACTCCCCCTCTAATCATGACACATCTTCCTACAACATTCTCTCCCCCGTTGACATCAATGGAAAAGGGTAACTCCCCCTAACACACAACCATCTTGCGGACCTATACACACTTCCACTGCCCCTTTCTATTATGAATAAAAAAAATCTAATGAGAACTTGGGAGAATCCCAAGCTTTTGGTGAAGATATTCAAATTATTCACGAGGTAAATTTTTAGTGAAGATATCCGTAGTTTGTTCTTTTGTACCAACATACTCAAGTTTGATATTATTTTTAGTGACTTCTTCTTTAACAAAATGATATTTGATCAAAATGTGTTTTGTTTTTTAATGCATGACAGGATTCTGGAGATGTTGATGGCACTAGTGTTGTCAAAGAATATGGGAATAGGCTCACTGAATTGTAATTGAAGATCTTGAAAAGTTTGTTTCATCCAAAGGACTTGAGTACAACATGATGTCACTGCAATCTATTCTGCTTCCACTATAGATAACGAGATTGAGGTTTTCTTTTTGCTCAACCATGATATGAGACAACCACCTAGATAAAATGTTGCTCCAATAGTACTCTTATGATCATCAACGCTTCCTACCCAATCTGCATATGTAAAGGCATGAATAATGAGATTCTTACCCTTGGGATACCACAAGCCATATTCTTTTGTGCCCTTTAGATATCGAAGAATTCTTTTGACGACAATAATATGTGATTCTTTTGGTGTTGCTTGGAATATTGCTACTTGTCCGACTTATTACATAACATCTGGCCAGGAGGTTGTTAAATATAGAAGACTACCAATCATAGATCTGTACAACCTCTAATTCACATCCTTAGATGAGTCGTCTATGCTTAATTTGCAACCTGTTACCATCAGAATAAGTACAGCTTTGCAATCTTCCATTTTGAATTTCTTGAGAATTTCCTTGATGTACTTGGCTTGATGTATAAATATTCCTCTCTTGCTGAGATATTTGAAGCCCTAAGAATTATGTCAGCTCACCAATTAAATACATCTCGAACTCACTTTGCATCTTTTTAGAAAAGTTCTTACTTAGTTGATCATCATTTCTACCAAATATTATATCATCCACATATACCTCAATGATTGTTAAATTATATTTATCTATTCATACATAAATATTGTTATCAACAGTACCTTTCTTGAACCCTTGTTGATGTAGATATCCATCAAGACACGCATACCATGCTCTAGGAGCCAGCTTGAGACCATATAGAGCCTTATTTAACTTGCAAACATAGTCTTCTTTTTCTGATAGTAGAAAACCTTCAGGTTGTTTGATGTAAACTTCTTCTTCTAATTATCCATTCAGAAATGCTGACTTAACATCCATTTGGTAGACTTTGATTTTTCTTGAACATGCATAGGAAAGAAACATTCAAATGGATTCCATTATGGCAACTGGGGCAAATGTTTCATCGAAATCAATTCCTTCCACTTGTGCATAGCCTTTTCAAACCAATCTTTCTTTGTTTATGGTAACCTATCCATCTTCATTCAATTTGTTCCTGAACACCCATTTAGTCCCAATGACATTTTTATCTTTTGGTCGTGGAACTAATTCCCAAGTGTTATTCTTCTCGATTTGATCCAATTCTTCATTCATAGCTGCTACCCAATGTTCATTCTGGTTGGCTTCCTCAAAACTACTAGGCCCAAAGGTTGCTAGAAAAGAAATGTGAGCTTGTTGTTATGAACGAAGTTGTTGACCTTCATTTATGTCACCATTGATTTGATTTGATGGATGGTTCTTTTGAATCCATTATTTTGTTTTCCTTGGAGGAGCTTCTTGTTGTTGTTCTGGTATATATTGATTATCATTATTTACTTCTTCCTGGTTGATAGTTGATTCTTGTTCTATAATTTTATCTGTGTCTTTTTCAGCCTCTGTCTCAAGTTTCAAAGATTCTATATCCTCATCATTATTCGCTAGAAAACCATCTTCATCAAATGTAAAATTTATGATCTCCACTATCTGTTTTTGTCTTAGATTATAACATTTATATGCCTTTCTTTTGTGTGATTAACCAACAAAGATACCTTCGTCAACACATGATTCAAACTTACCCAAATTTTGATCTTCTCTTTTGATATAACATTTTCTTTCGAAGATTCTGAAATATTTTACATTAGTTGGTTTTCCTTTCCATAATTCATATGGGGTCTTGTTGCAATTATTTCTGGGAAGACATCGGTTGATAATGAAGACTGTCATATCAATTGCTTGAACCCAGAATTTTTCATCCAATTTTGAGTCCTTCAACATTGTTCTACCCATTTCTTGTATGATTCTGTTCTTTCTTTCAGCAACTCCATTTTGCTGAGGTGTTCATGCTGTTGAAAATTGTCTTTTTATTCCATTTTCACCACAGTATTTCTGAAATAATTTGGAAGTGAATTCTCCACCATTATCTAATCTTAGACACTTTATTTTCAAATCAGTTTCATTTTTGACCAACTCCTTGTAGATCTTAAAGCACTCCAATGCTTTAGATTTTTTCTTTAAGAAACTGATGGTTTTCATCCTTGTATAGTCATCTATCATTAACATGAAATATAATTCTCCATATAAGCCTTTTGCTCTCATAGGACCACATAGATCAGTATGTATTAATTCCAATGGATGTGATGCAAAGTGTTCTTTTGTTTTAAATTGGACTTTTGTCTGCTTGCCGTGTCGACAGGCCTCACATAGTGTGTTGGAAGGTTTTGAGATTTTCGGCATTTCTCGTACTGCTTCCTTTTTGCTTATCCTAACAAGATTTTCAAATTTTATGTGACCCATTCATTTGTGCCATAACCAACTTTCATCTTCTTTAGCTAGTAGATATGCTTTAGTTGCTTCATCCATAACATATATGTCCTTTGGAGCTCGACTTGATGTAGCCACAATTTTATCATATCTGCCTTTCCTGATTTCACATTTTGTGGAGTTGAATAACATTGTGTATCCTTGATCACACATTTTTCCAACACTGAGTAGATTGTGATTCATGTTTTCAACCAATAGAACATTCTTGGCTATAACATATTTGCTTTCGAGAGTGATGGTAACTGATCCTATAACATTTTAAGATCCACCATTTCCAAAGGATACTATTCCATCCTTCTTCTCTTTCAGAGATACAAATTTCCTTCTATCTCCAGTCATATGCGTTGAGAAACCGTTGTCAACATACCACACATCTTTGTTGTTTTGAGCCTTAAGAGCTAGAGCACAATTATCAGTCTTCTTCTTCTTCCATGTTCATTCATTCTGTTGCTTCAAAGATTCTTCTGGAGGATTTTCAAGTCTGCAGTCTCTGGCTATGTGTCCAAAGTTCTGACATTTGTAACATTACATATGATTTCTTAAATGTTCAAATCTATTGATGTTTCGTTGAGCCCTGGGAGGTTCATATTTGAAGGATCTCTAGGAATTGTATTTGTTCCTAGGGTACGTGTGACATTCTACATCTTTATGACCAAATTTTCCACATGAATAACAATAGCCATGAAAAATATGTTGGTACCTGGATGGAAATCTTCATCGAGGAATCGTCTTCCAAGTATGTGCCTGCGAATCTTGTCCAATGAAGTCTACATGCATGTCAGATCTCATAGGTTCATTGTATTTTGTTGTAGAAGGTCCTGCTTCTTATTCTTTGTAACCGAGGCCGGTTCTGTCGTTGTAAGATCATTGATTATTGATGATTTCTTCCAATGCCCTTGAGCTGTTAGCATAGTTTTGGACACTTTTTCCCTTCTTCACTTTCTTACATAGCAAGACTACTTCAACTTCTAATGCTTCCCTTTCTTGGTTGCTTTCTTCCAACTTCT
The DNA here is from genome assembly GCA_034641835.2 of Pinus albicaulis. Classification (NCBI taxonomy): domain Eukaryota; kingdom Viridiplantae; phylum Streptophyta; class Pinopsida; order Pinales; family Pinaceae; genus Pinus; species Pinus albicaulis. The sequence goes on from CM076584.1 coordinate 1,244,380,967, forward strand.
TTTGAAGCGACTCTTCAATACATTTGTGTTCTTCAACTTCAATTTTGATACCTTGAACTTGTTCTTCAAGAGTATTGGAACAGATCTTCTCTACCTTGAGCTCTTTTATAAGCTTGACTACTTCCTTCGAAAATTCTTCTATGGTTAATCCTTCTTCTTTGTTGTTTGATACCTCTTGTTTATTGTGCTTGGCCATAAACAATACTCTCTCATTGGCTTCTTCTTCATTGTCATTGTCTTCATCAGATGATAAGCTATCTTATTTAGAGAGAAAGTTCCTTTTGGATCTTTGCTTTTTGAATTTATTAAAGCCTTTCTTTCCTTTTGAGTTGCCATCACTTTTGTTCAGACATTTTGCAACGAAATTTCTTACCTCACCACATCCGAAACATATCAATGGAAGTTTACCTTTGAATTTTCCCTTACCAATTTTTAGTTTTCTCGTAAATTAAGCATATTCTTCATCTAAAATACCTTCTCCATCATCTCCATTTTCTTCACACTTGCAGGTGCATGTATTTTCAATTGAAGGTTTTTTTCCTTATTGGTTTTCTTAGATGCAACGAATGTAGTTTCTAGATGCAAAGTACCCTCTTCTTCATCAAGTCTCATTTCATATGCTATGAGAATTCCATGTAATTCCTCTTTGCTGATTTTTTCCAGATTTGCAGTGTATTCTAAGACCGATACCTTTGGGTTGAATCTCCCTGGTAATGTTTTAAGAATCTTTCATATAATAGTCTTCTCATCAACTGGCTCTCCCAATCCTTCCAGAGTATTGTTTATTTCATCAGCATATTGGAATTATGCAACAATGTTGCAATATTCTTTCATTCTGAGTTGCTCAAATTTTTCTCTATAGATTTGAAGCTTTGCTTCTTTGAAATTTTAGTCACCTGCATATATATTCTCAATCTTGTCCCGTACATTTTTGGTGTTTTACAACCCAACACTTTATGATAAGCAGATTCAATAAGTCCACTGATAATAATATTCTTTTCTTTTGCATCATTTACCAAATTCTTCTTACCTTGTTCATTCGCAGTTGATGTAAATCCATTTTGAACAGTGTCCCATACTTTGTAACCTTGTGCCAAGAGATAAACCTCCATTCTTCATTTCCAGAGTGCATAATTATTTTCATTGAACAGAGGTACACCATTCTTGGTATGCTCCATTGCCTCCTTCCAGCTGTTAAACTGCTATTGAAGGAACCAAGCTCTGATACCAATTCTTGGAAATACTGAGAGGGGGGTGAATAAATATTTCTTTCAATTAGAGCATTAGTTAATCTTCAATTATTATCAGTGTTTGTACAATGATAATAGAAAATAAAAGGAACACAAATGCACATAGGTTTTAAGGTGGAAATCCACTCCGTGACAAAAACCACCTAATTCTTTTCTAATAATTATTTAATATTCAACTCCAATTGAAAATAAAGCTCCAACTTCCTAGAATCTAGAAAAGCATTCTTCTCCAGCTCCCACTGGATGGACGATCCAACACCTGATATTCTTCAATAGTCAACTGAATGGATGCCCCAACACCTAATGAGCTACAACTCACCCTAGCACCACCCTACCACCCTATAGAAGAATAAAATAATAATGGACTCCCCTACTAGAGAAAATGGTCCACTTTACAATTATATAGAATGATGTAGAAGAAGAATACACACTAGACCATAACCCCAAATATGACACAACCGCCTAATGATGATCCTAGACCTCTCGACACTGCCTCTTCAACACTTGGCAGATAGACACTATAACAATTTTTACAATAACGTATTTAGAATGACTTAGTACAATGATACCTTTATAGTGACTATAGGCAGTGCTTCCCACTTGAAGAATTCATTTGATGAACTTCTTGTTGTTTTTCTACACCTTGGTTGTTGCTCTTGTCATGATACCCTCTGCTTCACCTTTCTTTGTTTTGTTGCCCTAGAAATTCTGGTCCTTTGCGGCCCTTGACAACACATGATCTAGCTTTTTATTGCCTTCTATGAGATCAATATTGAATCTGGTGTATCTCTGTTATTTCAGATCCCCAATATCTGATTTTTGGTCTTGTAGTAGTCCTCTAAGTATTCTTTCCAATGCCATAGTTCTAACCCAATTTGGATTCTTCAAGGGAGAGTTATGCCCAATCTCTCACAATGCCCTAATTATGGACTGTTTCAATAGAGTGAAACTGTACGACATTCCACGTGTCACTGTTTCTTCATTCAGCTATGAAATTGATAGAGTGAAAACTACAGTCCGTGAACTACGTGCTACATTTTATAGAATTCCAATCCGATACTTAGAGAGAGAGTTATGATGATTTTCCCTAGGTCACTTCTTTGAGATGAATTTCAGGAACTTGCAAAAACACTGACTTCCATAGATCATATCTCCGATACTATTACGCAACTTGATCTGAAATTTGCATAGGAGCTTCCCCAGGATTTTAGCTTTGCCTCATAAAAATATCATCTTCTAAACCTTCGTAGAAATAATGTTAGAGAAAAAATTCCATGATGACTTGTTTCAGATGGCGAAATCCCTTGCATAATGAGGATATGAGGGTCACAATTTATATAAATGCTCAATTTGAGAGGGGCTTCAACAAGTGAACGTGGGAGGAATTTTAGGAGCTTAAAAAATATTAATTATGACTTTTCAATGACCCATGCCACAACCCCATAGGGTTTTAACCCACTAACTGGGGTTACAAATTTCAAACATGAATATCTCTCATACCGTGAAGAATTACATGGCGTGCCATATATCAACGAAAACATCTCGACAAGAAGAAACCATAAAAAACATTCTTGACCCAGAATATAGTAATTTGGTAGGTAAAAATTCCCATGCAATATTGGGGTAGCCCCTGGTGCCGCTTGGGTTGACATCAATGACAACCGTTGATCAACATTGTCGTGGTGTCAACCTTGTAGGTTGTGGAAGTCTAGGAGTAGCGACACTTCCATATTTATATATGTGAGTGGTAAGCTTCCTTGTCGCAATAATTTTACATTCAATTTTTCTTGCTAACTTGAATGCTTTCTCGAATGAATTAGGTTCCCAAACATGAACTTCATGTTGGATGTTATCCTTTAAAATCCCCATGAAGACATCAATCTTGTGTTCCTCTGGAATATCAGTTACCCTTATATTCAATTTTTGGAAGTCCTCAATGTGCTCTGCCACTGAACCCTTTTGTTTGAGATTTATGAGTTGGCTAAAGAAGGTATTTCTCTTTTTATCCTCATAGTGTGCTATCATTTCCTCTGTAAAAAATGACCAAGTGACAATTTTTTTACGGGAGCAAAGTCATCAATACCATACAAATGTATTTTGTTCTAAATGTAAAGTTGCAATGCATATCTTTTGTGTGTTTTTCACATTATTGAGATCAAAATATTTCTCCATCTGTAGTACCCATGTTATGGGATCTGTTGGGCCGGAATTAAGGTATGTTTTCACCCTATAATTACTTCGAATTATGACACAATCTTAGGAATTCTTCCTCATTTTGACAATAAAGAAAGAAAAGATTTATGAAAATCAGAGTAATTGAGATAACGACAAAAAGGAACATTTCTATAACAGAAATTTAACTTATTGTATCACCGCATGCAGGAAGGCAAAGCAACTAAACCAATAAAAAATAGAAGACAACTGACAGACACGAATGTATGAGCTGACAGAAGGCAAAGAGATAGATTCAAGCTCGAAGACTCAAACGACAGCCACGCGCAGTGGATGTCGTTTGGAGAATACTATCTCATTGCATGAAAATGCCTTTAAAAGGGCCAGGGACGAACTAGATAGGGAGTCGAATAGGAATTTTCCCTCTGTAATCAACACATCAAAACAGAGCCGTCAGATTGTATTCCTGTATTATCAATTAAGAATTTTGATGTTTTGAACAATTACCTTTTGAGGTTTTTGTTGGGTATGTGTTATATTCTTTCCACGACTAGGCACGTGCCCATGGTCCTTAATTTCATGTGAGCGGTCCACGCCCATGGTTTTGTGCATGGTTTTGCACATGGTTTTGGGGTATGATGGTTTTTGACCCCTGGTATTTTGTAGATCCAGTCAAGGGAACTACGGTTATGATCTGATCCAGGGTTAATGGATTAGGTTTTATGTATGCTTCGGCATGTATATATATGTGTTGTAACACTAAAAGGAATATAATAAAATATCAAGCTCGTCATCCTGATTTGGGATCCAGGGGAAAATCTCTGTGTTTATCTGTTTTATGTTTTATTCTCTCGCTATTGTTTATTTTCTGTTATAAGATTCTTGTGTAGATAATTTCTGTTCAGGGTTAACACCTACATTTGGTATCAGATTTTTTTTTGCTTCAAGGGGATGCCTTTGCTGCTAAGGGTTTTTTTCTCGGGCCTGAGGTAGACCCTGTTCAGTGGGAGATCTGCGGGATCGATTCTTGCAGTGAAAGAATATGGCAAGCGGTGGAAAGATAGAGATCGAGAAATTTAATGGTCAATTTTTTGAGTTGTGGAAGCTCAAGATGGAGGATATGCTAGTGGATAAAGATCAGTGGCTCACGGTAGATCCAGGTACTAAAGCAATGGCAATGTCAGATGAAGAGTGGAAGAAACTGGATCAGAAGGCTAAGAGCACAATACGGTTGTGTGTCTCAGATTCAGTATTGTTGAATGTATCTGGGGAAGCTATGGCGAATAATTTGTGGGAAAAACTTGGGACTTTGTACCAATATAAGTCTCTGGTGAATAATTTGTTCTTGTGGAAAAACTGTATAACCTGAGGAAGAAGGATGGAGACTCGGTGACAGAGCATTTGAACACCTTCATTAATACTGTGGTAAGTCAGCTGTCATCTGTTGATATTAAAATCTCAGATGAAGATAAGTGCATTAGTTTGTTGTGCTCTCTACCAGACTCATGGGACAGTCTGGTTATTGCAATAGGTAGCAATACAACTACCTTGAATTTTGATGACATTGTCTCGGCCTTGCTGTCGGAGGAAATGAGACAGAGAAATATGGAGGGTCAGAATGGAGATGCCTTATCTGTACGAGGAAGGTCCCAGAACAGAAACAAGAATAAGGTTTCGAGTGGGAGATCCAAATCTATAGGGAGATCTAAATCTCCTGGAAAGTTTGTAAAGGTGTGCTGGAAATGCGGAAAGGAAGGGCACTACAAAAAGGACTGCAGATCTAAAGCTCTTGAGAAAGGAAAGGGATCTGACGACGCTCCTTCTACAGAGGAAAAAACCACCTCGGATGAAGGTGGCGATGTGTATTTGGCTTCTTCTTCAAATACACATGTAGATCATGAGTCATGGTTGATTGACTTAGGTGCATCCTTTCACTTTATATGCATCGGGGAGTGGTTCTGTATCTAAAACAAGAAATATGATGGTGAGATGATGTCTTCTAGGGATGATAGGAAAGGCGAGAATCGTCGAACATGGAAAGGTGAAAAGTGAGCTGAGAAAGAAGGATTAAAGAACATATTCACGGATCATTACCAGCCATATTTCTGCGACGACGGCTTATGGAATTTGCAGCAGCAAGATGGATGATGGGTGCCAGCAGTGTTAGAAGAATTCCTGCCAAGATGGTTGGGAGCAGGTATTAATGCGGGGAGTTTGGAATGGAACTCTACCTGAAAGCTACATTGAGAGTCGACCCTAGTACCCTCCGTCGATGATCATTTGGTCTTTGCATTTTCATTATTAGGTGTCTCACTTGTTCCACTTCTTTGCATATCACTAGAATCATGCCATGAACTGACGAAGGGTTGTGTCATTTTGTGTTTCCTCATGTTATACCTGCAGCGCTATTTCAAAAATATTTTCTCAAAAAATTATTTATAGTCATTGTCATTATGTATGAGGTCATTAAATTGTCAATAAGTGTCCTAGGTCTTGGTGTCTAGGGTTTTCGAGTCATTTATACACTAGTCATAAAGCCTGCAAGGTGAGGAAGGTCCAGTACTTGAAATTCTATTTTTATTATCATCAGCATTTTTTTTAAAAAAATACATTTCTAGTCCAAAACTCTGTTTTGGAACTAGAAATTTGTCATTATCATTTTGTAATAAATTTGTAATTGTTCCGCCATGAAGACATTGTAAAAGCAGACCCCTGGTCTTTTCTCTAGCCAAGATAGCCATATCCCTGCAAGAAGACAGCAAAATCATTAGTGTCGACCTCAAAGAAGCCAAAGCAAGTTTGTATTTGAAAAGCCAAAGTGAAAATTACAAAAACATTTGTAATGTGGGTTTGAAGTTAGATTTGGAATAAAATATGATGGTGAAGATATTTGTGAAGTGTATAAAGGCCAAACAAGTTCATTTGAACCGATTTCATTGCTCCCAAATCGTATTTGCAAAGTTGAAGGGCGATTTCAGATTTTTGAAGGCCGTAGACAGAGTTTTTGGGCTGCACGACCCACCTTGAGGCAGAGCGACCCACCTGGGCTGCGCGACCCAAACAGAGCCTGCGCGACCCACGCAGACACAGAGTTTTGGAATTGAGTTTGAGCGCCCAGATTGGCTCGGAATCGACTCCAGTTGCCTTCAAAACAGGTTTTCATCAATCACTTGGGGTTTTCAAACATATTTCTGTCATCAAGGGTGATTTCTAATATGAAAATGTGGTTTCTGACCACAGTTATAAATTAGTGTTTGATATTTTAAACAGTGATATGGCCAGCCTTCTATACAAAGTCAAAATCAATTTGTTATCTCACCCATAATACCACTGTCACCATTGTTATTGTTATCCCATGATTAAACCCTTTGAGTCACATTTCTCATGTTTGTAATGAGTCACATTGCCCAAGGTTAGCATATGCTCATGTCTTTGTTTGCCCCATGTTAGCATTGTTTCAAATGACCTATTGAAACCTTTATGGTCATAACTCGTAGACAAACATATCACTGTTAATACCGTGCTCTCCTTTAACTAGATGTGTCCAAACTTTTGAAGGTTGCCTGCTCCTATTTGGTAAAAATTCCATTTGCATTCAAAACAGAGATGGTGCCTTTTCAGTCCATTTGAAACAGAGATTTTATCCATAATTTGATTCCTTGATGGTGTTTTGGCGGTGGGATATTGGTTGAGTGTTAAACATACATCCTAATTTTGCTTTCACTGCATTCATATCAGCATACACGTTGCCAAAAGTTTAATCAGAGATATGTCAGAGACAGAGTCAGAATATGAGCCAGGGTCAGGCAGTGATTCGGTGGCTGAAGGTAATGTGCCACGGAGTTCCCGCAGAGAAAAAAGAAGTGGTGATCATCGCAGAGAGGAGCCTACCTCTTTGGCTCGGTTGCAGGCATGTCCATTAGCTATGGATTGTTTTCGGTTCTTGTCATGTTTCAGGTTTTGTGAGATGGTTGTACAAACCCGACCTCATCGTGAATTAGCACGTCTGTTTGTTCTTCATTTGCGGGGTGATCGGGTAAACCTTGCCGGGGTTGATTTCATTGTATCACCTTTGACTATTGCTCAAGCCACTGGCATACCGAACATAGGCGAGAAATGGAGCAAGGGTAAGCAGTTAGAGAAATTTCATTATGAGCCATACATTAAAACTGGATATGTGGCTTACTTGGGCAGAGTTTTTCCATTCAGATTCTTGAGAGATGAGTATGCACCACTCATGAGGCTCATCATTCAGTATTTTAGTTGTGAGGGCAGGTATGCTCGTCTTTTCTCATATCATGTTAGTTTGCTGATGCACTTCACAAGGGTGCGTATGATGAATATTCCGTATTTCATATACCGCAACATAGAGAGGATGGTGACATTTGTGCAGAAGAAGACGAGCCCAGTGCAGCAGTACAGGAGTATATATCATTTTGCTTTGATCAAAATCTTGGTGTCACATCAGTTGGCAGAGCAGGGCATCACTTGGGAGGATTTCATTTCTAGAGACTTTTTCAGAGTGCCACAGCAGCCTCCCGAGGCAGTTTATGATGCAGGAGAGCCCTCATACCAGCCGGACATGCTTGAGGTTGGGCATATCATTACTCCTTTGGTTCAGACATATCAGCGAGGCCACGGGGCCTTATTTGCAGCGACACGGCGGGTACTATCTCCACGTGAGGTGGAAGGGGTCCTGCCGACTTCATCGACACGGCGAGTATTATCTCCACGTGATGTGGAAAGGGTCTCGCTTTCTTCTCCAGTGCAGGTACGAATTTACAAGACAGGGGAAAAAGGCCCATGCATGATGAGGGCCCATCAGGAGGCCGGGACACCGATATGACAGTCATTGATGTTGATACGGGCTCTCCTAGCTCGAAGCTGAGGGAAGTCATCCAGGAGCAAAGGGCCGAGAATGACCAGCTGAAAGACCAATTGCAGAAGGCTCGGTGGGTGATTAACTATTTGGAGCAGCGCAACAAACAGCTTGAGGATGAGCTCACATTTTATGAGGTGCGCGCCCAATCAGGGAGGGCCAGAGGGGAGCCGGGCGGCGGTGGAATCGAAAGAGGCCGTGACATGACACCGGGCGACGGGAGATGCACAGCACTCACTCGGGTAAGCTCATACATCTGGAGAAGGCGTTGGCGAAGGCCAGAGACAAGGCATGCTTAAGCCACATGAAGTTCCATTCTTGGGCTCGCATGCATGTTTGCAAAGCGAGGATGAGGATCATGAAGAGGAGGTTGCGCAAGGCACTTCGACGGCGGAAAAGGCCTAATCCACTTCGGATTTTGGCCGAGGCTTCATTGACTGGGCAAGACACATGATGGAGGACCTCCGCTCCGAATTTGGGCAAATTCGGAGAAAATTTTGTCATTTTCAAATTTTTGGTCTTAAAAACAGGTTTTGTAGCTAGGTGGGTCGCGCGCTCATGCGCTCGCATTTTTTTGAGGCACTTGCTGGAGGAGATTTTTACATTTCTGGATTTTTCATGGTTAAATATGCATCCTCTGAAGTCAACTTAGCATTTCAACAAAATCTGGATGGTCAAACAGCTCAAAAACACCATAAAAAACACCTTGCTGCCACCTTTTGCACCAGCAGGAAGTACCTCTGGGAGAATGAATTTTTGAGGGGTCAAATCAGCTCCAAATTCAGCAATTCCACTTGGGTTGGAAAGTAGACATCCAGGGCTTTCCAACGAGCTATCATGAGCTCAATTTGGATGTCGGGAGCTACCTCAAAATCAGCCTGCAACATGAGCGACCCACGCAGTTCAGGAGCGACCCACCTTGAGAATTTTTTGAGTTTTTCAGCTGCCAGCTCAGTATTTCGCCTATTTTGGACCAGTTTTGCCTATGGATAGAATTCTTGGGTTTTTATTATGTAAATTCATGTTTGATGTGTAACTTTGGCTTGTTTTTATCTCTTCTAGAAGATTCACTCTCAAATGAGTAAAAAATCATGTAATGGATCAGTTTCCACTCTTTTAGAGGCAAGTTGTTAGCTGCCTAGATTGTAGTTCCATGATTAGAATTGGTTGAAACTGATCCCTGAAGATGGAATTCGACCCCTAGAGGTGGGGAAAGGTGTTAGAGTGATCTATATATTGTAATTTCTCAATCATTTTCAGGGGTTGGAGAGGTTGGACTCTTGGGATAAGTTGGGATCCTTGTGGTGTTCTGTTCTTGATGATGTTTCTCCTTTGTTTACTGTAAGTTTCTTCATGTTTAATGTATGCCATCGTTTCATTATGCTTCTGAACTAAGTTGAATGAGTGATTAAGGTTGAATCCATTGTTTACAGTGCTTGGCCTTTGAAATTCAGTTAGTTCTATATGTTTTCTGCTGTTTGGAGAGGATCCAAGTTCTTCTTTGCCCTCTTCAGCTCCTCGTCAGTCTAATCTATCCATAAAATCCAATTCAAAGCATCAAGATCATCACCTACCTCGCCCCAGCTTGAACTCTGCAAAGGTCTGACCTTATCCCCGGACCCAAAATTTGTTTTCCCATTACTCCAGCGAAAACCCAAAAAAACCAAAAACCAAACATACCTATCTCTTTACTAGCCTAAAATCAGTTCTTATTGTAAGTCATCTCGCATCCTATTGCTTATTTTCTCGAGATTGACGGAGAGAGCCCTCTCCTGTCCTCGTAGGGCTAGCTACGAGGCTGAGCGTGGTTTGATGTAGCCTTGAGTTTTACTTCATTTCAGCCTGAGGTAGATTTGAGTGCTAACATAGTGGCGACCATACTGGGGAGAAACTCAAAGCGTTTGCTTGTTATAGACGGAGTCTGAAGTCACGCCAGGTAGCCTTCGAAACGCTGTTGCTATGCATCAGCGAAGTAGATAAACGCTGCTTCAGTCGATCTCCGGTATAACTTGTAATCGTAGTATTTAACTTGTAAATTGCCCCAGTACATGTATCAAGATCAGATTTGATGGTTGATGGTGGACAACGATCAGACATAAGAAGGCTGAAATCATTCACCTGGTGACTTCATTCACTGAACAAATCCAGAAATCGATGCTTCATGGTGACTTCACTGCAGGGAGATCAGTAGCTGTGAGATTTTCAAGATGGACCGAATCACAAGAAGATATGCTCCCATGAGCCGAGATCACATTCCATGTTTTCCGAATAAGATGCCCAAGATAGATTGGTCCAGGACTCTGCCTACTTTTAACGATGATGGTAAGAAAGATGCTGCTTTACATCTGATTAGATTTCACATGCATATTCGCAAGTTGAAGGTGGCTTTTCCTGAAGATTGTTTGATGAAGATATTCCTAGCCACTCTGGAAGGTGAAGCTCAGTCATGGTATGAAAATTTGCCGCTGGCCTGTATTTATTGTTTAAAGGATTTTCATGCCCTGTTCATTGAAAGATATCAAGTATCTTATCCATCGTTAAATTTAGTTCATGACTGTTGCAAACATGCCTATTCTTTTATTGAAAGCCTGGAGAAATATTATGAAGATGATAATTTCATGAATGATGAAATCATGGAGGCTCTATATGAGAATCCATTTCAGCAACATGAAGTGAACCTAAAGGATACCTATCAAGGTGCTCAGGAGACTTTGCAGCAGGTTGATGGCCATATGGCTGAAAATGATGAAAGGGAGAATGTCATTTCAGATCTGCCCACGGAAGACAGCAGCATGCAAGTAGGTCCCGTTCCAATTGCAGATTGTGATAATGTCCAGACATCTACTTCAGATTCAGATTCAGATCATGATGACCAAGCATATCTTGTGTTGAAACCCATCAAGGAGAACTCTGCTGTTGAAATCATCTGGGATGCAGAAGACACAGTAATGGATCCAAATGTTCTCAGTCATACTGTCAGCCCATCATTAGAACACAGCCTTCATGAAGAAACAATCCAGTCAGTTCATGAAAGACAGAATGAGACCTTTGTGCAAGTAAGTGATAAATCTCCTTTCAATAACTCAGTAATGAATGATAGTTTGAATGCCCTGTCATATGAAGATAATTACTGTTTAAGCAGAAGAAAACGAAAGGCATTGTCTCCTTTGTCTGAAGATGAGATAGATCTACTTTTGAAAGGTCATGTTTCAGCCAAAACTACAACAGATTTGCAGTGCATCCATAATCAGGAAAGTGTTGGTGAAATTTCTTCCTCTGTTGAAAAAGATGATTGTCTTGTAATCAGTTGTGTAGATCAGCAAACAGATAATTTTTTCCTTCACAAAGATGATAAGGCTGTCATGTTTGATAATCTTGAAGATTGTTTTTTGTTTAAGAATGACCTAGATCATGAAATTGAAGAGTATATGCCAGAATTGCTCATGGTCAAGGAACCTACAACTAACACTCAGATGGCAGATTTGTGCATCTCTATCCCTCAGAAATCAATTGTCCTTTCAGATCAGAGTGAGGTGAATACTAGTATTTTTGCAGCTGGATCTCTAGATAAGCCAGTGCTTCAGGATTTTCAAGATCCCTTCAGCATTCTTTTGCAAGCATTAGAAAGGATAAATGTTGCCTGGTTTATTTTCATGAGCTTTGGTTTCAGTGATTGTGTTGAGTTGCCTACAGGTTTAGCATTCTGCCTACTTGAAAAGAGTAAGAGCAGAAATTTGAGGTGTAGCCATCTGCTTGACTGGTTACATTGGAAAGCCAATTATACATGATTGTACATATTTCATTAGTATGCAGGTGGTTGTCATCATGATTCCAAATCTTGATGGACTGCTGCCTTTTTTCCAAAAGCTTGGTAAAGTTAAGTTTTATCAGTCTTCTTGTTTAAAGTCATGTCAGTTTGAGTCTAGTCAGTTTTGGTCAAATCTGCAGTCAATAAAATTGTCCAAAGTTTGTCTTGTCAGTTGAAATAATGATTCCATCGCCCAATGGATGAAAGGCACTGTCTGACTCCCCCAGAGATCTGCCGTTCTTGGCATCTCCATGGAGCCACCATCCCCATTGGAGCCAATGTTAGAGTCAGCCCTAGCTGCCCTCCGTCAGTGATCATTTCGTCTTTTGCATTTTCATTATTAGGTGTCTCACTTGTTTCACTTCTTTGCATATCACTAGGATCATGCCATGAACTGACGAAGGGTTGTGTCATCTTGTATTTCCTCATATTATACCTGCAGCGCTATTTTAAAAATATTTTCTCAAAAAATTATTTATAGTCATTGTCATTATGTATGAGGTCATTAAATTGTCAATAAGTGTCCTAGGTCTTGGTGTCTAGGGTTTTCGAGTCATTTATACACTAGTCATAAAGACTGCAAGGTGAGGAAGGTCCAGTACTTGAAATTCTATTTTTATTATCATCAGCATTTTTAAAAAAAAAATACATTTCTAGTCCAAAACTCTGTTTTGGAACTAGAAATTTTTCATTATCATTTTGTAATAAATTTGTAATTTTTCCGCCATGAAGACATTGTAAAAGCAGACCCCTGGTCTTTTCTCTAGCCAAGATAGCCATATCCCTGCAAGAAGACAGCAAAATCATTAGTATCGACCTCAAAGAAACCAAAGCAAGTTTGTATTTGAAAAGCCAAAGTGAAAATTACAAAAACATTTGTAATGTGGGTTTGAAGTTAGATTTGGAACAAAAGCAGAGCTGGTGAAGATATTTGTGATGTATAAAGGCCAAACAGTTCATTTGAACTCGATTTCATTGCTCCTAAATCAGAGTTTGCAAAGTTGAAGGGCTTATCGTATTTTTGAAGGCCGTAGATCGAGTTTTTGGGTCATGCGACCCAACTTGAGTGCGTAGCGATCCTCGTGGGTCGCGCGACCCACGCAGACTCGTCGCTTCAACATCAGGTTTGCGTGTGCGCGACCACCCTGGGTCAAGGCTGACGCAACAGAGCGTTCATGGCGACCCACGTGTATTACTGCAGTTTTGAATTGAGTTTGAGCGCCGTATTGGTTCTTCCTGGACCGACCTGCCATTTCAAACAAGCTTTCATCACTCACTTGGGGTTTTCAAACATGTTTGTATCATCATGGTGGTTTCTAATATGCAAATGACGGATTTAAAACCCCACAGTTATAAATTATTGTTTTCATGGTTTGAAATGAAAATCAATGGTGTAAAAAGTGTGTTTGCTATCCTAAACAGTGATATGACCAGCCTTCTATAGAACATCAAAATCAATTTGTTATCTCACCCATAATACCACTGTCACCATTGTTATTGTTATCCCATGATTAAACCCTTTGAGTCACATTTCTCATGTTTGTAATGAGTCACATTGCCCGAGGTTAGCATATGCTCATGTCTTTGTTTGCCCCATGTTAGCATTGTTTCAAATGACCTATTGAAACCTTTATGGTCATAACTCGTAGACAAACATATCACTGTTAATACCGTGCTCTCCTTTAACTAGATGTGTCCAAACTTTTGAAGGTTGCCTACTCCTATTTGGTAAAAATTCCATTTGCATTCAAAACAGAGATGGTGCCTTTTTAGTCCATTTGAAACAGAGATTTTATCCATAATTTGATTCCTTGATGGTGTTTTGGCGGTGGGATATTGGTTGAGTGTTAAACATACATCCTAATTTTGCTTTCACTGCATTCATATCAGTGTACACATTGCCAAAAGTTTGATCAGAGATATGTCAGAGACAGAGTCAGAATATGAGCCAGGGTCAGGCAGTGATTCGGTGGCCGAAGGTAATGTGCCACGGAGTTCCCGCAGAGAAAACAGAAGTGGTGATCATCGCAGAGAGGAGCCTACCTCTTTGGCTCGGTTGCAGGCATGTCCATTAGCTATGGATTGTTTTCGATTCTTGTCATGTTTCAGATTTTGTGAGATGGTTGTACAAACCCGACCTCATCGTGAATTAGCACGTCTGTTTGTTCTTCATTTGCGAGGTGATCGGGTAAACCTTGCTGGGGTTGATTTCATTGTATCACCTTTGACTATTGCTCAAGCCACTGGCATACCGAACATAGGCGAGAAATGGAGCAAGGGTAAGCAGTTAGAGAAATTTCATTATGAGCCATACATTAAAACTGGATATGTGGCTTACTTGGGCAGAGTCTTTCCATTCCGATTCTTGAGAGATGAGTATGCACCACTCATGAGGCTCATTATTCAGTATTTCAGTTGTGAAGGCAGGTATGCCCGTCTTTTCTCATATCATGTTCGTTTGCTGATGCACTTCACAAGGGTGCGTATGGTGAATATTCCTTATTTCATATACCGCAACATAGAGAAGATGGTTACATTTGTGCAGAAGAAGACGAGCCCAGTGCAGCAGTACAGGAGTATATATCATTTCGCATTGATCAAAATCTTGGTGTCACATCAGTTGGCAGAGCAGGGCATCACTTGGGAGGATTTCATTTCTAGAGACTTTTTCAGAGTGCCACAGCAGCCTCCCGAGGCAGTTTATGATGCAGGAGAGCCCTCACACCAGCCGGACATGCTTGAGGTTGGGTATATCATTACTCCTTTGGTTCAGACATATCAGCGAGGCCACAGGGCCTTATTTGCAGCGACACGGCGGGTACTATCTCCACGTGAGGTGGAAGGGGTCCTGCCGACTTCATCGACACGGCGAGTATTATCTCCACGTGATGTGGAAAGGGTCTCGTTTTCTTCTCCAGTGCAGGTACAGGTACAAGATAGGGGCAAGAGGCCCATGCATGATGAGGGCCCATCAGGAGGCCGGGACACCGATATGACAGTCATTGATGTTGATACGGGTTCTCCTAGCTCGAAGTTGAGGGAAGTCATCCAGGAGCAAAGGGCTGAGAATGACCAGCTGAAAGACCAATTGCAGAAAGCTCAGTGGGTGATTAACTATTTGGAGCAGCGCAACAAACAGCTCGAGGATGAGCTCACATTTTATGAGGTGCGCCAAATCCGTGAGGACAGACAATGGAATCGAAAGAGACCCGGTGACATGACACCAGCTGACAGAGATACTGTACTCACGCGGGTAAATATACATCTGGAGAAGCTGTTGGCGAAGGCCAACCGAGACAAAGACATGCTTCGCCACATGAAAGGCCATTACTGGGCTCGCATGCATGTTTGCAAAGCGAGGATGAGGATCATGAAGAGGAGGTTGCGCAAGGCACTTCGACGGCGGAAAAGGCCTAATCCACTTTGGATTTTGGCCGAGGCTTCATTGACTGAGCAAGACACATGATGGAGGACCTCCGCTCCGAATTTGGGCAAATTCGGAGAAAATTTTGTCATTTCCAAATTTTTGGTTTAAAAAACAGGTTTTGTGGCTAGGTGGGTCGCGCGCTCTTGCGCTCGCATTTTTTTGAGGCACTTGCTGGAGGAGATTTTTACATTTTTGGATTTTTCATGGTTAAATATGCATCCTCTGAAGTCAACTTATCATTTCAACAAAATCTGGATGGTCAAACAGCTCAAAAACACCATAAAAAACACCTTGCTGCCACCTTTTGCACCAGCAGGAAGTACCTCTGGGAGAATGAGGTTTTGGAGGGTCAAATCAACTCCAAATTCAGAAATTCCACTTGGGTTGGAAATTAGACATCCAGGGCTTTCCAACGAGCTATCATGAGCTCAATTTGGATGCCGGGAGCTACCTCAAAATCAGCCTGGAACATGAGCGACCCACGCAGCTCAGGAGCGACCCACCTAGAAATTTTTCTGAATTTTCAGCTGCCAGCTCAGTATTTCGCCTATTATGGACCAGTTTTGCTTATGGATAGAATTTCTGGGTTTTTATGATGTAAATTCATGTTTGATATGTAACTTTGGCTTGTTTTTATCTCTTCTAGAAGATTCACTCTCAAATGAGTAAAAAATCATGTAATGGATCAGTTTCCACTCTTTTAGAGGCAAGTGGTTAGATGCCTAGATTGTAGTTCCATGATTAGAATTGGTTGAAACTGATCCCTGAAGAGGGAATTCGACCCCTAGAGGTGGGGAAAGGGGTTAGAGTGATCTATATATTGTAATTTCTGAGGCATTCTACAGGTTGGACTCTTGGGATACTTTGATACTATTGTACGGTATGCTTTTGATGACTATTTCAGTGGCTTTTTAATAGAATTTGTGAACCTTTTTGTATCATGAATTTGGAAAGTAATAAGGAACCATAACAAAACATGTGAGAATTGATATGCAAGACTTAGCCACTGATAATGGTTATTTTCTGTACAGGAAAAGGAGAAAACGAGGAATTTCCGTTCCAAAGGAAAGGACAAAGTCGAGATAACTGCTGTCCCTCTGAACGAGAACCGAATGCAAACAAGGCTAAATAGATTACAGCAAATCGGCTCGGAAAAGAAGGAGAAGACACCAGCTCGGCGCCAAAGAAAGGAAAGGATGAAGAATTAACAGTTTGGCGAATCCCTCAGGATCTTCGATCCTGAGGGATCGCTGCTTTATTTATCATGTTACTTGGACATCTCCGCCATCACCTTTATATAAAGGGACAACACTGTTAGCTTGATAGATAGGATACGCTTTTATGTAATTTTCTGTAAAACATCAACTTTGATTATTGAGTCTCGTTGAGAACTGGTTCAATGTATTTTTGACCGATGCATTAATAAAAGCTTGGTGATTATTTCATCTCTGCGTCTGGATTAACTTAAAGCGGTGTATCCTTGGAGGCTAAGGGCCCGGCCCCGAAGGACACTTGCTTCTGTACCATTACGACTTGACTTTTGTGTGGTTTGTTTATCATTGTTATTTGGTAATTTGATATGCTTTATAAGTTCATATTACATGCTTTGTTAAAGATTGAATCATTGAGGTTTTTTACAGATAGAATCGTGTGTTGACTCCGCATCAAGTTATTAATCCTTTCAAGAGTTAATTGCATGTTCTTACTGTTTTGTTACAGAGCTGTTATACTAAACGTTCGTGTTGTGCGCGTTTCTGATTTATCAGTACTGTTCCATAATTCATTAATAGTTATTGCTGTTCCATTAGTGTGATTTGTGTGAATTGCTTTTAGAGTGAAAGAATGTTATTTGATTGCAAAGAATGCATTTGAGTTAATAGATTAAGTTTGGTTACAACCTGCGGGACTTAGTTATTCAATTGCTGTTCCATTTTAGACTTGCTGTTCTATTTCAGAATTGTTGTTCAATCCTTTATTTGCTTTGCTATTCCAT